>CM032895.1:2347500-2495000 GCA_019176425.1 Megalops atlanticus | reverse complement strand
TAAGTTCAAAGATGAAACCCAGCGAATGAGTTTGATTGGTCCTTTAATAATGCATACTTCAGCCATGAAAGCTGTGGTCTCAGACAGCTGTAGGCCACTCTTCACAGGAACACCTACAGTATGCTCGAAGGGGTGAGTTGCATAAAAGTGTTTGCATTGGGTTTATTGACTGAATTTATTGACTTTGCTAAACCACAATGTGAACTTTTGCAAAAATGAAGACAAGTTGGGTAACGTTGTGTTTGCTGACGGCAACAGCTGCTCAGAGATATGGAGCTCAGTATCCCACTGTGAGATAGCAAGGCTGACTTACATGGTTTTTTTTAAACGTTTTGGTCCCGAATAGGACTAGAGAAACATAATCACATTCTAACAGAAGTATTCTGAGAAGTGATTATCTGACCGCACACAGCAGGACACCCCACCCCATGACCTCGGGACGCCCTGACCCCACCCCTCTCAGACCACACGGGGGTCAGAGTGGCAGAGACCTGGCCGGCTTCCTCCGTAGACCAAACGGCCACTTCTATGGCCTTATCATATGCACTCATGTACCTTACTTTGTAAGTCGCCCTGGATAAGAGCGAGAGTACGTTTGATACAGATTCTCCCGAGGGTGGGTTCATAGGTGGAGACCTATTTAAATGTGTCCCCTGTCCAGAACTTTTTTGACAAACCTTGTGTGTCCCAGTTCGTGATTGTTTAGCATATATAACAGCCCTAATTGTATGCTAAGTGTCAGAATACTACCTGTAATGTCTCACTGTTAGTGTCTTTGTTTCCTGTGGATGTAACCCACATGCCCTACTTTGAAAACTGGGTGATGATTTTTTTCTATTGCTCTGAGTAACCTCGCTCTGAAATGGGTGGAGCCATTGTGTGCTATCAGTTTCTTAATCTCTGCATTTGTCCTTAATCTCTCCTTTTTGTCTGCCCCCTTCCTGTGGTATCTGCACATTTTCAGATCTCTGCCTTAGAACAAGAGCTGAAGAACATCCAGGACCAACTGCTGGCGCTACAGAGCTTAAAACAACATGACAGCTGAGAGGGAGAGGGCAGGAAGAATGGCTGGCTAATCCAGTCTGCCGTGGGAGCAAGAGGGAGCTCAAAACAAACAGCCGACAAACTGAACCCTGCACTGGCATGACCGCAGAGAGTCAGCATGGGAGGGAGAGGCTTCATGAATCCCGTGATGGGTGGAGCTACCGAGAGCTTTCAATCACTGCCTTGCAGGAGCCAATCAGACTTAGCAAAACATGGTGGCATCAATAGATAGCTGATTTGAAGACATAGCTCCATTTATTTTTCAGTCATGTGGGACTTTTCACCTGCAATAGAACCATGAACAGGATTGGACTACGTGCAGCGGTTCTGTTGTTTCTGACTAAATGATCATGAAGTGAATGTACAATAAATGATTTATGTACTTGGTGGGTTGGGCATTGTTTTTTTAATCTTAGTTTAAAAAATGTTTTATTTTTATTTTCTTACCTGATACAGTTATGCAGGGTAATGTATAATGCTTGACCTGGATTTTTACCAGCTGAGGTAACTGAGGTAAGGTAGCTCACACAAGATTACCACAGGAAATAACAACCCTGGTGTTCAGGGCTCTGAGCTCACACCTCTAAAGTTCCCCTTAATGTGGCAGTGTGGTGTTCTGGCCCCAGAGGTTACGGGTTTGATTCCCACACGGGGCATTGCGATATTCAAGGGTGAGCTAAAAGAAAAGATCCATTATGTGGTTCACCCCAGATAAGAGCATCTGCTGAGTGGATGAATACAGTCATGTAGAAACAAAACTGAAAAGTGTAACAAGCTGCGATTTGTGCTGCTGATTGTCTTCTCAGGGCACTTCACAGGATCTGGATGGTTTGACTAATGGTCTGTGATGGATGAGCTTCCTGTGGGCGTGTGGATCCACAGTCACTGTTCAGCTGGCACTCCAAAAAAAATGGTACATTTGAAATCCAAAAAGATGTCAATTAAAAACTATTCCATCTCCTACACCTGGTCCCATTGGCTGGTTTCCATCCTAGATTTTCTCTCACATTACATTACATTACATGCATTTAGCAGACGCTCTTGTCCAGAGCGACTTCCAGCACAATAGAACATAAGTGTAAGTTACATGGTGTGAGTTGCATTGATGATTCTTTATTTTGGCCACATTTCCAAAAGGTTAACCACACCCTTGCACATGTTGGCAGAAGGAATCATTGTAACAACCCCTTGCATCTTCGTACTCATCAAAGTTTTCACCTTCTTCTGTCAAAAAATAAAACAGATGTAGTCAGTTAAGTTTTTATTTGTGGCTTAATCTGAATGAGTGTGGTAATGAATGAATCAATTAATGAATATTTAAACATTAAGTACAATTTTCTTTCCAGCCACACTCTCATAACTTCATGTCAAACATTACTGACACAGAGAAATTGCTTGTTGAGAACCAGTCTGATGACAGCATCAATCTACCCTGCACACACAATCACCACAAACCAATCCTTGCTGACAAATCCAAATATTAAAACAACAGCATTGAACAATGTTCTTTAAAGTGTGTATTACAAAGCTGTTATATGTTTATGCTTATTACAATATCCAGTAAAGTAGTCTTGGGTGAGGTGTATACATATGTATGAAAAGAACATGTAAAAAATGCACCAGAGCCTGTCTCTTTCACAGTGCTGTGTTGATGATGATCCTGCTTCTCGCCTGCCCAGTTCTTGATGTATCTCGTAACTATCACGCACTGCTCACAGTGACTTCTCTTTCCCCTGATTTCCGTGTCACTGCGAGATGTTTTAGTATCTACTTCCTCAGCACAGAGCACAGAGATTCCCGCTGCCGCTTCCTGATTGGTGATATCAGCTCTCTCCTCAATCTCGCTTTGCTCAGCATTTCCACACTTTCACTCTGTCTTTCCAAAATAGAGTCCCAGTTTAGGATTTTATTTCCAATATCTTCTTTTTATTTGTTTGAAATGGGATTCTTCCCTAAATTGGTGTCCTACACAGATAGGAAATCCTAATGCGCTCATCTTAATTACAGGAAATCCTACAGTACATCAATTAAACCAAATACATTAACATTTAATCAGCTGATGGAGCAAGAGCAGCCGTCACAATGTGCAGTTTCCAGGGTTACAAACAGCCGTCTCCTACGCACTGTGGGTCGTTCTGAAAGATCACATGGCCTGGAGTCACAGGAAACTGTTTGGAATATTGAAATTGTTTTTTTTTTAGATACAGTGACTGAGTAAACCATGGCATGAATGCTGAGATACATTTGGAAACAACAACTGGATTTCAGGCTTATTGCCACAAAGTGTTCTGCTTCAGACTCAGACATTAACACAGTACTTGTAACAGGAAGGATGATATCTTCTCAAAATCTAGCTCTGTTTCTGTCCTCTTAGCAAATGTGGACCCTGCCTGGCTACAACCTTCATTAATGGGAAGCAATCCATTTTCCCTACAATTGTCATAATGAAACAACAAATGCCACTGACCAAGGTTTTTTCCCTCTTTTGATGGTTGAGTCACAGAAAAGGCATAACCCAATGGACAAATCTTTGCTTCCTCAGAAATGTGCACTGATGTCATTTTTTAAAGTACAGCCGCAGGGAAAAAATCCCATTTTACCACAAAAGGAACAAAGTTGCCAAGTTGTTCTCATAAAAACCAGCTAAACTCCCCACCTGCTTCACCCCATAGCACACACAATATAAAACCCAGAAGTGAATGTTAAAACAACGCTTTCTGTTTTTACTTAGTGAGTCCTGTAACGTCCCTGGACTAAGGAATAATAATAAGAGCATTAAATGAATACGATCTCAAGGCTGAAACATTTTAGAACGGAAACACAATTAATAGCCTATGCAAGTAATTGATTGGATTGAATGATTGAAAATGCAGTGATAAACAATAACTGCAGTAACAAATGGCTAATTAAAAAGAAATTAAAAGAAACATAATGCATGATATATATATATATATATATATATATATATATATATATATATATATATATATATATATATATATACACATATATCATGCATTATGTTCCTTTTAATTTCTTTATATATATATCTATATGTATGTGTGTGTGTGTTATGTAGAAAGACAGAGAGAGTTTAATTATGTATAAATAATATTTATTTAAATAATTTAGATGGCGAGGAGATACTCTAAGAAGAAAAAGACCAAAGTTAAATTAACTACATTGTACAATGAGAAAAACTCTAACTGGAACAGTTGGAACACGATGTAAACTGTTAAAACTAATCACAAGTGAAGACAGAATTTTCAGTGGACGCTGCAATCTGAGTGTTTCAGACCTGCGATTAGCGGGTCTCCAACCACTGGAGTTACCTGCAATAAAAACTGATCTGGGACCAGTGCTTAGGAGTCAGAATTATCGTAGGAGGGGCAGTGAAGAAGAAATATACCAAACGGAAAAGACCGATTGGCTTTGACCAGGTGTTCAGCCGGGGCGAGGTATAGTGGATCTGATGGCCATTTTTTAAAAAGTGTCTTATCACTAATGCAGCAGCATATAATGTTATTACTGGCGCCCTCCCGGAATCGCCGCCGCCTGGCGACGGTTGCCAAGGCGCCGCTGTTTCCAGGGAAAGCTGTGACGAGGTGGGATTAAAGGGCGGGGCTTGCATAATGAGTCAATCCGGAAGTGGAGTGTCCCCCGTACACTTTCGGGTTTCGGCGGTGTCAAAAAAAAAACAAACACAAACACCTCGCCGGAGACCGAAACAAAATCCCGGGGACGGGGCGTAAGAGAAACGGGGAAGCACAGAGCTATGAGGAAGGAGACGCCGAGCGGATATTGCATGCAGAAATATTGAATTGGAAACATCTGAATGGCGGAACCGAGATAAGGGGGGGGTGATCGAGGGGAAATGGGACCAGACACAGGTTCTGGAGAGACGGTGTGGTGTTGACACCGGTGAATGGGAGACAAGTCCAGAAAAGGAGAAAAAAGAGTGGGGGGCGAAGGAAAAGACGGAGAATCAGCGACAAAGCTAGCGTGCTAGCTAGCGATCTACATTTGGGGCAATGAAGAAAGGTGAGAGAGAGAATTACTGCTGGCTAGTTGGGCACGCCGTGACTGCATGTCTGTTCTGTGGTCTGTGATTAGCCAGCCGGCTTGATCGCCACATTTGTGTGCGTGTATGTGGCAACCCAGCACACAACATGTTTGTTTTCGTGTAGATTATACGAGAGAGGGAAATGCCACCTAGAAAGACTGAGTTAGATGGCAGGGTAGCCGAGTGAGCTCTTTATAGCTGTCAGCTGCTGGTTGGTTCGCCAGCCAGCCAGCAAGCTAATCTTACGAGTTCAATGTACAAAACTAGCGAGCTGGCTGTTGACACGTATGGCGATCAGGGACGCACAGCTAGCTAACTATGAAGCTAGCCGGACGGACCTTATTCTCAAACGCACACTTTATCACACATTAATACTTAAAGAGACATATATATATTTAAAGGAATAGCAATAGAATGTATTCTTCGAGTGATCGCATTCGGTGGTTTCCGTAATTTCTCTTCTTGACATTATAAGCACTGTATAACAGGTATCTGATCCAACAGCATAAAGAGATAATATGTGGTTTCATATTCACGTAAAACTGGTCTGCAATGTACACTAAACAAACCCGTAGCTTGCTAACTGAAGGGATGAGGGAGGTGTACCTCGGTGTTGTTCTATGTGAGTTAAGTAAATACTTTTATTTCTTCTTTGTCGTTAATCTGTAGTTCAGCAGTATGTCCCTGGTTAAAACATGCGAACCTTGCATCTTTCGAGGTATCTTCTTGCTATGATTTTTTTGGTTTTAGTGTGTGAGATGAACTTTGACCTTTCGTTTCCTGCGGAGTAACCTACCAGGCAGTCACACGTTTTTCTAAGAGAGGGAGAAAAAGAAAGAAGGAGGGGGTTAACAGCAGGCAGGAGTTTTACTGGCCGTGTTTTATGTGCGAGTCAGTGGAACTTTTTCCTCCCCCTCTCCCCCAACCATGTCTCCCTCCCTCACTGCTGAAGTTCTGATGCAGACAGACTGATGGTATGAGGATACTCTGTTCAGGTACAGAAGAACAATAGCAAATATATATAGTCAGCTCTCTGCATACTCACTTGTTTCCCTTTGCTTTGCTTCCCTGCTATTGTGTGTGTCTTTGTCATGTCTTTCTTCTTATGCTTGTCCTTTTTTGACTTTTTTTTCTGCAGTGTTGGTCTCGTGTTGGGGTTCCCCTTTCTCCCTCCACTCCTCTGTCGAAACGTGTTCCTCTTTCTGTCAGCCTTTTTCAGAAACAAGCTTTTCTTCGAATGCATTCTGTGCCGTGCTTCAGCCTCTCTCCTCTTCGCTGTGGTTTGTGGACCATGTGTTTTTAATGAAGGCTTAACCCCTGTGTTTGCATGTGTGTGTCTGTTCTCTGTGTCCACTGTAAGAGGGCTCTGTGCTGCACAGCTTGGAGCAGGCAGTCTGCAAGCCTCACTCCCTTTGTCAGGCTCATGGTTAATTGCAATGTTCTGATTGAACAGTGAAAAGTCGTGCGGTTTTTCTGGTGATACTAGTTTGGTGCGAGGGAGCAGACATTTACATGTCACCTAGTGGAGGTGAGGAACGATGTGTTTAGCTGCGCTTTGATTTCATGATTTGACCTCAAGTTTTACGACAAAGGAAATGGCAAAAACTGACTCACCAGGAAACATTTGTGTTTTTTAATATCAGTTCAGTAAGACTAAGATCACAAGTACCTCCCTTCTATTGCTCAACAAGTGTTGTTGTGGTACCGTATGGTAACGGTAGCGTGGGGTGCAGGGACGTCTGAGTGAGGGCCAGTGTTACACAGACGCGAGGGACAGCAGGGTTAGGGTTGGGGTTAGCACCTTGCAATGCGCTAAAATCCCTGCTGAAAAGATGGTGTGGACACAAGCTGCTGACGTACTGACAAGATTGGGTTTCTCGCCACAGGCTAATCGGTGTGGACGTCTCTTGTGTTAAACCTCCAGCAGGGCTTCACGAGAACTCTGACCTGCTTCCTGTTGTTTACCCCCCCCCCCCTTCTCAATCACACTCAAGCTTTTTTCCTGCCTTTTTTCTCTGTCAGCGTTTCTGCCCGTGACTCGTTAGGTCCTGTGCTGGCATTCCCTCTCGCCCTCTCAAGCTATCACAGTGCAGGACGTCTGAGAGCCAGGGTCACTGTGCGTGTGATATGATCAAGGGCGGTCGGGTGGAGGGTGGGGGCGTAGGGGGTGCAGGATAAGTGCTTTATTGGATAGCAGAGCTTAATAAGGCCTCTTCAGATCAGTGTGGGGAAGCCAGACTCCAGCATGTGTCTCACACCACAACTGTGTATTTACTGTGAGCTCATCCGCCTGAGACTCAGACTCACACCTGAGCTGTCACCATCCAGCTGGGCGTAGTGATTAGCTGAACCGCACAGGTGCGGCGCCCAGGTGAGGAGCGTCGCCTCACCTGCTGCACCTGAGACTGCGTCAGATTTCAGCCCCGGGGTGGCAGGACGGGTGCAAGAGGCACCCTGTTGGGTCCAGCATATACAGCCTGTACCTTTTTAACCCCCCAAAAGACAACTACTTCATCAGCGGTTTTTATATTAACTTCTATATAAACAATATTAAACTTTGAGCCTGATGTTGCTGGTGCAGAAAGGGTTAACAGCGTTCAGGCGTCTGCTGAAGTTCACCCAGGAGCGAGGTTTTTCCAGTCAAACCTCCTCCATTAAACATTGTCCCGTGTTTTACAGACGATCATGCTGGGTGCTTGTTTTTGCTCAGTTAGCCTGAATACACCAGTCTGACCTCTGTTGGTAAGCTTCGTTACTTATTGCTGTGTGTGTGAATAATGGTTTGGGCCACCTCAGTTCAGATGAACATGGTATCAAGGTGGTAGTTTGATATCTTGTTCGACAAAGGCTCTTTGGTGCGGTGCTTTTGCCATTTGGTAAACTCGATCTAACACTTCTCAGAGTTTAATCGCTCTGAACAGAATGTTTTGATTGTTTGTTCCGTATAACTGTGCTATTTTTATTAGAACATTTGTTCAACATATTTACATGATCAGAGACTTGACTGAAACAGTTTGTGCATTGCAGAAGTGATTACTTTACCCACGGGTGAAAATTGGTTCTGAATTGGGTGATTCAGTCGTATTTTTTTCCTTCATATTCTCTTTTTGATGCAAAGCAAAGGTATCCAAGGTGAGCACCAGCCACTTGGCTGTCTAATAGGAACACGAACGGAAGGTCATCGTTTTTAACATCAACTCCCTGTAACTGCAGATAAGAACTGTCCATTTTAGTCAGTTTTTGTGAGCAGCTGGTCCTGCTTCAGTTCCTATCACAAGCGTGTGCTGGGTAAGTGCAGGCTGGAGGTATCCTCAGCGGATACGGCCTCTCTCAGCGTTGGTCTGTAGTCATTAGCGCTCAGCCTGGGTTCCTGTCCTTACCTCTCTCTCTCTTTCCTTCCAGGACGATGGCAGAAGGCTAAAGTTTCAGGCTTGCAGCCCCCACCCCAGCATCGCCCCAGCTCTCCTTTCTTGTCTCCCCCGAACCCCACCCCCCTGCTCCTTCCTTCCTGTTCTTTGCATCTTTGCCCAGCCCACCTCTGTCTAACTCTTTATGTGCGCTGAATGTATTTCCTGATGTTACGTGTGCATTCTGCTGTGTAAGGTCTGAGTCGCTTAGTTCTCTCGTTCTACCGTGAACCACTAATATGATTCTCTTAACTGTCATTCACTCCCTTTCCATATAACAGTAGATTCTCATCACCTTTCACTGAATCCCGATCAAACGTCCAGCACTTTGATTGGACCTGTCGTTTCTCTCCCTGCATTCTGATTGGTTCTCTTGTGTCAGTCTGTTTCTAACTGTGTTCTGTATCGACATTCTACTCTTTTCCCCGCTGTAGTCTTTTCCTCACTCCGCTCTCTCCTGTGGTGTCATTGGGCCATGGTGCGCAAGAAAGGGTCCCTCATCTTGTGTGGAGCTTTCCTATTTGTTGCCTGGAATGCCTTGCTCCTCCTCTTCCTTTGGGGGAGGCCTCCCATTGGTCGACTTGGGGAAGTGGGCGGTGCAGAGCCAGGGGGCGGAAAAGAGTGGGGAGTGGTAGCTGGCAAAGGAGGCGGGGCCGACCTGGCCGGGGAAGTAATCCGATTGGCCGAAGAGGTGGAGTCTGAGCTTGAGACTCAGAAGCATCTCCTGAAGCAGATACAGAGTCACAGGTCGCTATGGGAACGGCGAAAGGAAATGGGGAAGAGGGAAGCGGAAATTGCCAAGGAGAAGAAGAAGAACGAGGAAGAGGCTGAGATCAAGCGTCCCCAGCAGTCTCCACAGCCTCCTCCGAAAAAGACGGCCATCGATAACGCGGACCAAAGTAACGGAAAAAACGCTCAGGACCCGATCGCCTCACCTCTCCCCGACTCTAAGGACAAAGAACAGACAATAAACAACGAGAAGTTACCGACCACCGCTGCCCCTGTGCAGGTGGTCATCCCCATCCTGGTTATCGCCTGCGACAGAGTGACGGTGAAGAGGAGCCTGGACAAGCTGATACAGTACCGCCCCTCTGCTGAACTCTACCCAATCATAGTCAGCCAGGACTGTGGCCACGCCGAGACGGCTCAGGTGATTGGCTCGTACGGCAGTCAGGTGACCCACCTCAGGCAGCCCGACATCTCGGACATCCGCGTGCGGCCGGAACACAGGAAGTTCCAGGGATACTACAAGATTGCCAGACACTATCGCTGGGCCCTGAACCAGGTGTTCAACCAGCTGTCCTACTCCACCGTGGTCATAGTGGAGGATGACTTGGAGGTAAACCTGCCTCTTTTTCACTGCTCTTAGGGGACAGAAAAAAGAAATAAAGTTTAGTTTTTATTAAAGGTCTGCTAAGTTAATTATTGTAAAGTACTCCCAAGTTCTCCTAGGGATATTGATAGAACTGATTTGTGCCAACTGTATAGCTGTTCTGATGTTTAGCTTTAATTACTGCACTGTAACATTGATCATAGTTCTTGGAATAGATTTAAGCACTTAACCCAGAGGTGTGAGCAATAATCACAGTGTAGGTTTCAGTGGGAGTTTGCTTTTTTATGTGAAGCAAGCTGTCCATTTGAATTTAAATTAGTTGTAACCAAATTTTCACTCAAGGGATCAGTTTGCAGTTAGGATAGCGCAACTACAGTACCTCGTGTGGTTAGAGACTTGTATAAATACTTGCACATAATTGTTGCTGATAGATTTGTTGGTGGTATAGGAATTATGTGAGAGGCCATAACGGCTGTTGTTTATTAATATTTTAAACTGGGCAGACACCCTTCTCCAGAGCGATTTCCAGGGCTGCAGCAGTCGGAGCTCTGAATACACTGCGCTGTGGCGTGTGTCTGAGGCCAGGGGCTTGGGCAGAGACTGGTGCCTGTAGGACAAATGGGTTTTATCAGTTCTTCTAATCCCGTTGACAGCTGTAATCCCAGTTTGGTGTCCCGAGATTAGCACATTTAACTGATGAGTGGATTAGCCTGCTGGCACGTGTCAGGGAGGACGTCTGGGGGAGGGGGCGAGCCGCCAGCCACACGCAGACACGGGCCCAACAGCGTCGGCCGCTTTGGCATGACCAGGCGCGATTTCTGCAAATGATCAGTCGCTTATCGCCAAATCTGAAATAACGGCGCTTCCTCCGCACGGGGACCGCTGGCCTTGTTTGGTCGCACTCGGCTCTTAGCTCTCGCCTCTGATTGGTCAGCGGAGGTGAGAGGGCAGGTTACATCATAACAGCCCGCTTGTAAGAGAGCCATCTGTTCTGGCTGTCCAAGCGAAGCTGAAATTAATTTCAGGCCCTAATTAGATTCAAACGTGTTAAACATTTATGATCTTAAAGTAAACTACAGATAATCCCTCAGAAGAAAGGCCAGGGAGACCAGAACAATCTCCCAGTGATGAAAGAGAAACGATCACAAATACCAATTACTGCAACACCACAAAAAATGTAGCGCATTCTTTTGTTGCACTAGAAATACCAGTACCTAAAGAATTACTATATTATCCTCAATTATTTTTTAATTAGGTAATTTCTTTATAGATGTCTGTACTTTTATGAAAACACTCATAAAACTCAAGTTCTGCATTAAAAATCGCACAGAAAACAGTGGGTATTACTTGGATCTGTACTCATTCGCGGGTTGGTAAAAATGGGGATTTATGGGTTAATGATTTCTTTTTAAATCCTTCCTTTAGCAGCATTTGCATTCCTTTTGGAATGTTCCCAGCGTTGTAAACAATACCGCTGTGTGTGCAAACCTGCCGTCACATAAAACAGCGGCTCTCTGTTCCCACAAATGCGCTCTGCAAACGACAGCGATACGCTGCCTCCGCATGGGCTGGCTCTGTCCTCACGCGCTCAACCACACGCACGCCAGTCCGTCAGAAACGGGACTGCAGAGCTTGTGCCAAATCCAGTTTCTCTTTAAAACCGGTAAAAGATGGTACAGGATGTCGTTGTCAACATGCAGTGCTTGGAGTGTCGATTTTTAGCCAGTTAGCTCTACTGGGAGACCGGAACTAGCAGAGAGCAACATCTTTTTGATTTGATTTGTTGATGTGAGTCAGTGATTGACAGCACATGGTAGCTCCACCCCTTCTGGGGTTTGTGAAGTGCCACCATCCCATCATGTGTTGTGACCCTTGACCTGCCTTAATTTCTGCATTAAGTGGACCAGACTGTCTCTCTGAAATGGGAAGGTGTGCTGGAAATGAGTATCTCTGGTCTTACCTGTCCTCTCTCCTCCTTTACCTATAGGTGGCGCCGGACTTTTTCGAGTACTTCCGGGCGCTGTACCCCATCCTGAGCTCGGACCCGACCCTGTGGTGCGTGTCGGCCTGGAACGACAACGGCAGGGACGGGCTGGTGGACCCAGGGAAACCGGGCCTGCTCTACAGGACCGACTTCTTCCCGGGCCTGGGCTGGATGCTGCTGAGGGAACTGTGGGAGGAGCTGGAGCCCAAGTGGCCCGCGGCATTCTGGGACGACTGGATGCGGCAGCCGGACCAGCGGCGGGACCGGTCCTGCATCCGGCCCGAGATCTCCAGGACTATAACCTTCGGCCGCAAGGGCGTGAGCCTCGGTCAGTTCTTTGACCAGTACCTGCGCTACATCAAGCTGAACACTGAATTCGTGCCTTTCACCAAGCTGGACCTGTCCTACCTGGTCAGGGAGAGGTACAACGAGAACTTCGAGAGGGAGGTCTACGGCGCCCCCATAGTGAAGGTCGAGGAACTGCAGCAAAGGGGCGGGCTGGTTGGAGAGGGTCCTTTTCGGGTGGAGTACTCCAGTCGGGACAGCTTTAAGGTCCTGGCCCGCAACCTGGGGGTGATGGACGACTTGAAGTCGGGCGTTCCCAGGGCGGGGTACAGGGGCGTGGTAAGCTTCCTGTCGCGGGGCCGAAGGATTTACTTAGCACCCCCTGCTGGTTGGACCCATTATGACACCAGCTGGAGTTGAGGGTGGTGAAAAGAGGGTGGGGCTGGGATGGGGGAGTTAGGAGGGACGGTTGGAGGGAAAACCTGGGAAAGAAAGACGAGAGCAGAGCACCCTCTGAAACCAAAGACAACTGAAGAAGCAGTAGAGGAAGGAGAAGAGTTTCAAACTTGAGAAACTGACGGGTGGGGCGGAGCTGGGGAGAGGCGACAGACTGGAACAGCAGCGGAGGAAACGTCACACCCTCTCACGCCCAAACAAGGGCGTGTTCCTTTCCCCTCAGTGCACAGTGTGCACTCGACCAATCAGGGGCGAACACAGATTGCGAGCGAAGAGAAGAGCAACGCCCACAGTGTGTGTGAGAGAGCTTACAGCCAATCACAGCGGACATGATGGGGAGAGCGCGATCACATGATCGCTGCGTGAAATTTCACAAAAAATGGCAGTTTCGTTTTTTTCTAACGCAGCGGCGTTACTTTGTGTTCGGTCTGTGGTGTTTAATGCTGTTGGAAAGTAAGTTTTGGGTTCATTTGGCCAGGTTCTGTCCCCCTGTGCACCGCGGCCTCTGTGTCTGTGAGCTGAGAGGGAGGCCTGGCGGAGTCCTGGCTTCTCTGTGTCCCGGTGTCTCTATGAAGGATGTTTCCCACACAAGTCTCTCCGACGGTCTTACTTTTCCAAAGTGAACGGGTGCCGGGGAGGATTGGGAGAGTTTAGATTTTTATTTGTAATACTATTGTTAATGGAATGAGTATTCTGAAGGTAATGATATGGTATCATTTGATTTATTCACACAGATTAAGAAAAAAAAAAATGAAGATGATTTTTTTTTTTGGTCAAATGCTACTTGATTATATTTTATTTACCAGGCTTTCTTACACGCTGTGGATGCAAGCATTGCAGTACAGGCCAACAGCAGTGTGAAACATTTAGTGTAACAACCTGTTTGGAGGGTGTGCTGGACAGTACACTCAAAAACAGGGAGTAGTTTAATTCCATGACATTTAAGGAAAACTGTCATTTGAGATTAGGTTTGTTTAAAAACCAATGCTTACTATACACTCTTATTTGCAATTTACAGTGTGGATATACATTAAAAGGGGGTGGGTGAAATATCATACGATAGAAATTTAATTTGTATTTTTTGGGGGAGAAATTATTTTTAGTTTTGATTGGTCGTTATGTTCTTACAGTGACGTGTGAAACCACTGCCTGACATGTTTATAACTTTAATACATTGAGAATAAAACTGAATATTTTAATATTCGTCTGCTGGTCTCGCTGTATATCTTTTTCTTTCAGTGTCAGAATCCTTTGAGCCACTTATGGACGTCAACAGACACGACCAATCTGAGTGTCACAATTAGTGATCAAGTACCATGTTCAGCTGTGATCACCATTTTACTGAAAAATAGTGGAAGCTCTCAGAAAAAGTACTGAGAAGGGCAAAAAGACCAGTCGCAGATCTTAAATATATGACTTGTGCAGATAGATTTACGCTCTCAATAGAAGTATTTCATATCTTTACCAGGCATTATCATGTGGGGTGTGAGAGCTATTTCAGGTTCTCCTGCAGAATCATGGGACGTATGTGGAAATATGTTAAATGAATTTCACACTGACATGAGCATTTCTGCACAAAGGGATGTATGTTAGTTATAAACAGACAGAAGAACTTGCTGGGATCTGTGGTGGAGTCAGAGGCCCAGGGAGCCTTTGAGAGCGAACTCCACATGGTGACGCGTTAGCTGGAGAGAAGGGACCATCCAAAATGGGCTTCGGGTTTGGCCTCGCACTCATACTCCATGTTCTTGTCTCTCACTCGCTGGCCTCCTTTTCAACCTTGTGGTTGTTTTTGGCTGGTGGCTCTGACCTGACTCGCCCTCTCTCTCTCTTTCTCTCCTCTTATCTCGTGATTCCGTTCACACTCAGCTCATTTCACTTCCTGTTTACTTCCTGTCACATTGCCATGTGCTTCCTGCTCCACATACTGCCAGCCACCTGTGGATTTAACTCCCCGCCGGTGAGAGCGGCCCCCGGGCGAACGCAGCGTTGGGACAGCTCAGCACAGTCTGAGCACAGCTGCGGCGCGGGGTTTTCCCTCACGCAGGTTCGGAACGTTGCGCTCGCTGCAGTGAAACATTCTGCGCAGTTCTCGTGGCTCGGCCTGCGCCGTTTCCTGCAGCTCAGTCCTCCCACACCGATGTGCTGACACAGCCTCTTCACGAAGCCATGCTGGCTGCACACAGCCATCTGAATGTGGTGACTTAATGGCCTGTCAGGGAGTGAATTACAGCTCACTCCGAACTTGCAGGCCTCTTAGCGGAGCGTTCTGTCTGCTGATCAAAGTTTCTCCAGCAGCATTTCATACTGTTATTATAATCCAGGGGTTCCTTAGACTTGAGTGTGTTTCATTCTGAGCTGTTAATACTGATCTAATACTGACATCATTGTGATATGTAAGCTACAATATACTCTTTGTGGAAGAAATTTGATTGTATATATATTGCCACATACACAAACCTCCAAAGTTGTCCAACAACATGTTTTTGTTGCCTGTCTTTTGAGCATATTTGAGGCAGCTGCCTACATTAAGATTCATTTGTGATTTAATTAAGTATTCTAGGCCCCACGGTGAGCTGCAGGTGTTTAAATAGGCTTTTTTGCTTTGGTGTCTTCCTTCATTGTTGCCGCTCCCTAACTCAGCTGTTTGCACAACAAAATCAAGGACCGTGTCTATCCACCCGTGATCTGTTCATCTAATTATCGCTGAATCAAAGCCAATTACCTTGCTCCGTGATCGACTTGATCAGTTGTAGAGACACCTGGTGGAGCTCAGATGAACTGCAGGCTTTGAAAACTGGGTCGCAGGAAACACAGGGTTCTTCTGGCTGCATTTTAAATGTGAGCTCAGCCAGTTTGCCAATCCATCATCCATGATGTTTCCCATTAATGTAAGCCTTGTACCACTTTCTTTCCCAGCCTCTGCTCTAACCATGTAATCTAATCTAGAGGTCAAAAAAAAGACCTTGAATTTTTTTTTTAAGTAGCTGAAAAAAATGAAGGGTATGGCAAAAAGGGAGTCGAAACGAATGCTTTACACACATCTTTAGCCTCCCTCCTTTCTCCTGACCTCGGTCCCTCCTTCACGCGGCTGAAAAATCAACCTTTATCTGGAGAGGTTCTGCTCCTGCCTCCCTTTCCCACCTGACCTCGTTCCCTTGTGCGAGAGTCCCTGGGTGCACATGTAATTGAGTTATGCACAATTATCTCCCACGTGAAAACACATCGCACAGCGCGAAGGCCCAACGACATGCACTGGCAAGCCAAAGACACGCGCTGCGAACACAGACCAAACAAACTCTTTTATTACTTTTCAGCAAGTGCAGAACAAAGAGCTACAACTAGTATCCATCTGTACGTTTCTTCAGATGACTCACAGTCTGCCCCATCTCCGCTTCCTCTCTATAGCTCTCTCTCACAAGCACAGAACTACCACGAGTAACTACCAAACTATTTTCACTGGTCATACATGGGGTGATCACTATCCAAACACCATGGAACACAGAAACATTGTCAAATATTGAGAAAAGGCTGCCTCATGGCGTATACAAACAGAACTCAGAACAAATGAAAAAAAAAAGTAACATTCGAAATACACTGAAAACCAACTGACAATGAGAAAACCACCCAAATCAGATGATTATCTTTGTTTTCACGGTTTGAGCTTAATTTTAGCTGCTACGTAGTTTGCTCTTATTAAGGGGGCAGCAGAGGGCACTATGGATTATTCAAAGGAAGACCATTTGACTGAACGCAAGCACTGGCATTTTATGAGTTTTTTCTTTCTATATATTCATTTCGTCATTTTGAACCATTTGAATCATTTCTGAGTGAGTTTAGACTAACTGTCCAATGATCTTTTTCTTTACTGAAAAACAGCCCACCCCCTCAAAAAGAAAAGAAAAAAAGGAATTTTCTTCTTCCTCTCCTCCTCTTGTTTATCGGGTCTGTTCAACTGTGGAGAGAGAGAGAGAGAGAGAGTGAATGAGGGGTGTGGCCTGGGGTAACCGGGGGGAGGAGACTGACAGGGAGAGGCGTGGCCTGGGAGATGGACAGAGGGAGAAGCCATGAGGGACAGTCACTGTAGGAGGATTTAGGGTTAAGGGTTAGGGGTTGGGGTTAGGGTTAGGGGTTAAGGGTTAGGGGTTAAGGGTTAGGGGTTAAGGGTTAGGGTTGGGGGGTAACAGACAGAGCCGTGAGTGACACTTACTGTAGGAGGAGATGTCGATCTCCTCAGGGAGCTCGCTGATGTTCACCTCAAACCTGTCCTGCACATCGTTTAGGGTGCGGGCGTCGCTCTCGTCCGAGACGAACGTGATGGCAAGACCCTTCGTCCCGAATCTACCTGCCCTGGCCACCTGAGGGGGGAGGGAGGGAGAGAAGACACAGGAATGGAGGAGAGTATTCATATTACCACACATAAATATCACTAATATCAAATATCGCTCATATCCATATTAATATCAATGAAAGCCCGTCTGATATGGGGGTTACCCTGTGTAAGTATGTGTCAGAGTCCTCTGGCATGTCATAGTTGAAGGCGATGTTGACCCTCTCGATGTCCATGCCTCGGCCGAACAGGTTGGTGGCCACCAGAATTCGCCTCTGGAAGTCCTTAAACTGCTGATAGCGAGCGAGTCTGGGGCGGGGAGAGGGGGAGGGGTGAGCTCAGGCAGTGACCCACACCGGGGGGGAGGGGGTGTCCTGGAGCACTGGGGCTGTTTTCGGTCTTTGTTCCATCAGAGCTCTTAATCACATAACTGGATCAAATTTCTATGCTAAATTATTACAGGTGACCGTGTGTTGGAGGTGCTCAGCCATTCATTCATTTCCAATAATTGTATGATTAAGACACAAAAATGATGACAGAGCAAAAACATCTCTGGCACTCTGAGACCAGGGCAGCCTTCCCTTGGCCCACACAAGTCTACAGATTACACTTACACACAGACACGGGTACGAACAGGGGGCAACACGTGCTCCCTGTAACACAATCACGCTACACACAAACCTTACAAACAGAACAGACACTATCACACTGCACACAGACACAGACAACAGTACCAGAGAAGAGATGAACATTAACACTCTCTGATTATGGAAGACACACAATTTATTACAAACTCAAATTAAATCAAGACACAGAGACACAAAATAACCATGCAATACCAAACGACACAAATCTCCACACACAGAACAGCTCTACACCGACACGCCTGTATATACACACAAACACAGAACATAAACACACGATGCACCTCTGCACGCACACTCACTCGCACGCACGCACGCACACAGAGTGCCCACCTCTCCTCCTGGGGCATGCCTCTGTGGATGGCGATGGCGGGAAAGTTCTGCTCCACCAGCAGCTGGGCCAGAGCCACGCATCGCTGCACCGACTTCACGAAGATCACCACCTGCACAACACGCACACACACACACGAACGAATATACAAGCACACAAACACACACACGAACGAACGTACACGCACACGAACGAATACACACGTTTAGTGGCCGATCTACTGAGTGGTAGCTTATGCCCTTAATGGTATTCAAGAGATTGGGTGCAACAGCTGTAGCACCTGGCTGAAGTCTTCCGCATGGCTTTAACAGCACCAGGAGTGTGCAGAGTGTAGTATTCCTGTAAGTTACATTTGATTGCACTGATGTATCAAGCATGTACGCACTAAATATCACAGCACTGTGTAAGGGGCCAGAGTGTGTTTGGACTGGGTCAGCTGTGTCGCCGTATGCACTGCGTTTCATTCAGCTTTATTATACGCACTTTGATCTTTGTAAGTTGCTCTAAATAAAAGGTAAATGACAAAATGTAAATTTAAACAGTACCTGGCTGAAATCCAGAACATGGCATACAGTCTATGGCATCTGCCTGAACTCTAGCAATGGCAGAAAGTCTCTGTGGTACCTGGTTGAACTCCAGCACGTCCAGCAGATCGAAGAGCTTCCTGTTCTTCTCGTTGTCCTTCAGCTTCACGTAATACTGCTGCAGGCCGTGCAGCGTCAGCTTGGTCTCATCGTCCACAAAGATTTCCATTGGCTGGGGCAGGCAGGGGGAGGGGCAAGGGGACGGAACGGTGTGGGGGCGGGGGGGACAGGAGGGAGTGTGGAGGTCCGAGAAGGAAAGGAGAGGCAGGGGTAAGAACGGTTTGGCGGAGAGGAGGGGAAAGGACAGGGACAGGCAGCCAGGACAGGATGGTACAGGGTTTGAGGGCGGGGTTGATAAATGGGGTTAGCAGAGAGAGCAGCATGTGGGGGTGATGATAATTGTGATGGTGGGGATTGTGAGAGCGGGAGGAGAGAGGGAGGCTCAGTGAGGGGAGAGGGAGGGGAAACGGCAGTAAAGGGGTAAGCAGAAACGGAGAGAAAGAGAGGGGGAGGGGGAGAGAGGGACGGGCGTTAGATACACCCTCCCCTCCCCTCCCACTGCAGACACACCAGGTGTGGTACACGCGAGAGGGTACACACACACTCATGCGCGCACACGCATGCACACACGCACGCGCACACACACACACACACACATATATAAAATGCATGCATACGCATGCGCACACACCCGCACACACACAGGCATGCAAATACTAAACAAACAAAAATACAAGACAAATGCACCCACGCACACACACAATGCATGCATACCTATATACGTGAGCGCACACGCACACACACACGCACATAACATCTACACACACCCTTGACACATTCTTACACACCATGTGGACACAGACACGTGACACACTCTCTGGCTCTGACACACTGCCCTCTCTGAGATCACACACCCAGTATAGCTTATCAGTGAACCTATTCAAACTAACAGCAAAGAGAAAAGCTGAACATGTGTGACATGTTTAAAGGCAGATTTCACTTTGTGAATTCCGCCAAGCGAAAACTGCCTTTAATGCACCTGATGTTTCCACCAGGACTTCTACCTCTGTGGTTAGACCGAACAGACCCTCTCTGGTGTAAAGCCACCACACACAGACACACAGATGCCACACTCACTGATCCACCTGCAGTAGCGGTCCCTTATTTAGCAATGTGTGAGCCGGGGCTGTCATAGAGACCAGCTGCTGGCCTCTGCATGGGCACGTTGGACAGCTCTCAGCGAAAAGGGAGGGACTAAAGCCACTAACCAGCCACTTAAAACAGATACTGACACTGTCAGTACTTAGGACCAGTGGGATTCCCTCTGTTGATCAATCAACCGATCTGTCAGTCCTGATCCAACACGATCTATCAGCCCTGATCTGACACGATCTATCAGCCCTGATCTGACACGATCTATCTGCCCTGATCCGACACGATATATTGGCCCTGATCCAATACGAACCCAACGGGGGTCTGTGATTTTGTGTCTGTGCAGAAGCTTGCCCTACTCTGCTCCGTGCACTGGGAGTCTCTCTGTAAGACAGCATCTGCCAGATGAATACATGTAAACATAAATACCAGGAAAATAAATGCGCTGCTCTTCCAAGACCTGATCCAAAGCACAAACAAGACTTAAAATAAGACTCTCATATTTCCTAATGGCTTACATATGCACCCCTGACTGTGGCCTTAGGCTGCAAACTGATCTCAGTGGCTCGTTCAGATGAGTCATGGCTTTACAGCCTATTAAACCTAGGCAGCAACAATTTCACTGGAACAGGAACTAGCATCCACCCCCCCCACCCTAAAAAACTGAGTTACATGCTAAGAGCTGCTGTAAAATGATCCCTTTTCGCAGAGAATGCTCAGTGCCTTTAAAAACCCCTGCAGGGAAGAGGTTTCCCCACCAGCCAAACCAGGTCAAGCTGAGATCACCGTTGCCGTGACGATAATCACAGCAAAGAATTTCCCCACATTGCTAAATAAGGGGACTGACACTTACCTTCGGTTAAATAACTGTCAAAAATTCCACACTTTATCGCTTGTCTCCCCATCTGCAGGAGTCCAGCGGTCTCAGTCTGAGTCCTCACTGTCTGCACCTGTCTTCAGACACCTGTGAGGCTACCTGAAACTCCATTTATGTCCCATTTCTGTCTGCTGTTTCGCTCGGTTAAGTCAGTCAATGGTCAGATTCCAAACCTCTGTCTGGCCCCCTACTCCCCCTTCAGCGATGCTAATCTCAGATCAGTGCTCCATGTGGCTGAGATCAAACATTAGCATCACTAAGAGTGGGAATGAGCACCTTGAAGTTTAACCTCTTAGTGTGCCTTTCCTCCGCTCTCTGACTGGCTGTCAGTCCTGTCAGTCAAACAAACAGTCCAATGCCTAAACTTCTCTGGTGTTCCCCCGCCTCCTCTGATTGACCTGCTGATCTTCTGTCAGCTCAGTGAAGTGTGTGTGTGTGTCTGTCAGAGCATAGTCCTGCGTGAGTGTGTGCGTGTGTGTCTGTGCAAGCACATAAATGAGAGGGGGTGTGTGAACAGTAGTGTGTGCGTGTGTGTGTGTGTGTGTGTGTGTGTGTCCAAGCACTTTAAAGAGCCTTTCTAAGAGCTGTCTAAGAGCCTTTAAAAACAAAAACAAAATAAAATTAAAAAAAAAAAAGATTTTGGCTGTGTTTTGGTGTGGGTGTGTGCTGTTTTCACTAGGATATCTCTCACTGATGATGCTTATCAGGGCTTCATGAACCAAGGGGAACAGGCTGTAACTACTGGATTCTAGTTTGATGTTGCAATCTCCTTTTTTGTGAAATGTTTACCTTTAACTTTTTGTTTCTTCCAAGGCCTACAATGTTTTGCCTATTGAGCCCTACAGCTGTCTTTGGATGTTTTGCAGAGTTGTTGCTTTTTTTTTAATTCGCGAGATTTATTTTTCTCTTTGTTTGCGATGCTAGCTGCGAAGCTTCTGGAACGTGCCATTTTGGACTCTTGATGGTATTTTTGGAGTTGGCTTCCTGGTTTACCCCTCATACTGACGGGCCCGGTTGGTTTGTTGGTGCTAAAGGGGTTGCTGCACTCGCTCCCCCTCTCTCTCTGTTTCTCTGCACCCGCGCGTTCCTCTCCTCTCCTTTCTCTCACTCTCTCCATCGTCTCATCCCTCCCGCTCCAGTCTTCCGCAGCTCAGTCCTCCCTGCCTTCCCTCACTCCTGGCGTCCCTCTCTCCCGCGCACACCCTCCCTCTCTCGGCCTGCGCTTTTTTCGGGCAGCTCTGGGGGGGGCTACTCCTCGCCTCCCTTTCTCTGCCCCCCTCCCTGCGATTCTCCGCCCCCACCCGCTAACGGCAGGACAGCAGCCTGTCACAAGGTCGAGACCCTACTTAATCTCCAAAAATTAGTCTTGGGCACGGCTGCGAGGGGGATGTTCCAGCATCAGGGCAAACACTGTAGCCACACGGCCACTGACCCCGGCATGTGCGCTTTCTGCCGTCTGAACCGCCTGCCTCCCTCCAACACTTTCCCCTTCCTACTCTCCCATTCTCAGTATCGCGCCGATCTAAGCGACCTGTGTGCTGACCAACAGGAATGCTGCTCTCTGTCTCCCCCTGCTGGTGGAGTGGGGCACGGTTTACACCTCTGTCAGGATTACAAGCAGCTTCAGGAGAAGGGCAGAGTGATCACAGCAAAGCATTGTGGGATAACACTTAGTGCCCTGTCTTATCTCTGAAATAAGCCTGATAAATACCGCTTCCAAGGGTTGGTCCTGCTGACTTAGATTTCAAATCGGCAGGTAAGTTAAAGGGTAGGTCACCTGTGTACCTGACTGTGTGAAAGGAAGACGGCTGGTGACATTTCTGAGGTTGCTGTGTTTTGAGACAGCGTCCTACATGCGGATGGAATTATTTGAGGTTTTGTGCTGGCACTGTAAGGGCCGATGTATGACTCTAGTATCTCAGTGAATCTATTCTGCTGCCCAGCGCGTGTGTATCGCTGCTCTGTTTGGGCTGAGAGGGTGCCAGGCCCTTTGCCTCTGGGCTGGTTTAACACACTGTGCTTCCCACAGCCCTGGCCTGGGTCGGTCAGTCTGCCCTTCCCTTCCCTTCTGGTGGTCTGACATACAGGGCCTGACGATAACCGACACCAGCCTTTAAGAGCCAGACAGGCTGCATTCACAACATTTTGTTCATTGAGCGTTTCATAGTGTTGCGTCAGCCTTGCACCCCAATGCTGTCACCGTGTCAGGGACTGTGCCCCAGACTGTGCTAGACTTTACTTTGGATGTTTGTGACAGAGCCAGTGTGTCGATACACACACAGCGAACACTCGTTAGCGTGCCAGAGGGGTGTAACTGTGTCTTAGAGTGACCTGCTGCAGAGTGTCAGGCCAGGCCTGCAGACTGGCGCGTCTGTACAGAGTACGCAGGTGTAGGCTCGGCTTACGGCTGCGGTCTGCTGAGAGTGACTGAGGGGGTAAAATGCAGAATAGCATCTGTGCCCCGTGTGTTTTCGGTCTCTCAGGGAGGCTGTGAGTGTGTTAACCCCCGCGCCCCCTCTCTGGGGGAAGGGAGGTACGGGGGAGGGGAGGTCTGGGATCTGAAGGAGGAGGAGGGGGGGTAATTACATCTTGCATGAACTTTCGGCAGACGGGGCGGATCTCTTTGCTCAGGGTGGCGCTGAACATCATGAGCTGCTTCTCGTGGGGGGTCATGCGGAAGATCTCCTGGACGTCCCGGCGCATGTCTGTAGGACAGAGAGAAGGGGGGGTTCATGGTCACCCGCAGGAAGAAACTATAGGGACCTGCACTTCTGAACACATGGGAGTCAATTCAATTCACTTTCAGTTTTATACCACTTTTTACACAAAGCAGTTTCACAGAGAACCCAGGCCTGAACCCCCAAGATCACACATACAGCAAGCGTTGCATATGCAAGTCTTGACTGGGGCACTGCAGCCAGTTAGAACTCTACCCAACCCTCTTCCCTCAGCGAGCACCTGACTATGCGCCCTGAGCTCCGCCCCCTGCCCCGCCCCGCCCCGCCCCCCCGCTCACCAAGCTGCTCCAGCATCTTGTCGCACTCGTCCAGGATGAAGTGCTTGATGTGTCTGAGGTTGAGGCTCTTGTTGCGGGACAGGGCCAGGATGCGGCCCGGCGTGCCCACCACCACGTGGGGGCTCTCCCTCTTCAGCACCTCCTCGTCCTTCTTGATGGACAGGCCCCCGAAGAACACGCCCACCTGGTCACACAGACGAGGGGAGGATGACTTTACAAGGGTGGAGGATGGGATGGGCGGGGTTTAAAAATGTGAATAATGGAGAGGGAGGTATTTTGTGGGTGGGTGGAGTTCAGAGGTGTGGAGAATGGGGTGGGTGGGATTTGGAGGGTGGAGGATGGAGGGGAAGGGGTTTAAAGGGTGGTGGGTGGGGTTTAGAGGACTGGAGGGTGGGATGGGCAGGATTTAAGAAGGTGGTGGGTGGGGTACCTTGACTGTAGGCATGTACTTGGAGAATCTCTCGTACTCCTTGCTGATCTGGAAGGCCAACTCTCTGGTGTGACACATCACCAGCACTGACACCTAAGAAGAAGAAACAGATGCTGACATGGTAAATGCGGACACGGATACATGCACAGACTCAAGTAACAGGGAGAAGAGAGAGTACAGAACACACAGGAAGAAATAAACAGCACTAGACACAGACACAGACACAGCGGGAGTTACAGAAAGAGTATCACACACAGAGAGAGACAAACACAGAGAAAGAGGGAAGTACAGAGACAGACAGCGTTATGCAGATGGAGTTACAGAGACAGACGAACACAGAGAAAGAGGGAGATACAGAAACAGCGTTACGCAGATAGAGAGAGGTAGACAGACAGAGGAGGGTACAGAGACAGACAGACAGAGGGGGGTACAGAGACAGACAGACAGAGGGGGGTACACAGACAGACAGACAGAGGGAGGCACAGAGACAGAGATAGACACAGGCAGTGTTACACACCTGGCCGGTGACAGGCTCCAGCTGCTGCAGAGTGGCCAGCACAAACACGGCCGTCTTCCCCATGCCTGATTTGGCCTGGCACAGCACGTCCATGCCCAGAATGGCCTGCGGGATGCACTCGTGCTGAACTGGGACAGGAAGGAACACAGAGCCACATTAGCCTCCTCCTCCCCCTACGCTTCCAAACCGCTCCCTCACTGCTTCCTTTGGCATCACTGACCGCTGTTCAGGGACAGGTGTAAGGGAACAATGCCTCTCTACTCCCTTACTGACTCTGGGTATTTTTGCTCTGCTACAACTGATCCAGGGTCAACGAATGCGTCTCTGGTTCTACCGCCATCTTTTCCTGTAAAAGGTGTCCACTGATCCAGGATCAGTGTTGACCTCAGAGATCACGCAGACCCATACGCTGTGAGCTGATCAGCGGTCAGTGTGTTTGAGAGCAAAGCGCAGGGTGACGCAGTTCTCCCCACTCACCCTCGGAGGGGTGCTCGAACCCGCAGTCCACGATGGCTCTGAGCAGCTCGGGTTTCAGCAGGAAGTCCCTGAAGCCCGAGGAGTGGATGGACACGTAGGAGCCCTTCACCCCCTCCTTCCGCAAGGCCATGGGGTCGCCGCTGCCGCTGCCCAGCCCGTCCCCGACTCCGCCTCCTCCGTCCACCTCGTCCTCCTCATAGTCCAACAGCTCGTTCTCAACGTCATTCTCCGTCATCCTACGACGGACAAGACGTCACAATGCGGCACGTGAGCACTGCCGGCTAAATATTTGCATTATTGCGTCATTCATTCCGTCCTGCAGAAAATGGAATCTACCCGCTATTTTGATTACATGCACAAATGCTGCAATAGGACTGAGAAAGTATTAAAAATAACGTATTTCACACAGCTAGACAGCTGAGTTTGTTTACAGCTAATATTAGAACATTTAAATGAACAAAACTTGAACTGACCGATCGTGCCATTCAGAACTATTACTGACCATATACCCCACAAAGCACACAAATGCATACGCAAACTTTAAAATACAGTTTCGGAATTTAAAAGGCTTATCACTCACTAGGATACAGAACGAAATTCACAAGTCTGTGTATGAGCGACGCCACGTGTTATTAACCGTAAAGGGCTCAGCGGGAGTGTTTGCACCTAGCTAACTAAATCACCTTGATCATTCTCACTGGTATTTTACAATGTTCGTACTAGCTACAACACGTAGCCAGTACTGTAGTATCATAAATGTTATAAAATTGTATTGTGGCTACCTAGAAAATTAGCAACCATTCGTTTATCTATTACCCTCTCGCTATCTACACTACCCACTTGCCCTGTCGTGCCGTGCCAACCAAGATTAGCTACATTACGAGAATAAGGTTACACAAGAAATTATTCGTGCCCTCCATTGCAAGCAAATCGTGATCGGATGGAACAATACAGGTTGCCGGTCTACTTAGGTTATTTGCTAACGGCGTATAGGGGGAAAATACCCATCTTGCTAGCTACCATTAGCATTAGCATAGCTAGCTAGCTAGCTAACTAGCAATCACTAGGTATAAAATTGCAATAATGCTGACCCGGCCATCGTGAAGATGCAGGTGCATAGATTTTACACGGTTTTAAGTTTCCATACTAGCTAACTGACTACTTCATCCTCATGCTGTGCAGGCTAGTTAGCAGCCAGAAATTTTTGCAACAGGCCACTGCAGACGCGGTTAGCCAAGTACTGCCCTTTGGTGTGCTACAGAAGCAGAGCGACAAATGCTATTCGTTTATTATCTTTATAAAGAGGGAACTAGATTGACAGGCGGTTTTGTGGGATATTTGTTGTTTTACCTTACAAATTTGAATACAGCTTTTGCAGAAATGTACGCAGACCCTCGTTTCGATTAGATTATGGCCCTTGATTTCGTCATCAAGTTGCGCGGGAGGCTTATGAAGAAAAGGCCCCAGGAAATCGGTAGCTAAAGAAATGCCTGTAAATAATCATAGTGCGCCTCAGGAACACCTCGCCGACGTGTGCTACGGGAATTCACGTTATTTCTACTGGCGTTGAATAAGCTTTGACTACGAGCACTAGAAGAACAGTGCTGTGTTATTTTTTGTATTACTGTATGTCGAAAGTTAAAATTTTATATAACATCAGGGCCATCAGAGTATCCTTTACTGGAAAATAAGTCCGAACGCGAAACACGTGTGTATTAGGAGTCTCTTTCTAAGCGAGCCAATATACGCCGGTAAGTGGGTGACTATTTAGCCAGACAGCGAAAGTTACTCTAAGTTATAAAAAAGTTAGTGTCCCATTTTGTTTAAAACTGAGGCTAGATACATTTCAGAGGAGTTTGCCGTTTTCACGAGCATACTCAGTCTCGCCTCCCTCTCTTTGCAGGGATGTCCTGCTTCAGCGGAGATCCGAACTTCTGCGCAGAATGCGGGACTGTTCTGCCTCTGCCCGGTTTACAGGACACCGTCACTTGTCCGCGTTGTCATTTTAGTGTCTCCGTTCGCGGTGAGGAACTGCAGAAGTTTATAGCTGCGTTATGCAGCTCTAACGTTAGCGTGTGCACGACGCTCTTTTGAATGTTGTTTGTACAAACGCGTGCACAGGACATGCACATGAAGAATATCTGATTCGTGACACTCCTTTATTCCATTTTATTCAGAATTTGCAGGTAGAGTGATAACCTCTTCTGTGGTGTTCAATCCTTTGAAATCCTCTACTGTCGCCATGGAAACCGAGGAGGAGTCAGAACTGAAGGGACCAGTGGTGAGTTCCTGTCCAGTTGGCAACATATTTAGAAACCCCTTTTTAGCAGTTATGACTTCATGCACAAGCAATTGTGAAATTTCATGCACTTGGTCAGCAGTCAACCAATGTTCTAGTTTCTTGTATATGTACACATTGACTCCAGAAGTGGCTTGTTTTTTTGTTTGTTTTTTCTCTGATTACATCTATTCAGAATAATTTGTGGTTAAATTGTTAATTCACTGTGGTGCTTTGTATTTGATACCTGTGTTTTCATTCTTGTTTCTGTGAGTTCGCCATGGTTTCCCTGTTAGTGGCTGGATAGGAGCAGCTGCTGAATAACTGAAGAATGTGACACTGTTCTCGCTGTGGAATCCTTTCTCTCCAGATCGACAAACGCTGCTCTCGCTGCAATAAGGAAGGGATGGTGTATCACACCAGGCAGATGAGGTCTGCAGACGAAGGACAGACTGTCTTCTACACATGTATACACTGCAGGTAATACCAACATGTGTGCACATGTGCACCACACACTTCACCTGGCAGATCATAAACACCCCAGCACAGGGGCAGCGGTGTTCTGTAGCGGTAAGGAACAGGGTTCCTAAGTCGCAGGTTGCTGGTTTAATTGGGTAAGGTGCTTAACCCACAATGGCCTCAGTAAATATCCAGCTGTTTAAATGCATAACATGTAATAATTGTACCCTAGTCCCTCTGGATTAGAACTTTAAGTGATTAAATGTAAAATATAAGTGTAAATATAGTATGCAGTGCTGCACAGTACATCCCCAATTGTTTGTGTTCCAATGCATTGTCTATATCACAGTTTGTAAAGAATTGCAAACAAATTATATTAAACCTCAGTACACACATGCAAACCATTCAGTGCTAAAGCAGTGGTGCATGTAAACTGACATTTACGTTGCATGTTCCAGGTATCAAGAGAAAGAAGATTCTTGAGGAAAAGGAGCAGAATGGCTTTCGTGCCCAGGCTGTGTTCCTCGTGTTTGGGGTCAGAAAAACTGTCATGAAGCTCACAGAGCTTTTTAATAAAGTTTTTTTTCTAGTGCTGGTGCAATACCCACAGCCTGAGAGGAGTGGATTTATACTAACACATTACACACATGCTACACATCTACTATGTACCTAATGCGCTGTTTTCTCATAACATGGTTTTAGGACTGCATAATTAGTGATTTTGTCATAGAGGTACTGTGACATGAAGCTTCAAATAGTCTGCAGTGGACTGAAGAGAAAAATGTGACGTAACCGCATGATGTTGTGTAAGACTCTGCAATCATGCGAAGGAGCCTGGATCCGGGGGGAGGAGCCTGAGGATGCAGCAGTTCTTTCAGCCAATCCAAGCATTCAATTGGAAGGAATCTCAAACAAGAGTATGCTCGTGTTTTTGTGAGAATCGCTTCACTTCTGTTCATTTTTTAGTTGTGTTTTCCTCTGTAAGTCTTCAGTATTAAAGTTTGTTTTCCAAATCTGCTGTAACTGTTCATGGACTCATTAATTTCCAACTCATCAAGTTTGTTAATGCCACAATGAACCTCAGATGCTGCCACTTTAACAGTGAAAACTAAAGTACAGGACAGCTATAATGAGAAGTTATGTTTTTTAAAGGCTCAGTTTATTTAATGCAAGCACAGATGAATTGAAAGCTTGAACTGGCATGGAGCTATAATATCAAAGCACTGATTGCATGATATATTCTGAAATATCTGCAGTGATTGAGAAATAGAATCGTACAGAGGAGTTTGGCGGTTAACAGTCCTATACAGGGCAATATTCTTGTACTTCAGCATCACTGCTGACCCTGAATTTCCTCTTTGAATATCCGTCTGTATTAACTGGTTAAACGGTAGGTCGCTGTGCACAGCAAATAAATGATGACATACATTTCAGATGCACACACTTCCTAACAACCTGTCAGTGAAACGTGCTTATTTACAAATAGCATGTGAGCCTGGCTGAATACACATTTCGTTTTGCGAAAACTGAAAAGAGTACCCAGCCTGCCGGGTTTAATTGGATTTTTTCCCAGAGATACGCTCTACATCTTAGTTTATCGTCATCATCGGAACTGTAATGCTGAACACAACTTCTGCATCGGAAGAGGAAAGACGGCCGCGCGCGTGTCCCATTTTACTTTGGACCAATCAGGAAGCCGCGTCGCACAGGAGTTAGTCACGTGATAATTCAACATGGTTTCCGACCACTTCCACTTTAAAGTAGTGCTGTAAGCAATATACCGCACGATTGCAGTTGGTCCTAGGGGATCGTGCAATTAATTTATAAAGAAACCTACAAATAAGGTATATTCTCCGATTTCATGGCTTTTTAAATGTGGGGGTGTGCCATTGTAGCCTTTTCGGAGTAGAATGCTTCAGTGTTTCCCCACTCGTTAGCAAGTTAGCAGTATGTAGACAATGAATCGCTAGTTAGCTAACCACTTATCAGATTCATTTCTTGTATGTAATTTTGTCGTGTTGAACCACGTTGCAAACAACATTGTTGCAGATTTCATTTTCAAGTCTTTCGTGTGAACTGTGTTGATGATTATCTCTGTAACATAGCTCTTTCTCAACACTAGCTAGCAAGTGAACTAGGGATGTTTTTAATTAAATGGACTGTTTCGGTCGAGTTGTCATTTCTTCTGCGTATCCGCTACATTCTGTCTCTACAGATGAAGCTGCGAGTTCAGCTACAGTGTAAGAACCTCCATGAATACCTGAGGGAACTCAGTCCAGACGTCCTGGACAGACTGTACAACCACCCGGCCACCTGCCTTGCAGTCTTCAGGTAAACCGCCCGACCGACGCGGTGAACGCCGGTCTGAAAGCTGTGCATACGTCACGAAGCAAACGCTTCCCGATATGCTGTATGTGGGCGACTAATGCCATTGTGTGGGTTAACTCGGGACGGTGCCCTCCGTTAGCACGAAATACAAATGAGTGTATTAAATGGCTTGTCCGACAGATACCGAAGGCACTTCAGAAAGATGAGAAAGATTGGGATATTAAGTTAGAAAACACAACTTTTACTGATGTGTTTTTATGACTTACAACCTAGTAACGCTGTCAGGAGGAAGTATGTTGATAAAAAATGTAAAATCTTGTAAGTGTGCTTACAGTTCAATAAGCAGGTAAGTTGACCTGACAGGTAATGATTACATCAATGTCTCATGTCATGTTTTGCCTCTCTGATTGCCTGACAGGGAGCTTCCCCCATTGGCCAAGAACTATGTGATGCGTATGCTTTTCCTGGATCAGCCCCTCCCACAGGCTGCTGTTGCCTTATGGGTAAAAAAGGACAGTCAGAAGTGAGTATTTGCCTCAGATGGCCTGTGTGACATTGCTGGTGTGCATCAGAATTGCTGATGGGGGGAATAACAGCCATTTGGGTGGTAACACATTATGGCTACAGTAATATGGGAATTCACAATGCCTCGCTATCCCACCACTACAGACATGCATCCCAAGGCTGTTTATGAGGTTGCAGATTGGCCATCTAACCTGAAGTCATCTCAGTCAGTCTCAGGGCTCAGCCAACTCTTATGATGCTTTTTGTATCGCGTGATCTCAGTAAACGGCTGTTTTTGGAGTTTTTATCCGTACCTCCTCTGTTTCAGATGTTTGTTTTGTGTTTGACGTCACCGCCCTGCTCTCTCCCTCCCGCCGCAGGGATCACGACCAGTGTGTGTCCGTGCTGATGGGACTGAGACTGTGGCACAGCCAGCAGCTGCAGGGGGGGCTGCAGGGGATCGTGCTGAACCCCATCTTCAAGGAGAACCTGCGGGTGGCGGTGCTGGGGGGGTGGGTGTCCGCCAGCCGCTGCCTGTGTGAGCCCGTGTGCCTCTCCCTCCGAGTCCCTCTCACAGGACTGGGCTCAGTTCAGCTCGATGCAGCTCGGTTCAGCCCAGCTCAGCCCAGTTCTCCTCAGTTCAGCTTGGCTCGGCTCATCCCAGTTTAATTCATTTCACGCCAGCTGAGTTTGTGTCCCTCTCAAAAGGATATAGCCTCTGTCTTCCTTTGCCTTGAGGAATTTAGAATCGTAAGTGGCCCAACAGACCAAACTGGAAATTGTGTGGAGAGGCACACATTACATTACATTATTGGCATTTAGCAGACGCTCTTATCCAGAGCGACTTACATAGGTTACAATTTTTTACATGTTACCCATTTATACTGCTGGATATTTACTGAGGCAATTGTGGGTTAAGTACCTTGCCCAAAGGTACAGCAGCAGTGACCAGGTGGGGAATCGAACCGGCAAGTTTTCGGTTACAAGTGCTGTTCCTTCCCACCGTGCTACACTGCTGCACACTAAGCCTCTGATTGGCTGTCATCGTCCTGTTAAAAACCCAAGGAACTGTGTCACCAGGCCGTGCAGCCAATAAGGCGGCAGATAGACAAGAAAGGCAGAATATGAAGGTGTTAATTAACAGCAGATATTAAGAAAGGAAAAGGGTAACGTTCCCTTCTCCCAAAGAGAGTGAACAGCACTACAGTGTTTACAGACAGCAGGAAATGCACTTCTGCTTTGAATTAGTGTAATTCACAGTGGCTGTGCTATGTTCACTGCTCACAGAGTCTCCCCCTCACTCTGTCTCTTTCCCCCTTTCCCTCTCCCTCACTCCCCCTCCCTCTTCTCCCTGTGTCTCACCGCTCTTTCTCCCATCTCCCCCCTCTCTGTCTCCCCTCCACCTCCCTCTCCCCCCTCCCCTCCTCTGGTCTCTCCCTCTCCCCCTCCCCTGCGTCCCCCTCTCTCTCCCTCTTTCCCCTCCCCTCCTCTGGTCTCCCCCTCCCCTGCCTCCCCCTCTCCCTCCCTCCCCCTCTCCCTCCCCTGCCTCTCTCTCTCCCCCCTGCCTCTCTCTCCCCTCTCTCCCCCTGTCTCCCCCTCTCTCTCCCTCCCCTGCCTCCCCCTCTCTCTCCCTCTCCTGCCTTCCCCTCTCTCCCCTCTCTCTCTCCTCCCCCTCTCTCCTCCCCCTCCCTCCCCTCTCTCTCCCTCTCTCCCCTCTCTCCCCCCTCTCCCCCCTCTCCCCCGGTTGCAGGGGTAAGGCGTGGGTGGACGAGGGCAGCAGTCTGGGTCCTGACCGCCACGCGCGGGACGTGGAGAGCCTGGACCGATACGCCATGGAGCGCTGGGAGGTCATCCTGCACTTCATGGTGGGGTCGCCGAGCGCGGCGGTCAGCCAGGACCTCGCCCAGCTGCTGACGCAGGCCGGGCTCATGAGGAGGTACTACAGGCTTACACATCGCTTACACATCGCCTACTCCTGCTTTATACAGTCTCAGCGTACACACAGAAATGACACCTTTCTGAAACTTTTTTACTCTCAGGTTTTGCTGAGTTATGTTTCATGTCACCTGCTAACGTCCTGACAGGTTGTTTCATTAGGCCTTTATTTCTGCCTGCATGCACTGGAAGTTCAGCAGTCCCTGTGACTTTATGCAGTTAAGAGCCCTGTTCAGAAACAGGCCAGCATATAACACATACCATCTGCTTCACCTTCAGCCTGGGTTTAATGTTTGGCAAATGAAATCTGATTTATTTGCTTGAAATAGATTGGAAACAGAGAGCGCGGAACAGCAGTTAGGAAGCGTCCTCGGCTGAACCCCTGCAGGCCGGTCTGATCACATCTCACATTCTCATGGTTTCCCAGGCATAATTCAGATTCAGGCAGTGACAGATGGAGATGCGATTCACTCGCTCTCCCTCCTTCCTCCCTCTCCCCCTCTCCCTTTCTCGGATTGAGCATTCATATTACACACTGGTGGACAGTTTGGCTCGTTTTATGAGTATTTGGGGACTGAGGGGAGTGTGGTGCATGTTTTATGGATGTAGATGATGATTCCTTGTGTCTTATTTGTTGATTTTTTTCCCCCTTTTGTGTTTGCTTCATAGGGCAGGGTTATTTTGCTGGAATGAGGTTTTGGGGGGGGGTGTGCTTACATTTCCTGAATTAATGTGGTTTCCTCTGTTAATGAATGTTTTGAAACTCATAACTCTCCTTCCTTCTTGCCTCTACTTCTCTACCCTTCACCATCCCTCCATCTGCCTCCTTCTATCCTTTTCCCTCTCCCCCTCTCTCCCTCCATCTCTATCTCTCCCCCTCTATCTCTATCTCTCCCCCTTTCTCCCTCCTTCTCTCCCCCCCTCACTCTCTCTCTCCCCCTCTCTCCCTCCTTCTCTCCCCCTCTCACTTTCTCTCTCTCTCTCCCCCTCTATCTCTCCATCCCCCCCCCTCTCCTTCTCTCTCTCTCCCTCTCTCTCTCAGTGAGGCAGGGGAAGCTCCTTGTATAACGTCTGCCGGGTTTCAGTTCTTGCTGCTGGACACGGCCTCTCAGCTGTGGTACTTCACCCTGCAGTACCTGAACACTGCGCAGGTGTGTGTGTCCCTCTATGCCCGGAGCACAGGTGGCGAAAGTGTTCAGCTGGTGGGAGGGGGGTTATATTAGCTTTTTCAATACATCCATATATAACTACTTTTGTTTCGTTAGTTATTTCCATATACTCGGTACATCTCCATTTACAATCATTCTAATCTCCAGTGCATGTTTTCGTATGAGGGAGAAGTTATAAAATGATAAGAGAAAAGATGTTATGGGTTAGATAAGAACATATAGTTTGAATTTCCCTTCCGAATTTTAACAAAAGTAGTATATCACTCTTTCTCAGTGCAGTGTTAATGTACTGTAGTGTCCAGCGATATAGTCATCGTGTGAATCTCTCTCTGTCTCTCAGTCCAGAGGGATGGACCTGGTGGAGATTTTGTCCTTCCTGTTCCAGCTCAGCTTCTCCACTCTTGGCAGGGTGAGTCTCCTCTCTCACGGCTGTGATTTGCATTGTGGTTCTGTGCTGGGGTCCATGGCATTTCTGTGTACATGTGTGCGCTATATTCTTCCTAACAGTGTCTTGGGAGAATGGAGTTTCCATTGAGTTTTTTTTCAGCAGGGGTTAGTTTTTTAGAGGCCGGACTTTTATGTTCCAGAATGTTCAACAAGTGAAAATTCTCTGTGATAGTTCCATTACTGTTACCACACTTCCGTCAGGTAACGCTATCCGTAAATCCAAACTGCCACTTCAGCAATTTAAGGGTATTTATTCTGTAATGCAGCCTCCCTGTGGTCATGTGTGGAATTACCAGCTTTAACCCAATGGAAAGATAAACCTGTTTCTTTGTTGTTTAATTACCAGTATAAGAGTATGAGCGTTGTACTGACTCAGATACTCCCTACCACTGAGCACCTCAGATCATGAATGACAGTCTAGAGTGCAGCAGTGTGGGTTAGAGGTAAGGAGCAGGGCTCATAACCGAAAGGTTTCTTGTTCGATTCCCCACTGGGACACTGCTGTTGTACCCTTGGTCCACCATTGCCTCAGTAAATATTCAGCTGTATAAAAGGATAAAATTGTAAACTACAGAAGTCGCTCTGGATCAGTGTCTGCTAAATGACAGTATAATGTAATTTATGCTTCAGTTTGTGTCTTGAAATGGAAAGCTGTTATACATGTTCAGTTGAAGTTGTCTCTGATAATGTCTGCTCTGCATTTGTGAGTCTGTAGTGGTCTGCAGTAATCGTAGCCTTGTGTTCAGCCATGGAGACAGCCGGGGAGGGAGGTGGTAAATGTTTGCCTGGTCTCTGTTACAGGATTACTCCGTGGAGGGGATGAGTGAGTCCCTGCTAACGTTTCTCCAGCACCTGCGTGAGTTTGGACTGGTTTTCCAGAGGAAGGTAAGGGAGAGGGGAAAGGGAGGGAAAGAGGGAGGAGGGAGCAGGGAGGGGAACAGGATGGTGGGGAGGAAGAGAAAGAGGGAGGGCCTCAGAAAAGGGTTGCTATTGTGTTAAACGGACATGGTTCAATGGCTGTGACTACCTTTTGGGCCTCTTCACCCTCTAGTGGTGAAACATTGCTACTGCCATTCACTGGGAGCCTCAGGGAGGCAGTGAGGGCCAGTTACAGCCTGAAATCACTGAATCCACAGAGACACTTTGAGCACTTGTCATTCTCAGGCTTCCCTCACCCACACACTGATCAGCTGACCTCACAGCTGCTGCGGACATTTGGTATTCAGATGCCCAGTAACGTCACCCAGATTCAAGTAGAACACAACACTGTAAATGGGGAACTCAAAAGTAGATGATAAATGATAGAATATCTGCAAACGGAATGATAATGTCTCCATCTTTTTCCTTTATCTCCTCTCTCTCTCTCTCTCTCTCTCTCTCTCGTGTTCAGAGGAGGTCCAGGCGGTATTATCCCACTCGGCTGGCCATCACCCTGGCGGCGGGTGTCACCGCTAACTCCGCCTCCTCCCTCACTCCTGGCACCACTCCCGGGACCGGGGACTCAGGCTTCATCGTCGTGGAAACCAACTACCGCTTGTATGCCTACACAGGTGCGTATAGTCTGTGTATATACTGTATTATTCCCTCTCTCTCTCAGTGCAGTGTTAATGTACTGTAGTGTCCAGTCCGTCAGTGAGGAATTAATCTCTCTCAGTGTACACTCTGCTTGTATATTAATGTGTGTGTATGGTTGTGTGTGTGTGGGTGTGTGTTTCAGACTCGGAGCTGCAGATCGCTCTGGTGGCCCTGTTCAGTGAGATGCTGTATCGTTTCCCGAATGTGGTGGTGGCGCAGATCACCAGGGAGTCTGTGCAGCAGGCCATCGCCAACGGCATCACCGCACAGCAGGTGGGACACGGAGACACGGGACCGCGGGCATCACGCTGTCCAGGACACACGCTCCGCACGACACACGCTCCGCACGACACACGCTCCGCACGACACACCTCACATGACACACTCCCATACGCCACGCTGTGCACACTTCCGCACGATGCATGCTCCCGGTGTCACTCTCTGCACATCACGTCTCACTCGACACACTGCCCGTACGTCACACACGTGCTTCACATAACAAACATTCCATAAATTACACACTCCCCACAGAATGCACGCTCCCCATGTCACACCCTGCATGACGCGCACCCTGCACGATACGCACTGCACGTCATGCTCCCCACAGTGCGTCTCACACGCCCCACGCCCCATACAGCTAACGCCCTGCACGTCACTCTCTGCATGTCACACACGTGCTGCACATAACAAACATCCCATACGTTACACACTCCGCAGGAAACGCACGGCATCTGTCACCTGCTCCAGGCCACTGCACGGTGCACAGGGTTAGGGTGAGAGATGCTGGTGCAGCAGGTGGCTGATGTTCCCCTCCAATCAGCGGCTCCATTGCGTAATTAAATGTGAGGGAGTGAAGGCTGGACGGCATGGCTGGCCACCGCGTGGGTGCTGCAGCGGGGATTTTAATGGTTCCTGCTGCAGGGCTGATCATACACTCTGTTTCAGATCATACACTTCCTGAGGACCAGAGCTCATCCAGTCATGCTCAAACAGGTACCAGTGAATCTCTCTCTCTCTTTTTTGCCCTTATTCTCTCCTCCCCTCACTGTCTCTCTCTCTCTCACATACTCACTCTCTCTCCCTCCTTTACTCCCTGCTCTTTCTCTCTCTCTCAATTTTCAGCATGACAAACATGCAATTTGTTTTGCCAAAGCACAGCAGCAGCACAAAACAGTAAATAAACGCAACAGTAATAATCCAGTAACTCCTGAAAAATGGTAATAACATCTGATGGTAGCAGATGTTTTCAACAGATCATTTCGAAAAAGAAAATCTGACACAAATGAGATACATGAGATTTTTAAGCAGTCTTGGGAGCTGTTCTCCTCATTTTGTATATCTGCCATGAGATGTAACCCCTATCCCTCTGTCTCCCCCTCCCTCCCTCTCTCCCTCAGACTCCTGTTCTCCCTCCCACCATCACAGATCAAATCAGACTATGGGAGCTGGAGAGAGACAGACTGCAGTTCACTGAGGGTAAAAGAGAACAGTGTGTGTTTGTGTGTGTGTTTGTGTGCATGTGTGAGTGTGTTTGTTCCTGTGTGTCTCACTCCATGTCACGATGGCTTGAGTTAATGAGACCAATGACTCCCACATGCAGTGGCTTCATTAAGACAGCCAAGCAGGCTTTCATTAAGTGTAGTTAGGTTAAAATCTAATCTCCTGTTCTCCATGGGCTGGGTATGTTTCTCTACCCTTTGCTCAGTACACTGATATAATGTGACATCACTGCAACCTTGGCCTCCTTCTGCCCAAAGTCTTTTCCATCATGCTGGGTCCAAGGTTTGGTTCTAAACTGGCTCGCGCCGAAGGTTTCACTCAGCCAAGATGGCCTCGTCTGATATGGATAAGAAGGAACATGCTTTCACAACTATTTCAAGTTTGCACAGACACCACAAGGTCAAAACTGCCACATCAAAATTGTTTATATTTTTTTATGTTCAAGAATTTAAGTTGATATGAGCAAGGCTGTATCAACACAGACACAAATGGGATCAAATGCATTTGGGTGTGCATGAGTTAGTGGGTAGTGCTGTCTTTATTTGGTCAAGGTGAGAGAATAACCTTTGACCCCACTTTGTGTGTCTGTCTGTCTGTCTCCGCTCTTTCAGGAGTGCTGTATAATCAGTTCCTTTCCCAGGCTGATTTTGAGGTGCTAAGGGACCGAGCTCAGGTCAGTGCCTCTGTCTGTCTGTGGTTAATCTATACTGTCTGGAGTAGCATCTCCAACTCCCGTTACAAGCTGTCTGCAGATCAAACTTCAGCTATAACTAGGTATAACGACTTGTGGATGATTGAAGCCTCTAGTCAGTGTGGTCATTGTCCATTTTTAAGACCACAGTTGGCACACACCCTGTATAGAGCACTCAGCCCACCGTGTCAAAAGACCCAGGCCCCTCACAGTGGACCCTGTTATTGCTCTTACCTGAGGCAGTTCAGTTAACTAATTATGTGATGTTGCTCGATCAATAATATATGCAGAGCCCCACAGTAAGTAACATTCAGTTACTGAAAGAAATCAGTACTGGCACAGCTGAGACCTCTTGAAAAATCAATAAATACAAATTTCTTTGATTTTTAGTAATACCAAGTTCATCTGTTCACCCTCAGTGTGGGCTGTGAGAGACTGGTAGGAGGAGTGTCTCGTTAACGCACTGCAGTGCCCGCTGTGTAGTCACGCGTCCTTTCTCTCCCCTGCAGGGCCTGGGGGTGCTGGTGTGGCAGAACGCCCCCCACAGGGTGATGGTCGTCACGCCACACGGGCACAGTGAGGTCAAACGGTTCTGGAAACGGCAGAAGAGCCACACCTAGACAAAGGGGGGCAGGGTGAGGGGGGAGGGGGCGTGGCGGGAGAGGCAGGCCTAAGGGCTGGTGTTCCGGGTCACGATGCGGTAGACCCTTGAAGAAAAGGAACGGTCCGGAAGCAAAATGAGATGGGTCAACAGAGGAACGTGGCGTGGGGATTCGGCGGAGCAGGAGTGTCACTCAGATCCTGGAGGGCCGGTGCGCACCCTGGTCTTTAGTCTGACCCGTTGCCATGGCGAAGTCAGCTTATAAACTTAATACATTTACACTGGTGTGTTTCGCAAAAAATATCCTACAAGATTAAGAGCAGAGGTTGGACCAAAAGCCAGCATACATACCGGCCCTGCAGGAGTTTGATTCCCTTAATGTGGAGCTGGACAGCAGTTCATAGGCTGATGTTTCTTGGTTGTTGGGGAGGTTCCGCTGTATTGTCACCAAATGAGTTAATGAACTACTAAAAGCGATCTTACAGTAGGTTCAGCTGAATATTCCCATAGGCATTTTGGTGAGTGTAAAGACGGAGCTCACCTGAAGAGACACAGAGAAGCATCTCGTCTTTAAATCCAGCACACAGGTTCAGACTGTTGATTGACTGATGTTACCTTTTGCATAGGAGGTCAAATTTTTCATACGCTGAAAATAAATTTGTGTTAACCTCAGCGAACAGTGCTGTATGAATGTGTATGCGCATTGTGATTTCTCATTGGAACACATTCAGGCTTTTGGAGTTAGTCCACTGGTTATGCATTTAGAGAAATTAATGTGTAGCCTATAATTCATACACTGCTGGTGTTTTGGGAATTATTGACATGTTTAACTAGGAGTCCATGGTCTGAATGCCAGAGAAAATTTTACAGTTAATGTTATCGTTATTTTTTGCTGCTGTGACCAGCCTTTCACTCAGAGTTTAGATTATTATTCAGTTTGTTTACCCACAATTCCTGGCAGCAATTGACTTGCATTATAAGACTGTGGCCTAAATACCACAGTGAAGCTTCAGTGGCTAAACAATAAACAATTGCCTGAACTTTGTGAAACATGGACTTTTCACTGTGTGTGTATGTAAGAATGTGGCTCACATTTAAGAGTTTGGGTTAATGTCATTAGTGGGAAGCTGTTTCAGCCAAACATTTTTTTCTCCATGACATTTAATAGTAAAAAGGCCAGAAAAACAACATTAAAATTAAAGAAGGGGGATCAATGAATATCTAAACCATTTCTTGACACAAGCCTTCGTAATGAGCTTCTGTTGAGAAGGAACAAACACAGCAGGTGAATTAGTACAAACATACAGCTGTCATAACCGCAAGTGGCGGCACACTGGCTTTGCACCTGGTGCCACTTTGCTGGGAGGTAGTGCTTTATTACGTGCATAAAAGAAAGATGCTAAACTGGCTCTCTTTGGGCTGCAGCTTGAAGCTGAAGATGCCCAAACCTAACCAGAAAAAACAGAGCAGGGTTGGAGCCCTGATGGATCATGTCAGATCCTGATTTCAGCTGCGCGTCAGTCAGTCACATACCAGTCCTTCACAGGGTTACTACTCACAATTCGGTGCTGCTTTGTTGAGTGCCAGTTATACAGCAGTGGGTTCCACTGTGCATGTGTTTTGCAGTGTGGAGAGCTGCGACCCCACATGTCGGCAGAGACCAGAACCTCATCAAAGAGCCAATGGACTGCTTCCTTGTCACCTAACTAAACCAGTTTCTATCTCATCTTGATTGTGCCCTTTGATAAACTGGAACGGAGAGAGAACTGGGTGTGGGGCATATCTTCCTGAATATTTCAGATAGCTTTATATATCAGGGAGTGTTAGAATGCTGCTTGAATGTCCTTGCTTATAAACTCCAAGAATGGGGCTTCTGTTATCTTTACCCTTGATCTTTTGTCAACACACAATGGGCAGACAGGATGTAATATTTCACAATGATACTTTAAATGGAGTTATTGTCATTTTTAACTTGTTCAGACCACTGCTTAACTTGCCGTGTACTACAGTGAACCAGGTGGCTATTTCTTGAAAACTTTCCCTTTTATCGAGGATTGAAATTTTTTTATTAGCCATTGAGTTTACGTGTTTGAGATACCACTGACAATCTAGTTTCTGATAAGAACTGCTCGGTGGATTAAGGCACGGACTCGGTGTACGGCGGCGGTGCAGGGTAAAAAGGCACAGGAAAACACGCGTTTTGTATTTACCTTTTTGTTCGTGTGTAAGGATGCTGTAGATAGCGAGCTGTGTATGAGGAACGTGGACAAGGAAGAGATAGGAAGGCGAGGACTGCCGAAGAGGACGGAAGGAATGACTTGACAAGATAACATTATAGGTGGCTAGCAAGCCAGCTACATTAATAAACAATATTTAAAACGCACCATCTTCTTAATTATCGGAAATATTTCTCAAGGGACATTTTCATGTAATTCGCTAGCTACAAGTGCATTGCAGAGAAATACCATAGCTACCAACAAAACAAAATGATAGCACGCTGGCTAGCCGGCTAGCTGCAAGTTTTAAAAGCTGGTGCTAGTTGACTGCTCATTTTTCTGTAAAATAAAAATCTCGCACGCATATTCTGAGCATTATAAAACGCGTTATGATTAATATGTATGCATGCTGCAACAATTCACCCTGCATAGTTCAAGCGACATACCTCTGAATCTGGAGGCCCGGAATGGAGCCGGGGAACTTGCGTGAAAGTCCAGCCGGGTCCGGAGACTCGGAACCCGGCGAGTGGCGGGAGGAGACGCCCGGTGGAGAGGCGGAGGAGAGGGACAGGAAGGATCGCGGAGGGGACCGGGGAATCGCGGACACGGCGGAGAATACGGATGGAGAAAGTGCGGAAAATGGGAGCATGAACAGCGTGAAGAAGGAGGATGACAGAGAAGACAGTAAATATGAAGAAGAATTAGACCCAAGGATTCAGGTGGGGAAAACGGCTAGTTAGCGAATCTCACTAAGGCTAGCGTTTATTATATTAATTTAGCTATCTACATACCATGGTTTTGAAAGCAGATCGCTTGCAGTAAGGACTTCTGTCATTAAAGGCATACTCGGGGTTGCTAACTGTTAAATTATTAAACGTGTTTTCGTTAGCTAGCTAACTATCTAGGAGGAAAATCCAGCTTTTGATTCGCGATGCAGTTAGCCACGACGCTACTCAGTAGCCCTTTAAATCAGTTTTACGCGGCCGTGGACACAGTCAACCTCGACAATTAACTAGTTGGCAATCATCTTTCAATCGATTGTATTTACGAAGTACTGGCCTAACTGGGTTTATTTCACGCCTCATGTTGCTCTGTTTGTAATGTACCCGAGTAGCCTACATTAGCCACACGAACTCGATTAATTACCAATTAGCTACCCCGCAAAAATTTTACTTTCAAATCCTGTAAGGTTTACCGCCGTTGAGACGCTGTGGGTATCACACTTGAGCAAATTAGCAGATGGCTAATTCTCCTGTGCTCTTGCTTACGTGCATTTATTGCAAACTTTAACCCATAACAGTTACCTAACTAAATTCAATATCACAGCAAGGCGCATTGTGCAAAACCTTGAGAGATTAATTTTAACCTAGCAGTTTTTCCCCTCTCATACAAGTCATGATGTTTCAGTATCGAAAGGAAATTCTTATTGATTAAACTCCCTGAAGTTTAGAGAGAAGACGCTGTCAGTGTAACGCTGTTCTCTTTCAGGAGGAGCTGGAACACCTGAATCAGGCGAGCGAGGAGATTAACATGCTGGAGCTGCAGCTGGATGTACGTTCCCCGTATTGCCTCAGATAACGGGCTCTACCTGTGATCACGGTGGCACCCGAGTTTTCTGTAATGGAGGGGGTTATCACTGTTTACCTTTTTGAAAGATGTTTTCCGTGTCGTAGTCTGGTAGCTGATGCTTATTTTAACTCATGCTCAAGTCACAGTACAGGACACATTATATCTGTGTGGTGAGATTTTTTGCCCTTACGTGTGTACACCTGATTCTGTTGTGATCATGTTTTCCCTCATTTAGTCAGTACAGTTATTTAATTAGTCGGAAACAGCAGACAGGCACATTGGTCCCAATGCACTGCAACAAAATGTTTGAGTTAAGGGCACCTGCTGCTCAACTGTGATGCATTATTATAAATGCATTTTCAAACAATGTGAATCAGACAGGTTTGGCATAGGTGAAAAATTAAGAGGTTTAAAGCAAAAAAAAAAAAATCCTGGTGTGATTTAAACATTATTGGTGGTTGAGGTGACCTCACGGTTAAAGGGCTTTAATATCCATCAAAGACCTTGAATAAATGCTGTCTGTTATTATTCATCACTGTACCAACCAGGCCTCCAGGAACGGATTGTGATCTGCAGTTCTGTTTAAATGATGGGGAATACTTGTCTTCTGTTGGATCCTGACGCTTTGCAGAGTTTGCTAACTGAGCCTCTCTCGCCCTCAGGAAGCACGGTCCAGCTACAGGAGGATCCTGACAGACTCGGCCCGCAAGCTGAACGCCCAGGGCTCCCAGCTGGGGACATGCATCGAGAAGGCCAGGCCTTACTACGAGGCCCGCAGGCTGGCCAAAGAGGTGTGTGTGTGTGTGTGCATCTGCTGGCATACAAAGGTGTAACTGTCACATCCTGTTTGTGTGTATGTGTGTGCGTATAGAAATGGCTTGTTATCCCTGTGTGTGCGTTCGTGTCAGTATGTGTAGACCTAGCGTGCTGTATGTGTAATTGTGTAGACGTGGTGTCCTGTGGTCTTGTGTGTTTGTGTGGTGATTATCTAATTGGGTCAACATGGCTTACTGCATGTGTGTGCAAGCATTTGTGTGTGTGTGTGTTTGTGTATGTGTGCGCGTGTACGTGCATGCACACACACATCCATCCGAGTGTTCGTTCAAGGGCGGTCGTTCCTTGAAAGTCGTCTGTCGACTGCTGTTCTCCTGCCTCACTTGTCAGTCTTTCTAATGAGCTTCCTATGGTGTTCAGAGCGGTAAACAGGAGGCCACAGACGGCTGGGGTGGAGCACAGTAATGAGGAGCCTGATTAGAATGAGGAGGAGAGACATTTAAAATGTGGCTGAATGTGTGTGTGTGCGTGCGTGTGTGTGTGCGTGTGTCTGTCTGTTTCTACAGGGGCCAACCTGTAGCCCTTCAGAGCTTCACGTGCGGCCCATCCATTACGATTTGGGTTGACGTGATGATTAAATATGTCACACGTAAACTGACATAGACAAACTTAGCAGGCGGTGTTCAGCTTATCCCTGTTATCTCACCAAAAGCATAAAACCAGCAGAACTGGGGGGGGATTGTCATTCCCATCACCTTCCCCTGAGTGTATGTGAAAGGTAAAACACATTTCACATGCAGATGAATTATTGGATAGATATGAAAACATCGGACAGTTTTCAATGTAATACATGTAACAGGTATTTAAAGGATAAACATTTTCCTGTGGTCATTTAATGTTGGTGCCGGTGAATTCCAAGGTCAGTTGTATAATATATAAAGTAAAAATGAAAAAATGAAATATGCCTCTGACGTTGCGACCAGCACCCTGAGGGCGGAGTGGGACAGTCCCACCTCGACTCAGCTCACCTGGTGTGCAGGAGTGTCCCCCTCGTGGGCCCTGGCCTCTCCTCACGCCATGCCACATTAGCCCGCCGGCAGGATCGGGATCCTCTCGGGACCTCCCAGCCTCCAGGGGGAGCCCAAAGTGTCTTTGTCCCAAGTGCCTCTTGTCTTAATGGCTTTCAGAGTGGCTGAGCTGGAATAACACTGCCAACAGGTCCTGTCCACAGGGACCTGGCGGCTGCCTTTTCAGGAAATCTATTGTGAAGTAATGGATGAGGGCTCAGGGTGGCAGCGGAGCGAGGGAGAGTGTGCAGTCGGGTGGAACCGGTGGGCAGGCAGGGTAAATACCAGTAAACACACACCTGGGCTGAACTGTGGTGGAAAGCTGCACAGCATCCTGCCGTATTTGACGTCAGAATTGTTGGATGCACTGACTCAAAAACAGCAAGGTTGGGAACCTTCTGGATTATTGTTTGGTTGGATAAATGTCTGCTGAAACGGTTCCTGCTGTAGGCTATGCTTGTTCACTTCAGTGCTGTAGCAGTGGCAGCAGTGTGGCATAGTGGTAAGGAGCAGGGCATGCATCCGAAAGGTTGCTGGTTCGATTCCCTGCTGCTGTCCTGCTGTATCCTTGGGCAAGGTGCTTAACCCATAGTTCCCTCAGTTGGTATCCAGCTGTATAAATGGATGAAATTGTAACCTGCTGTATATAAGTTGCTCCGGATGAGAGCATCTGCTAAATGACAATAATGTAATGCTGTTTTTGACACTGTGTTGCTGGTTCTTCTGTACTTATGATCTGGTTTTTCTTTTTGCTCCTGTGATATGCATTTAATGCATTTATACCATGATGGGCTTGTTAATAACTGTAGATTACATTACATTATTGGCATTTCAGAAGACGCTGTTATCCAGTGCGATTTACAAAGGTTACAGTTTTTTTAACATGTTACCCATTTATACAGTTGGATATTTCCTGGGGAAATTCTGGGTTAAGTACCTTGCCCAAGGGTACAGCAGCAGTCCCCCAGTGGGGAATTGAACCGGCAACCTTTTGGTTACGAGTCCTGCTCCTTACCACTATGGTACACTGCCACCGCACTATAATATACACTTAGATAAAAGCGTGTGTCAAAAATAAAAATACTCTGGCATTTGTTACAAAGTGTTGCCAAAAAATCCAGAATAATGCGCAGTCTCCCCTTCGCACTTATACGGAGGTGCAAGGTGAACCCAGACAGATGTTCTCACTCTTTGTTTCCTCTTTGCGTCCCCCCATGAGGATGACGATGCAGGGAATTTATATTCAGCCGGCGGTGTCGGGTTACCGCGATGCGTTTGATCCAAGGAGAGCGCGGCGAGGCTGGGGGCCTTCCAGCAGCCCTGCCTCAGTGCTCAGGCGTGAGCTGGCGACCATCTTGTCCTGGAGGCCTTCAGATGGGCGTGGCAGTACTGTTGGATCCACCCGGCTAATGTTGCCCCCCAGTTCTTTTCCTCATGGTCCCAAATGAACTTTTTGGTCCACCAGCCAGGGATTGTTGGATTTTTCACGAACCAAAATAATTCATTGCATTTTTAAAAAATGACTAGAATTGTACAGTGCTGTTGCACAACAATGTCACTGTTATTTAATTCAGTTTGTCTTAAATTCATTTTCGCAGACCGGGTGGTGACACATTTAATCCTAAATGAGTACTGCTGTTTGAGCTTTTTCGTCAGACAGCTTGTCATTAAACAGTACATTAAAGAAAACCATAGATGTGTGAACAAGTTGGGTATTATAGTGGATCAGCTCTCCATGAGATTCTTGCATTACAATTGACATTTATCTTCCTCAATGAACAAAGCTTTCCAAGTGCTCCATTTACAGGACAGTGACATGCCTTTCTTTTTATCCAAACTACAAAGATATTCTGATATCAGTTTTGACTCAGACTCCTTGATAATTCACATTAATCTTTCTTTATGTAGTAGTTAGTTTAGCAAACCGGCAATTGTCTTGACAAGCTGGAAATCTAAAGTTCCTACAGCTTTCTCTACTTAACCAACTTCAAAAAGCACTTGACAGTTAATTCATCAGATCCTCCAAAGCACACATTGGTGTGGTGGCATTAGCAACATCATATATTATTAGCTGAAAGAGTCTAACTACCTAGCAGGCCAGCAAGATAACATTTCAGCTAAAGCTGACAAGCTAAACAACTGCTGCTACTAGGTGGTTAGTTTGGCTGTGGCTGTATTGCTCTTCACTGCATTGTGATTGGTTGTTCTCTATCATAGTGAATTGTGGTTGGTTGTACTTCTTTTCTAGGCATTGTTATGGGTTGTTCTCATTCACTATGAATGATCGTTAGCTGTACTGCTCTTCAGTGCATTGTGATTGCTTGTTCTCATTCACTGTGAATCATGGTTGGCTGTATCGCTCTTCCGGGCGTTGTGATTGGTTGTCTTCGTTCGCAGTGAATCGTGATTGGCTATACTGCTCCTCAGTGCGCTGTGATTGGCTGTCCTCCCCGCAGGCGCAGCAGGAGACGCAGAAGGCTGCCCTGAGGTACGAGAGGGCTGTTTCCATGCACACGGCCGCCAGGGAGATGGTGTACGTGGCAGAGCAGGGACTGATGGCGGACAAGAACACGCTGGACCCCACCTGGCAGGAGATGCTGAATCACGCCACCTCCAAGGTACGAGCAGGCGAGTGGGGGGGAGGGAGGGAGGGGGTGCGGGCAGGGCTGGCGTTTCAGCCTCTCCTTAAAGTCATGGTGTAAATCCATTCAGACGGTTTAGGGCTGGGTGACATCAAGACAACTATTGCTACCGCAGGGCCCAGTCAGAACCTGACCAGGTAATGTGGGCGGCAGTGTGGCGTAGTGGTAAGGAGCAGGGCTCGTAACTGAAAGGCTGCAGGTTTGATTCCCCGCTGGTGCACTACTGCTGTACCCTTGGGCAAGGTACTTAACCCAGAACTACCTCAGTAAATATCCAGCTATATAAACTGGTAACATGTAAAATTGTAACCTGTGCAAGTCGCTCTGGATAAGAGCATCTGCTAAATGACAGTGATGTAGTGTAGTGTAATGTAATGTGATGGGGTAGTTGGAGGTGAGCAGGAGATGATGGGTCCTGTCTTGCTGTGATTCAGTGTGTACAGTCCTGAACACTCTGGCTCAGGGATGCTGGAAATCGGAGAGGCTGGAGACATATGGAGCACTAATTATGTGTTTACTGGGGATGGGGTTACCATTCAAACCAAACACACCACAGCGCTGTAGCTAAGCGTTAGCATCTTGAAGTCCTTTGTTTAACTTTGTGGAGGAAAAAAGATGAAAATGTGAATAGATTATAAGGAAGAGGTGTTGGTGGACTTGATTGAGTAGAACTAAATTACCCAAGGGCAAATGTAATGAAACCCACAGACGCGCTGCAGAGAAACAAAGAGGCTGCTCATGAAGAGAGAATAAGTAACTCTGCCGTACTTTCCTCAGGATGAATATCAAGAGAATATCAAAATAATCTTGATAAAAAAATTTGGTTTGGCCTCTTGTTACTGCTATCCTGCAGACCTGCTTGGTGTTGCTGGGTATGTGCTTTTAATATCCAACCAAAGAAAGTCAGACCAAAAGAGAAAGGGTTGTAGCTCAGAGGGAGGGCCGAGCTCTCAGCGACGGTCCCAGGTTCGAGCGCCTGTTTTTGGTTTCTGGGTGTGGCCAGGTGAACGAGGCGGAGGAGGAGCGTCTCCGCAGCGAGCGGGAGCACCAGCGGGTGACCCAGCAGTGCCAGGAGGCGGAGGCCCGGGTCCAAAACCTGCAGAAAGAGCTCAAGCGGGTCATCATCAAGTCCAAGCCCTACTTTGAGCTCAAGGCCCAGTTCAACCACATCCTAGAGGTACGTGCCCCCCCGAGGGGTGCCCACAAAGCAGGCCCGTGCTTTTAACTCTCATTCCCCAGCCATACTGTGCAGAAGGAGAACAGAACGCCCACAGGAACAGCAGATTGATTATTGTGCATCAGACCTCGGTGCATTGAATATTTCATCTTTTCCAAGTGGAATTTATTGTTATTAATGTTACATTATTTTGAGGCCATTACTTTCCATTGTGTTGTCAAAGCTATGGCTGTGACAGATGTTGTACCCTTGAGACAGGCACTTAACTGAATTTTTACTGAAGGGGTTCATATTGTTTTGAGACTTTTAAGACTTTAAGAAAAAAAAAAAAATAAACCCATGTGACCTGGGTAAGTTGCTCTCAGCATCTGCAAATAAAATGAGAAATGGGAGAAATAATTAATGATTATGACGTTGTTTTTTAAACTTTGGGACCAGTGCTTTCAGGGTAGGGCCTTTAGCCTCTCTCCCCTAGCAGATACATAAGTTTGTGTGTTATACTGATGTGAATGTAATGATCCTTCCTGGGTTTGTGTGTCTCTGCAGGAGCACAAGTCTAAAGTGGTGCAGCTGGAGGAGCGTGTGTCTAAGGTGAAGACTCGCTACTCAGTCGCCCTGCGCAACCTGGAGCAAATCAGCGAGCAGATCCACGCCCAGAGGGGGCGGAGCGTGGCAGCGAGGGGGCCACCCAGAGCCTTCGGCGGGCGGAGCTCCCCGGTGGGGGCGGAGTCAGACTCTGGGGTGGGGGTGGAGGGCGGGGCTTGTGGAGGAGCGGGGCAGAAGGAGAGGGAGTGGGTGGACGGGGAGAGCACCAGGCAGTGGGTGGAGAAGCACAGACAGGCAGGCTGGGGGAAGGGGGAGAGGCGGAGCCGGAGGCGGGGTCAGACTCCATGTCGGTGCTCAGCCTGAAGACCATCGCGTCCGACCTGGAGAAGTGCGACTCGGTGGAGCACCTGGGGGACCTGAGCGACGCGGTCAGTCTGTCAGGGGAGGAGAGCGAGAGGGGGGGGGGAGCGTGGCGAACGGGGTCAGGGAGCAGAGCGGCACGAGCGCAGGGGAGAGGAAGCAGAGTTTCCAGAAACAGCACCACAGGAGCGTCAGCTTGTGAGGGCGGGGAAAGAGAGAGCAAAACTGACGCAGAGTCTGAGGACGAGAGCAACACTAACACAGCTGTGCGAGAGAGAGAGAGAGAGAGAGAGAGACCACGGAGAGGCACTGACATCCAGACCGATACTACATCACTGTCCCACTTCACAGAGAAACAATGAGGTGGGATGCACCATGTGTACACTACTTGTTACCGAGGAAACAACAGGGTGATTTATACATGGGATAGGGGATTCTGGGAAGTGTATTTTTCTTCCTATTGTTCTGACACTGCACTGCAAAGAGAATGAAGAGGAGAGGATTTTAAAATGCACAAAGAGCAAGGTGGAGGCCAGTATAGAGTAATAACACAGAGTTTAGGATATATAGATGCATGCAACATGCTAAAAGTAGCACCCCCACCTCTCACTGCGTTCTGAATGTGGTACTTACATGAAGGCACTGCCCCCAATGAGAAATGATAAAATTATTATTCATGTATATACAGACAGACTCTCAAAGATTAATCTTTAAGGGTGAAATTATTTTGGTTTGCTTTTGGTACCTTCACAAAGCAAATGTGGCATAAGCATACCCAATGGCTAGACAAAAGTGTGACGCGAAATATTTCCTCAAGACTTGACGGTACGTTCTCATTGGTAAGGTCTACCATGCTGCAATAAGCTGGAAGTATTACTTTTAAATGAGTTCTGCAACCTGCCGCTAACACATCTGCCAGCGGCGATGCAAAGCCTTGGCTGTATTTTTTTAAAAAACACTTAAGAGCGCTGGCGACACCAACCAGCCAATAAGGTGGTGAAGGGTGAATTTAATCAACGTCAGTCAAATAGATTTGAACACTGTCAGCATGGACAGGGTGCGAATGTTAGCCATCTTGCAATTTTACAATTTTTAAATTGTAGCCCTGCAACTGATGTTTTTGGGTTTTTTTTTTTTTTTTGCTCATTTCCTCCTACTTCAGGCAAAAATGCACATGCCTGTGTGAGGGAATGCGTAATAAAAGTTTGAAAGGGACAGTGCATGTTTAGATCTCACACTGTGGTGAACTTTTGCTTGGCCTTCGGGTCTTTCCCCTTCTAGTCAGACGCATGCTCTTCTGTATTGACATGCCCCTCTCTTTGCCTTTATATACCTTGCGCTACGTCATGACACACCCCTTTTCTTGACACACCCTTCAGTTCAGACACACCCCCTTTTCCAGCCACACCCCCTGGTGTGAGATGGCCATTTTGCCCCTCATTTATTGAGAAGCACAGAAATAGAAGTAATTGAGAGGTAGTTATTGATTGAGCTTGTGTTAACAAAATTTCTGGAGAAATTTGTACATTTTTCATAAGTGCCTTGAGTTTGAAAAAAGGAAAAGACTATGTAGTGTGATAAATTGGTGTGAAAAATTTTACCTGATAAATAATTTATTGTACAAGTGCTTTGATCTTGGCAACACAGCTTTCAACTTTAATGTTAAATTAGATTTGGTGGAAATTTCCCTGCAAATATTATTTCTGGGGGAAATCTCCCTGTCATAGTATAGATTTGCTTTCTCATATCAGTTTTGAAAACCTTGCTTGCCGACACAGTGCGTTGCATTTTTAATCATGCCCTCACTGACTAATACAGAGGTGTGACTACCTATTTCTAACAGCAAGGGTCTGACACTTGCTGCAGAAGGTCTGTGTGTGTGTGTGTGTGTGTGTGTGTGTGTGTGTTTTGTGTGTTTGTTTGGGATTAAGAGGTGGCTTCTTGAGTTGGAGAGGAAGTCAACACAAAAGAAAAACTCGCTGACGCATAACGATCTATCCTTGCTCATCAGCACCCTTTCCCTCTGTTACGAATTTAAGCCAACTCCAGGTTTCAAGGGCACCTCAGAGTTTTCTCTCAGAAAGAGAAGTAATTTTTTCTGTTCCAAGACCAAGCCAATAAACACGAGATGATCTAACCCAGGAAAAAAGAGTTTGGTACGTGTCAGAAAACTTATTTCAGATACTTGTTGATGATACCTGGCTCTTAACAACCAGGGCTATATTTTCCAGAGAACAATGGCAGGTACCCAGAATTCAGTAGGGCCGACACAAAAGGGTGCGAGTGAAGGAGCATATGAATATTAATGATTTTGGTCTGATGAATATGCTGGAGAAGAAGACTGGGCGCTGCACAGAGACAGGTCCCGGCTGGAGCACAGGCAGTCTGAGATGGAGACAGGGAGCTTGTACATAATTTTAACGTTATTTTGAAGATGAAACTTGTGCAATTTATTTGAATATGTTATTGAATGTTTGAACATGCCTTCTGTTTAAACTGGAACTCATACTGGACAACATGCATGCTGTCGTTTCCTGCCTTCTGGTTCACCTGTCTTCTCTCCGTCTCACCCCTTTCTGTCCCTTCCCCCCCTTTCCCTCACTCTTCCCTTCCTGCCTGCATTGCCAGATTAGAGGGGATTCTCCCTAGTTGTATGTTTTTTTTATCTGTGAGGGGGGAGTTTCAAAAATGTGGAAGTCAAAGGGAAGTTCAAATTTTGAACTGGACTCAGTTGAGGAGGTTTGAAGGAGAGGGGATACCTGCTAATATCTGGCAACATTTCCCCCTCTCTCTTCCCTCCTGCATTTTTTATCCTTTAATTCTTTTCCTTTAGCCCCGCCCCCTAACCCCTGGGCAACACCCCCCCCAATCTCACAGTGGTTGCATTATGATTCACTGACTCGCTCCCCACTCCCCTCAGGTAGGGCTGATCTCTGATCAGTTTCCAGGAAGCAAGCAGATCAGAGGCTTGTCCTGTCACTTGCACTCTACTGATCAGAGATCAGTGGGTTCTGGGGAAGAAGGGGACGAGGGAGGAGTGCAACTTGTTCCTTTGTTTCCTGTCTCTCCCCTGTCTGTTAATATGAAATCTGTTGGATGTCGAGTTTGTGTGTAATAATACTGATCATATGACTGATAACTTTATTAATGATGTAAATGGTAATTTATGCAATATCTTAGGCGTTTAACTCGGAATAAAACTTTTATTTAAGACATTTTCCTGGAGTTTAGCTGTTTCTCCTGTTCTATTTTTTTTTGTCTCTGATCAACTTCCTGTTGTCAGCCAGTGGTGGTAAAAGAAGGAAATCCTCATCCTGCAAAAAGTTTTATCTGAGCCCTTGCATTCAGTGGCCAGGCCCAGTTCTTCTTGGGTTCTTCTCTTGGTTTACAGATGATAATTTCATACCACATGTAGAGAGAGCAGGTGTTTGACACAGCGTGTGCTACATGGTACCAATGGTACCTTCTGGGTGAAAGGAGATTGTTTATTTTTTTCTGTGACACTGTTTAGTTTGTAGATGCCTTTACTTCAAAGGCAAAAATAGGTGGTCTACAGCATTTAAACGCCAGTTGTTCCAGTGGGCTGGGATACCACAGTGAGACCCATATTTAATGAACATGTCTCCTGTGTCTGACCTCATGCCGTATTCTATAGTCATTTCACCTCTTCATCATCAATCCTGTGTTTCGCTGGTACAGAATTCAGGAGTAGGCATGTTGCCCACAATAACGAGAAACTGAGAATCTTGAATTGTCTGTACTGTTCTCAAATGTATGTGTGAAAAAAATAATACTGAATAATTAATCATTCAAGCTCTGGCTCTGCATGTCACCTTAAAACTGCTCACAGCTTCATATGAAATCATATTTAGCTGAAAAGCCTCGGCAGATACCTTCTATGTCACGGACAGAGTTGTGAGGCTTGTGTTTTTTCCGCCGAAGAAATGATTACACACACATCCAGGATTAGCGGTTGATGCAGGGCAGCTAGACTAACATCTCGGCAAAGACGATCCCTGGGGATGAAGACGCTGAATTTATGCAAATCGATGGTATTTTTAGGGGGAAGCTTATGAGTAGCATGTGGGCTTTACCTTTCTCTCATGAACTTGAGCTTCCAACCTCTTGTTCTTGAGAACGAAGGACACGTGGAAGTAGGCCAAGTTTTACTGCAAATGAACATTTTCAAAGTCATTTCCAATATGTATGGGGGAAAAATGGCGGTTGGGAAACGAAAGAGCTATGACAATAAAAGGGAAAGGCAGAAACACATTTAAAGTGTAAGAAGGATACAAAGCTTTTTTCAGAGAAGCACAGTCTAAGGAGAGTGGACGGTATAGACAGGAACAGGCAAAAAGCTGACAGAATTACACAGGCGTTGAGGGTTAAAGAGAGAGAAGGAGAAAAGGAAAGATTATCCTCTGTCTCTGAGCTTCAATTATTCAGCAGCGATATAAATATAGGGAGCAATGCACTTAGGATCGGTCACGGTGGGGGGGGGGTGTTGAGTGTGGAAAGGAGGGATGAGAAAAGGAAGGGAAAAGGTGATAACTGATTGTGAAGGAGGATGAAGGACAACAGGAAAAGGGTAGGAGGCGGGGGTTGGGGTGACGAAAAATCTTGATCGAGGGTCGTGGTGAGGAAAAATCATGATCGACCATCATTTTCAAAAACGGGCAAAGCGAGAGAGAAAGGGAGTGGGCTATGAGATGGTGCTCCATAAAGTGCTTAATAGAAGTGTGGAGAGAAGGAGAGAGAGACAGCGAGAGATTTGACTTTCAGCTATCCTTTGCTGAACACACACAAAACAAATTACATGGTACAGTGTCCCTCCATTTTCCATTGTACTTTTCCATGACTGGAAAAAAAGGCATTCAGATGTATCTAATGGTGAGCTCCTTATAGTACATCCTTTGTGCATGAGAAGAAAAGAAGAGAAAACAGCAGGGAAATAGAGGGGAAAACAAAGAGGTGCGAGACAGGGGGGAAAGAAAATGCTTCAAACTTCACTCAGCCTGACAGCAGCACGAAGCTCTTGATATTCCTCATGCAGTCCAGTGCCAGCTGTTTCCAAACATGTCCAGGTTTTTCAGTGCTGGAAATGACTCTTTTCCAGCCTTTAATGCTGTTTCAAAGAAATTTATCACCAGCTTTACATCCTAACCCAGACATTTTATTTTCTAAGGTTGTATCTGCTGAACTTTACTCAGGAGGAATAATGAGCTGCAGTTCAATTTGACCAGAGTTTCTATTCTATTTTATACTGAAGATAAAAAATTTGTACTTGAAAATATGAAACCATTAAAAAAGCCATTAAAAAGACTGGCTGAAATGTAAAAAAACCCACACAGTTACCCGTAACATATGCTTAAAAATTGAAGCTCAGCCTCTCAATTTAATTCACTTTGCTGTAACAACATTATAAACATATATTTGTGTTTCCAAAGCATGCATGTAGCAAAAGAAAAAAATGCAATAGCACATTAACACAATAATAACCCCAGCTGCATAATTTACAATGGCAAGGCATAATTATGTTTAAGCAGTGGAACAGAATAGTAAAAAAGCTTTTCTCTGTGTGTATTAGTCTTCCTCTCTGAAAGCATCTACTTGGTAGACTGTGAGCAGTGGGTATTTGACTGAAGGAACAGCTTTCACATTGCTGACAAAATGGGGAGACCTAAAAACTAGTTAGTAATTGGAGGCCCTCTGCTCTTCTGTGTGCTGATTTGAAGCAGCACTAGGCTCCTGGCCACAAGGCTGGGTGGGGCTAAAAGAGCGAAATGATACAGCTGGCCAGTCATTCCCACTGCATACCTGACAGCTCAGTCTTTGATGAGGTAACTCTGATTCATCGTGTTGCAGGTGCCTTTAGGTTACTGGGCATTGGCACTGGTCTGGAAAAAACGGTTTTAACCCAGCTGACTGCAATTATGTGTGGCAAATTATCAAACTAATTTTACATCTGTGGTCAGGGTGCTACATAGTAATATTGGAGTTAATTTTTTTACTGTTTTACTGTTTTTTCCCTCAAGACGACAAACATGACAAAAAGGTTAGTCTTTGTACAGCAATGCCGATGCTTCACCAATCCCCCATGCAGGATCAGCGTGGAGTAATGAGACCTATTTTTGGCCTGTATTCAGCACATAAATTTTAAATATTACAACGTGTATTCATATTTTATAGCTACATTCCAGTTTTAACATCTGTAATGTGATCATGATGAATTTATCAGAATCCTATTTTTGCTCAGATTTTGAAAGTGATACAGGAGGGGGTTCCTTGATTGGACGGACGACGTTATCATTCAGCTGAGCGCGGAGGGGAGGTTCCCTCGGCGGTGTTTATGCAGGAAACGCGCAGGCATGATCCGCCCCGCCCGCGGCCAATGAGCGCTCTAATGTGCGCCGTTATGCCGGTCTGTTTACACGGTGTGTACAGTAGAGGCGAGACGGGAAGAGTTAACGTGACGTCTGGCGCCGTGACGTGGTGAGTGAGTGAGGGACAGCGCCGAAGAGCGGAAAGGAGGAAGAGAAGGAGGGCGGTGGATCTATCTCTCGCGTCGTCCGTTCACACTGTGTGTGTGTGTTTTTTTCCCCCCAAATCGAAATTTCCACCTGACAAAATGAGGCTACACTGCACTAGTTAATTTACAAATCAAACTCATTCGACCGTCCTTTTATCGATAGAAATTATATTTTAGTATCGCTGGTTTCACACAAGCACGCTTTTGCTAGAGACAAAACGACGTTTTGCTGTTTATTATTCGACGAGCCGTACAGTGTCGGACGGAAATATGGCATTCTGAACGGGCTTGTATTTGTAAGTATGATATAGTACAAACGGTCACGTCCTCACATCCGTAGCAAGTAATTCAGTGAAGTTGAGGCAAACCTGAACTCGGTGGCAATTAATCTGATATTAATTTTATTCGCTTCTGTATGCATGTGAGTCTTCAGATTGAATTCCAGCTAGACCGGATCACATCTGCACCGGATGCACACAGAAACAGCACAAGTGGCTGCCCAAAAACGGTAGCGCAATTTATGTATTTTAAATACAAGACTGTGATTTATTTACTTAGCATGCATGGATAATAATTTCATTATTGGTGCGTTTAAAGTTAGTGGGTGCAAGTAATGCTGTAATATTTTAACATTACTAAGATATATTATACGATTATGTCTTCACAAGAATTGCAGCCTAGTGATAAGCCGTTGTACAATTTTACCTCGTAATTTCCCCTATTTTGTGTTATTTATTTAGCTAGTCTTTCATTTTACAAATAAGTAGGTCTTCAATTGTCTTTCCCCATGTCTCTCTCTCTCTCTCTCTCTCTCTCTCTCTCTCTCTCTCTCTCTCTCTCTCTCTTCCTCTCACACGCACACATGCACACGCGTGCACGCAGACTTCCCTGTTGGATATAACCTGACGTGTCTGTAACTGACCGTTTACTATGGGGTGTCAACTTGGACCAGCAACTGAACGATGCAGTAAGTGGAATTTCTTCTTTTTATATGAGCTGTGTTTTTAATTTGCCATGCTTGAAAAAAAGTTATTTGACTGTTAGGCTATTTGTAAATGCTAATGTTGTGATTCAGTGGCCTAGCATCGTAACATCGCACCTACAAGCTGCTGAACTGATGAAAACCCGACTGAAATGATGCTGGCATTCGGCAGGCTGCAGTCTTGCCGTTTTAGTATTTTGGTCCATCGCTACCGTGTCTGGATTGTGTCAGCGATGCTATCTTGATTGTACCTTGATACTGCTTCCTTTTTAAAACAGATATAACTTAATGGCATACAATAATTGTAAATTTGTCATATTGTATATGTCTACAGTGCACTGCAGCGCGTGTTATATAGTGGGGATAGGTTATCAGTTAACTGAAATAGATGATTACAAACATGCGTAAATAATCGTTAAATCGAGATAACACAGAAAAAATCGTTTTTCATTGCATACTGCACTAGCATTAAATCATTCGTGTTGCACAGAACTGTACAGAACTTTTTTCTGTTGCAGTTACATGAAGCTTCTCACTGTAAAATTTTAGGGAAGGTGGCAATTTTGGTGCTCCACGGGTGACCTCATAAACTTGTACTAATGTGACCTTTGCGAGGCGCGTTTGGGGTTCCGCCAGTTTTTGCCTTTCCCCCTATCGCTGTAAGAAGCTCCGGGTGGTTTATGTCCTTGGAAAGGGATCAAACATAAACCTGTACTGACCCCCCCCCGTTCTAACCCCAGCCGTTCGGCGTAAAACTGGTGTGTGATTTAAGATCGTAGGTTCCTACACCTCGCCGGGTACACATAGCGCCAGTGCTATGTAAACCTGCACGTCGCTGTCCATGGTGCTGAAATGAGTCTCAGCGCCTTTTAGGTACTGAAGCAGCGGGGCAGAAGGAGGGAGACTGGTGTGGCATATCCGCGAAGACCAGACAGAGAACAAGGCAGCAGAAGAGATAAAAAATGTGAGAGTCCACGTAGCGTGGATTTTCTTTCGGTCGACAACGGTAACGCAGTGCCTTCTGCTTGCGTGCCTTTTTTGTGCGTTTGCGTATTTTCAGCTATCCCCGCGCCTGTTTGCAAGTCTTTGTGTGTCTGTGGGTGAGAATTTAAGCTAATTGGTGTGTCTGGGAATATGCGAGCTGTTTAATCATAAAGAGGAGCAATCCCTTGGGGACAGAGAACTGAGTTAACGAACTCTCTTAATGAGGGGTTGAATGAATAATGAGTCGACGTATACAGCACACTTTATCTGTCTGTGAACATGCCAACAGAACGCGACGCTTTGAATCTTTATTGCAAGTGATGTTAATACAGTATATACACACTGACTGACTGGACACTACAGTACATTAACACTGCACTGAGAGAGAGATTAATACAGTATATACACACTGACTGACTGGACACTACAGTACATTAACACTGCACTGAGAGAGAGGTTAATACAGTATATACACACTGACTGACTGGACACTACAGTACATTACATCCATTACAAGAGAGAGACGTGACATGACAGATTGATTGAGCCACTGAACTGACACACAGAGCATGTCTTTAATTACGAGATGCCCTGAGATGCTCTGACTTAACATGACCAGAAGAGCCTTTGAGGCAGGCAGGTAATGCCCTGACTCCTAACAGTGACTCAACCGACCAAGAGATATGAATGTTCTGTGTGATGGTTGTGCTCTGCCTCCCTATTTCTCTGTCTTCTCCCCTGAACCCCCTCCCTTCATAACTCTCTCCCTGACCTTCCATTTCTCCATCCTTCTCTCCCTGTCTCTCCTCTTCTCTCTCTCTCCCTCTCCCTCTCTCTCCCCCTCTCCCTCTCTCTCTCTCTCCCTCTCTCTCCCTCTCTCCCTCTCTCTCTCTCTCTCTCCCTCTCTCTCTCTGTTTCTCTCAGAGTTCTGTTTCTGACTGCTGTATGGCATTATTAGTGCAAGATGAAAGAGCGCTGCTACTGTAATTAACAAACAGTGCGTGCCTGCACAGGCCGAGTTCATGGCTACACAGCAGTAATGATGGTGATGTGATGATAATATTAATATCAGCGATATTCCCCCCCGCCTCCGGTGCGTGGTGGTGCAGTGTGTCAGCGCCCTTCAGGCAGTGGTGAGCCTCTCCGATCCGCCCGATCCGCCCGATCCGCCCGGCCCGCGGCCTCCTGGCCCTCTCCCAGCTGAGCTCATTTTTCAGCCTCTTATAACCTTGTAAAGATTTGGAAATTATGCTGTTAATTTTTCAAAGAGACTTTAGAGCTGGTGTGCTGTTGGTATTATATATTGATCTGGCAGCCACTCTTATCTACAGCTGGCTGGGTTATAGAGCATTGGATGTTACAATGCAGAATGCAATCAGGAATAAGCAAGTTCAATATATCTTGTAGCCTTGTACAGAAAGCAGTATAGAGCTATCTTAACCAATTAACACAAATCAGGAAGCAACTCTGGTGCTGACAGAGGAGATACATCTCTGTCTCAGCCTCTCCTGCTGTACAGTCTTCTCTTGATCTGGATTTTTTTGGGGTGTCAGATTTGTATGCCTCGGTATAGACAGCCAGGTATAGATTGCACTCAGTCTGCTGTTTTTTCGTTACTATATAAGGACATTCCACCATTTTGTAACTTCTTTTGCAGGTTTTCACCACAGGTGGTCTGTGATCTTGTGTCTTTGTTACAAAGTTCCAAATAAGAATCTTTAGTTTTGTTGAATTTGATTGATTCTAATCGGAGCTGTACTGGATAGAGGGCCACTGTCACTCTGGTTTTTCAGCCTGATGATTTTACATTATTAGCCTGAATGCCGTCGGTTAATACCTGGCTGCCTGGTTAATGGTGAGCAGGACCAGCTGGCTGGGGTGGGTGTTACTGACATCCATTTAAAGTAAGTTTCATGACTGAGTGGGTGGCATAACTCACCTCCATGCGTATAGTGCAATTGCCTGCAATACACTTTCAATTATTTAGAACCACACACTGATATGGTTCATTTAATTGCAAAAAAGGCACTTTGGACATGCCTCTAAGTGCATTCTAGTTGCTCTGCTGCACTGAAGGTGACATTACTGTACTGTATTGAGTGCTCCCCTGTTGTGTGCCTGCCTCTCTGAAACCTGGCCTTTGTACGGAGAATCATTATACTACGTCTTTCACTCCCTCCCCTTATCTCTCTCCCCATCTCTCATTCATTTCCTCTTCTCCCCTCATATCTGTCTGTACGAGGCTGATATCTGCCCCTTCCTCTCCTTCCTCGCAGTGTCCATGTCTCCAGCTTGCATGTGTGATGGTGTAGAAGTTCCTCGTGCACAGAAATAGGAGGGAAGCACATACTGAGTGCACTCTCCATTTCAGGGCCTGATGGCGGGCAGATCTGTTTCAGTTTCATTGTTTTAGTGCTTCAGATAAGAGTGTCTGATTGGTTTTCATAATCCGTTTTTTTCTGATTGGTTGCTGGTCAGCAGTGCTGGTCTGAGAAAGGTGTGTGTAAGTGTCGGTGAGCTAGTCAGAAACACTGCACTTGACCAAGGGAGGTGTTTTCACAGTTTAGTGCCTTGTTGTTGGGTCTTGCTTTGAGACTGAAGTTTTCCCTGCATGCATTATTTGACAATGAGGTTTAAGTCCCTGTACACTGCCATTGAACAATGTATCCAGCTGAATAAAGACATTGCTGACTGTGTAATGTAAAACCATGAGCACTGGATGCTGCCCAGAGTAAGAGCGTTTGCTAAGCAAATAAATAATATTATGTAATGTAATATTTGCAGGGTGCTTTAATGGGGATTCTGTTTAACGCTTGCTCTGTTGTTTAGTTTTGCTGACTGAGAGCATCCCATACCCCACTTCCCTATAGCATAATAAGATTGGTGACACTGATGAAGAATTTGGACCAGATTGAAAAAATTCTGTATTTATTGTGGATTATATTAAGTTTTAGTTTTACTTATGCAGAACAGAATGCTCTGGCAAAGATTCCTTTACTGCATTCACTCTTATTCTGCAGTACAAATGGTCAGTGATGGTCAGTCTAAGGTAGGTGTAACAATAACACACAACACATAACTTGTAGGTGTAACTCAAGGTGCATTCTTGAACTGTGTCACCTAGAATATATCATCATCTTTTTACAGATACCTGGTGTTTTTCAAAGATTATCACTTGGCTATTTTAAATATTGGGGTGTAATACAGATTTCCTGCCAGGGCCTGTTTCTGACAGCACTGTTCTAACAGAGTCAGGTTTGCCTGTGGCCCCTGTGCTGTAGGCGACAGCATCCCCAGGCTGGCTGCTTGAATCACGGGTTTGGCTTGCGTGTCGTGTACACCACGACGGGGGCGTGGTGGATGCTCAATTCCCGCAGCTCTGTTGAGGTATTAATGTAAAGGCTGGGCAGTGACGGGATTGGCCGGCCTTTCTCACTCTAAGCCCCTGCGTGAGGAGCTCAGTCCGCAAAAACGTCAGGCTTAAACGCGGAGTTTACAGCCATGTCACACAGCACGCCACCCCCCCTCCCACCTCCCGCCTCCCGCCTCTCTCTGATCTCTACTCCACAGTATCACAGGGTGTCTCTGTGGTTCTCGGTGTGTGACACTTCTCTCCCTCTGTCGGTGCGCGCCGGCATAGCACTAATGAGCTCTTCTCTCCCTCCACGCCTCTCTCCTGCCCCCTCCAGCCTCCCGCTGACCTGTGCTTCTCCCTCTCCCTCAGAGCGCTTACCCACGGGCGCGTGCTTTCGGTTAACCTTTCTCCGATTAAAGTTTAGTGGCCAAAAAAAGCTCAGCTCATTAAATAAAATTCCCAGAGAGCACATTGTGCTGTTCATTTCCCTGGGTGAGTTCTGTGTGCCGTGCACCTGCGCAGAATTCCGCCTGGCTGGGTGGGTGTTTTCCTGTCTGTAATCCTGCAACGCCAGCATCCGCGTCTGCGCTGTGGAGGTCAGGGTGGAAACCGGGAGGCCCGCATGCCTCACCAGACTCGCTTAGCGCTCACAAACAAAAACCTTCGCTGAGAAACAGCCTCGTCTGTTTAATGATACGCATTGGAGATCCGCCAGGGAAAGAATAAAAGAAACGGGCAGGAAAGCAGGACAGCTGGTCTGGGACTCATACCTGCGTCAGTTTCAGTGCCAACGGGCTGTTCACATCGGGAAAATCCAAATCCTGACCCTTTTTTTGGTTTCATGAATGTGCACGCCTGTAGCTTCCACTCCCCTGTCTGACATCTCTTCCCTCACCAGTGTGGTATGTTGGGGATTTTCTCAGGAGCGCTCCTGTTTTCCTCTGGCTAAAAGACGAAAGAAAAAGCAGGAAAAAAAAAAACGACCCAAACCTCCACCTCCCCAGTGATATCGGCCTAGTTGGCATTCACATCTGAATGTTCTTTTAATCTGCAGAAACAGGGAGACTGTCTCAATTGATTAATCTTAATTAGTGGTTTAATTAATTGATCTAGGCCCCATAGCAATTAATCAACCAAGCCGCTAATTGATTTCAGTTAATAATGACCTTGAATAAAGTCTGTATTTCTAATTTGTTTAAAGAGACATAAATGTAAAAATAAATCGAGAAATGCTGTTGTGTTTATCTTGTTATTTGCATAAACACATCTCAGGTAACTGTCAAGAGATGCCAAGTAAATAAGCATTCAATTAAAAGCTTTAGGACTACAGTGATTAAGAAATACTTAAATGTGTAAATATCTAGTTTTGTCACTTACATATACGTAAATTTATGCATATATTGAACAACATTTTCAAATTACATGTATTTTTAAATGGCGAAAATGTATTCTTCAATATATTAGTAAAATAGCAACATCATTAATGTGTCAATTTCCACTTTCCTTTGTAATTTCATGTGTATGTTTTGAAATGTCTTGTGGGGTCTAGTAAAACTGTTTTCTTCAATATGTACTGAAAACTCATATGTGCTATGTACCTTAATATATATGAAGATGTATTCCTTTAAGATTGGATTAGATATTTTGTGGTATATTGATATATTCTGCTTTTTCAAAAGAAGAAAGAGAGAGAGGCAGCAGAGAAAGGGAGATATGTTTTTTTTTCTCCTCCCTTTTCCTTTTTCCTGCGTCTTCCCTCATTTCTGGTTTTGCTTTAAGCCTCTGGTGGCTTAGGCTGGATCAGGCTGATGGCCGCAGACCCGACAGGCCGCCAGTTTGTCGGGAGAAATTAGTGTTTAAGCCCCATTAAGGCTGCATGTGTTGCAGCTACCTGCACAGTCCCTGTGGGAGCTGCCATTGACTCTGCACTGAAAATGAACAAAACGAACTCTCCAAACACAGGGCTTGATTGATGGAGGGATTGATTTCTGAAAGCTGTTCATGGTTGCCTGCTTTCGTTTCGGATTAGCATACAATGACACAGGTAACTAACACTACTGCCAGTTATCACCTGCCTGGAGGTGGACCTTTTGTGGTTCCTCTAATAAATTTTTGTGATATGTTAATAACAGTGGCTTTCCCAGCAGGTCCTCTTATTTCTCAGGTGTCTAAGTGTCACAGACCCTGCTGCCCGACAACCAATTACATCAGTGTCATTTAGCAGATGCTCTTATCAAGAGCAACTTACGTAGGTTACAGTTTTATTCATTTGTACAGCTGAATATCTGTGGGTTAAGGAGATTGCCCAAGTGTACGGCATCGGTGCCCCAGCAGGGAATCAAACCTGCAACCTTTTGGTTACAAACCCTGCACCTTACCACTATGGTACACTGCTGCCCCCTTAGTTCTGAGCTAAAACAGTGCTGCACGCCCTGCTAATGTTTACATCCCAGAGCGGATGTTCAGATGGTGCCCCCAACCCCCCCACCCTCCCGTCTCTCATTGGCTCAGGGATGGCCAATGAGTGTTCAGGATCCCATCATCTCTCGGTTCCTCCCAAATACCCCTTTCACACTGGCTGGTCAGGTCCTGACACACCCGTGGGCCGTGGGCTTGGTGTAGGACACCCCTGAATGTGGCGTGTTTTCCTTGGTTGGTTCTTTGTGAAGAAGCAGGGTGAGGGGTTGGCATGTACCGGGGAGATCCATTTCCAGAGGCAGACACAGACCGAAATCTGGGGCCACTGATGCTGGAGACTGTGAAAGAGAGACGAGGATAGCGACAGGGTTTGTGAAAAGTTGCCAGGCAACAGAATTAGGCAGCTTTCAGCCTTCCTTACTGTCAGAGAAAGAGACCGAATGCCTTCTGCTATGAGTCCGCTGCCTGCATTCATCCTGATAACTCTGTGTGTGTGTGTGTGTGTGTGTGTTTGTCTGTCTGTCTGTCTGTCTTTGTGTGTGTGTGTGTCTATCTGTCTGTCTGTCTGTGTGTACGTGTGTGTGTACGTGTGCACACACATGTATAAGAACATGCGTGCTGTGTGTGCGTGCATTTAAGCATACATGGTGGCATGCGAATTAACATATATTTGTGTGCATAGGAGCATGCCTGCGTGCATGTAAGTGCGCGCGCGTGTGTGTGTAAGTATGTGCCTTCGCGTTTGTCAGTGTGCATTTGTGAGCCTGTGTGTATGTATGAGTGAGAGTACATGTGTGTTTTAATCAAATCAATTTCAGTTGCAGTCAACGGCTATATATAGATACATAATCTTAAAAATCATGAAGAATGATTTCATTATTTTTTCATCCCCTCGTTATAATCTTAGTAATGGTTGTTATCACTCTGTTATCATTTCCACTCTCACATGGTAATCTTATCTTATTATCCTTTTGTTATCTTTTTACGGGGATTCTGAGGTGATGTTATCAGTTGGGGGCACTTTTCGTAATGCAGTTTGCTGTACCAAGGACAAAGCAATGCATTAGTACACAAAGCAAACTAGCAGGCGGGAAGTCCCGGAATGCAGCGCACCTCGGAATGTTTGGAAGGAGGGCCGGGGGGGGCAGAGGGTATGGGCTGGGGGTAGGGGTGGTTGCAAGCTGCAGTGCAGTAGGGTATTGGGGCAGCAGGGGCAGTAAATGAAAGGTTGCTGGTTTGATTCCCCCCTTGGGCGCTGCTGCTGTACCCTTGGGTAAGGTACTTAACCCACGATTGTCTCAGTCAGTGTCCGGCTGTTTAAATGGATAACGTTGTAAAAAAAAAAACTGTAACCCATATAAGTTGCTCTGGATAAGCGCTAAATTCAATAATGTAATGTATTGGGCCACGGGTACAGCTTACACGAGCACTTACAAAGTTGAGTCATACAGTGGTTTGGATGTGTTTTCTGAGATTTAAACATATTATGATTGAAACTGTGATACTGTTATATGAGTCAGAAACAGGTTCAGGATGGTTGGCAGTTCACAGTAATCTAACGCTCTTCTGTCTGTCCCTCTCTTTCCGTCCGTCTGTCTCTGCAGGTAAAGGCATGGCCCTGGCCTTGGCTCTTCTCTTTCTCTATGTCTTCCCCCTGATCACTGTGGCTGTACATAATCTGACAGCTGGAGGTAAAGTGTGTGTGTGTCTGTGTGCGTGTGTGTGTGTGTGTGTGTGTGTGTGTGTGTGTGTGTGTGTGATACCCGTATGTGGTACCTTGCAGTATTCTCTTACGGTTCCCAGATGTGTGCAATGGCAGTAAATAAAGCTGGTGATGGAAGATGTTTGTTTGCTGTTAGATCTTCAGCTGATGATCTCAAGCGTTACAACTGCTGTACCGCTGACATCATCACCCTGCTAACAGGACACAGCGACTCCTAGTGGCAAAAAGTCAGCATGGGTGATTCCAATGAAACTTGACGTTATGTACATCACTTATGTACGTGCATGTGTGTGTTTGTGTTTGTGGGATTAGCTTGTTGTTTTCTGAATATATACCTATGCATTTGTTTGTCTGAGTTCTTTTTTCCAACTCGGTCAATACATTATAAAAGAAAACCAATGTCACAGTTGAGGGACTGAAATTTGTCCATTTAGTACATGTAACATTAGCACTGATATCATTAAAAGTTAATTTAGTTTTTTAATCATCCAGTTTAACTTCCCATTTCATTGTAGAGAAAACAGAGGCAGACATAGTGATGAGAGAAAACCAGGCAATGCTGAGTGCATGAGAACCACACGAGCAAACTTCACATCCTTTCTGTGATGTTAAATCAGCACTCAGAGCAGGAGGAACGTTCCGATTGGTTCCTTTTTTTGGAGATTTGGAGGTCCTCTTCATTTAGCTGATTAGCCCGTGACTACGCCTGGGCCGTGCGGTTATCAGCAGTGGATGAATGACCTGGCAGTGGCCACGGCGCAGACATTAGGCAATCAGATGGATGAGAGGACTCTGGGAATCTGAAAGAGGGGAGAGAGATGGAGCGTTATCCGTAGCTGTAGGGCACACTTTCTCTCTTCCCTTTGAACTGGCCTCTGTAGGTCACCGCGTCTGCCTCGCCTCTCATCCTTTCACATCAGACTGCGGCGTTTCTTCTCTCTGTCTCTGTCCCAGGTTGTGCCATTATTCGGCCCCCGAGAGACGGAGGGATACGGTACAGAGGACTGACGCAGGAGCAGGTACGGAGCTGCCAGCGAGGTTTGTTTGTCTTTGGACCTGGCTGTGTAACCGCAAGGTTGCAGGTTCAAGTCCCCCGTGGGATCCTGCTGCTGTATCCTTGAGCAAAGACGCGTCATCGGGACGGCTGCACGTTGGTGCAATGGCCAGCGTGTAAGATGGAAGGGAGCGATGTGTCTGTAGAACAAATAATTACTGGCCTGAAATCCTACCGCATAAACACACACTCTGGTTGGTTGTGCAGAGTTTTGTGTGATCGCATGAAACAGAAACAGGTGCTCACAGAGGCTGGTTATGCTAAGGGGGGTACAGCAGCACGGCGTATTGTATTGTGAGCTTGTTACCGAAAGGTTTCCGTTTTTAATCCTGCAGGAGGCAGGCAAGGTGCTCAGCATGCACCACTCCAGTAAATATCCTGCTATGTAAATGTAGAAGCGTGTATAAAGGGAGCTATGTTTGCCAAGCAATTGAATAATGTCATGTAAGAGGAAAGTTCCCCGTGACCGGGAGGGAAGCTGGAAGGCATTTTCAGAGGGACTGTGCAGCTGATCTCCATAGACAGGTCCAGTGAGCAGAGACAGATTAGGATTGGCACAAGCGTTTATACTGTTGACTCTTATTAGAGATACAGCAACACATCTCTGCTGTGCTGATTGGCTGTGACTCCTAACGCTGCCCCCTGCTGGTGAACCTGGAAACACAGAGACAGGAATTGCATCAGTGACTGCAGACAGTGCGGCTTCTCTGTGCTTTCATTAAATGACTGAAGCCATGATCCATATCGGCTGGACGCTTTGATACACCAGACTAGGATTTTGGCAGGATGTTTGTACTCATGAATAGAAATAAGAACACAAAAGGCAGAAACGCAAGATAATAAAGTAATTTAAGGCTTAGCTCCATGCATAAGGACATCAAAAGCAGTTTAATGATGTACATGGGCCAATCAATCCACTGCAAATCCTGGCAAATTGCTCCAAACATTTTTAACTCTGTTCTTAAAAAACGTGTCCTGGTGTCAATGTGAAATTTACTTTAACTAATTACCACCTATGTCCTCTTATTCTTGTGAGAGAACTTGGCCTGAAATAGCCCATGTAATCCACTTTATGAATCTGCTTTTAAATTTTAACAACCGCAGTCAGATTCCCCCCAGAGTCTCCATCTGCAGAGTCTGAGGAGATTAAGAGGGTGATTCATAAAATATGATGGTAGCTGCTCTGTGTAAAGTCGGCCCAACTCTAGTAAAATACTGATTCATACCTATTCATAAAGGTAGCTGCCTGCCTCTGGAATTGTGAGGGCAAGTGTGTGTGTCTGAGTGCATGTGTGTATGTGTGTATTTGTTGGAGTGTGTGCGTGTTCTTTATTACTGCAACGGTATCAGCTTTGTGCATTATTCATCGTTAAATAAGCGGGCAGGTATCTGCAACCAGAGAAACACTGTATGTAAATTGGACTGTAGTGTATACACGAAGCAGTGTCCCACTCTGCTGGTGCAGTGGATTCTGATGGTGAGATCATTAAATCGCTAAAGGTTGAGATGAGGTTGTGGGAAACTCATTCAAATTATCTGAAAAATAAGTGATAGCAAAAGAGAGGAAAAAAATATGAGTGTTGTAACAAACGGCTACCCCTGGCTCCAAAACAAATTATGAGAGATGGCTGTGAAGGGAAGAACAGGCTGAGCTTAATTATGTGTTGTGTGAATGTGCAGAAAAACAAGCAAACAACCCCAAAAGTGGCACGAGGCAGACCCCCCAAGTCCAGGATAGCCAAGGTGACTCACCTCAGCTGACTCACTTTTTCCTGACTCACTGACTCCTGGGATCTCCTCTGGGGCCAGCGCGGGCTTCTGGTCTCCACAGCCACCGGAGCCACAGCTGTGGGTTGACATGTCATTCAATATTTGTTTATTTAAAAATGAGGGCGCAAAGGCAATAGCCCAGCTCCCAGCTCCAGGAAACTGATGGGGACGGTGACTCCAAAAACACAAATACAAACAGACCTGGCTCCAAAATGACCTAGTGCTTACTGTCGTTGTAGGCCTCAAACAAACTCTCTACCAGAGTCCTGGTGGTTGACCCAAAAACGTCAAAATGACCCAAATTTGTTCTTAGACCCCACAAAAAAAGCTGTCTACCGTTCTCACAAAGAAAAGAGCACTTTGCATGCTCAAAATCAAACAAAAACCAACTGCACCAAAACAGTAGTCGAAGTATCAATTGCAGGTTTATTACCGTGGTTATTCTCCCCTCCTCTGGTCACCTTTATATGCTCACCTGGAGTGGAGGATGCCCTGGCCGTGTGATGATGTCAGCAACATGTAGCCAATCAAAGAAACAAACCGAAAAAAAAGTGTGCACGTGTGTGATGTGTGGTGGCTCCAACCTAACAGAGTCGCAAATGAATGCAACAGATTTAGCATAAGGATTTTGGACATTGTAAGGGTTTTGAGTTGACTGTTGGCTCAGAAAATCTATATCTTTAATATCTTAAAACTAAAGTAGTAGAAAATATAATTAGGGGCAGAAAGACAGGATCTGTGATGTATGGTTTGTGTCGGGTATGAATGCACCTCTCCCCTGATGCAGCCGATGACTCAGTCTTTCCCTTACCTCGTCCCAGAGATGAACACACCGAACGAACCTGTTCCTATCCTCCTGCATTCAGCCATATCTCTCTAATGCCAGCTATGCCATTATTATAATTACAATATCATGTTATGTTAATGTTAATTCAATGCATATACTGTATACATATAATACACAAAGCTTGAACCTAAGCCTCTCTTTTTTTCTGGTCTAGTTTTGTTGTTGTTCATTAATTCTGCATATGAAATCTCGCCTCCCTGGGGCTAGTGTGTGATATGGACAGAATTCCTGAGGAGACAGCCCTACAGGTTCTGTTCTTTAATCTTTACTGCTACTCAGACAAATTTGTCCTGCGCACACACACACATGCACGCATGCACACACACACACACACACACACACGCACACACACACACACACACACACACACACGCACGCACGCACGCACGCACGCACGCACGCACGCACGCACGCACGCTCTGAGCTGTCTCCTCTCCTCTCTGCAGATCCGTAGTGTGCAGATCCTGCCTGTGGATTATGAGATTGAGTACATCTGTCGGGGGAACAGGGTGATTGTGGGGCCGAAGGTCAGGAAGTGTCTGCCGAACGGGACGTGGACGGACCTGTCCCTGCGGAGCCGCTGCTGTGAGTGCTGCCGGCACACCGCCGCGCAGGAGTCCTCCCAAAGAGGAGTCCTTCCAAAGAGGAGCACTCCCAAAGAGGAGCACTCCTTCCCAAAGAGGAGTCCTTCCCAAAGAGGAGTCCTCCCAAAGAGGAGCTCTCCCAAAGAGGAGTCCTTCCCACAGAGGAGTCCTCCCAAAGAGGAGTCCTTCCCAAGGAGGGCTCCTTCCACAGAGGAGTCCTCCCAAAGAGGAGTCCTTCCCAAAGAGGAGTCCTCCCAAAGAGGAGTCCTTCCCAAAGAGGAGGACTCCCTCCCAAAGAAGAGTCCTTCCCAAAGAGGAGTCCTTCCCAAAGAGGACTCCTTCCACAGAGGAGTCCTTCCCAAAGAGGAGTCCTTCCCAAACAGGAGGACTCCCTCCCAAAGAAGAGTCCTTCCCAAAGAGGACTCCTTCCCAAACAGGAGTTCTTCCCAAAGAGGGCTCCTTCCCAAACAGGACTCCTTCCCAAAGAGGAGGACTCCTTTCCAAAGGAGGACTCCTTCCCAAAGAGGACTCCTTCCCAGAGAGGAGGACTCTTTCCCAAAGAGGACTGTTTCACAGTCACTTTCTCTCTCTTTCTCTCTCTGATAATGAAACATTACTATAGTAATGCTAATAACAATACTTCTACTACTGATAACAACAATAATGCCAACTTGATGCCATTTTGGTACCTCTCACTGTCTCTCAGACTGTGACAGGCAGAGGTATATTGCATATATATGTATTGGCTCATGTATCTTCCCACCTCTCCTATAATTTGGAATTTCTCCCCTTGCGTGGTATTGAAATTCCCTTTCCGATTTTTTAGATTTTAAAATAAAACGTCGCTCTTTCTTGACCTCTCTCCCTCTCCCTTTCTTTATGTGGGTTTTTAAATCAATGCTGCACAGGCTCACTGATCTGTAAATAATCTGGACAGCTCCCTCTGTTCCAGTGCAGTCACAGTTGTAGCCTATCCACGCACCATAAAGGTCAGTGAAATTGAACAGCATTGATCCAGAACAGAAACCATTCTGCCTCTCTTTATTCAAGATTTTACTGCTATTGCCAACACATTTTTCAAACTCATATATTTCACATAAAATATTCATGGATGCGTGAGGCTGTTAAGTGAATCTTGCCACAGTGATATTTATTTGTTTTCTGTTGATGCATGGCGACTGAATGCTTTTCTTGCAGCACAAATCCACCACAAAGTAGTCAACCAGCAATTTTAAAACCCCATTCTGTCTTCTCTCTTCCTCTAATCCCCTCTACCTCCCTCTCTACTCCCTCTCTCCCTCACCCTCTCTACTCCCTCTCTCCCTCACCCTCTCTACTCCCTCTCTCCCCCACCCTCTCTACTCCCTCTCTCCCTCACCCTCTCTACTCCCTCTCTCCCCCGTGACCCCGTGACTTCTCCCGCTCCCCATCCATCTCTCTCCAACTCCCCCACTCTTTCTCCTCCTCCTCTCCCCCTTGTCCATCTCTCTCCAACTCCTTTTCTCTCTCCCTCTCCCCCCACCCCAGTGCTGCCGTGTGCTCAGGTATGGACATCCCTGGAGAATGGGCAGGTGGAGGCTTGGCCTCCTGGCCCCCCGGTGGAGGGGACCCTGCTACAGTACAGCTGCAATACAGGCTTCCAGCTGGTGGGCAGAAACAGCAGCCTGTGCACCAAACTGGGAAAGTGGGACTCCCCCAAACCCATCTGCAAATGTGAGTGTGTGTGTGTAAGCAGGTTAGTGTGTGTGTGTGTGTGTGTGTGTGTGTGTGTGTGTGTGTGTGTGTGTGTGTGCCTCAGTTGATCAATAGCCATTAACTCCCTGTTCAGCGCATGGACTGGAAAATAATCCTATACTCTCTCTCTCTCTCTCTCTCTCTTTCCCTCTCTCTATCTCTCTGCTTCAAAGATGACCGGAATTACTCAGGTAAGAAGGACAGACTTTGGAGTGATAAATTCTTTATTTTGATGAGGTGGAGTATGTTGTGTGTGTGCGTGCACCTGTGTGCGAATGTGTGTGCGCATGTATGTGTGTAAGTAGGTTGTGTGTGTGTGTGTGTGTGTCTGTGTGTGTGGATGCGGGGGCGGTGTGTGTGTCTGTGTGTGTGTGTGTGTATGTGTGTGTGCATGCGTGTGTGAGTGTGTGTGTGTGTGTGTGTGTGTGTGTGTGCGTGTCTGTGTGTGAGTGTGTGTGTGTGAGAGCGTGTGTGAGAGCGTGTGTGTGAGTGAGTGTGTGTGTGTGAGTGAGTGTGTGAGTGTGTGTGTGTGTGTGTGTGTGTGTGAGAGTGTGTGAGTGTCTGTGTGTGAGTGTGTGTGAGTGTGTGTGTTTGTGTGTGTGAGTGTGTGTGTTTGTGTGTGTGAGTGTGTGTGTGTGTGAGTGAGTGTGTGTGTGTGTGTGTGTGAGTGAGTGTGTGTGTGTGAGTGAGTGTGTGTGTGTATGGGGGAGTGCAGGTGATTGTGAATCACAGTGTTCGTCTCTCCGCCTGTTTTCCCTGCTTTCGGCAGCGGTGCAGCATGTGGCTGTGTGGTGTGGAAATTTGTGCCGTCGGCGGGTGGAACGAGTGAATCGTCTCTGTAGTTTTGGAGGAAATGATGAAAACACTGTATTTCCTCAGAGGAAGTGTGACCGGGGAGGAAGCCCTTATGAAACGGCCGAGTATCACTCCTTTAGCCCAGTGGCTCTGTGAACTCGACGACCTTTCACAAACCATCACTGCTTATGAAAGCAAACTCAATATGTGCGATATAAAAAAGTTATACTTTCATTTAAACACATTAAATATCCATATGAGAATACATATAGAAGAGTCTTTCAAAGTATCTTGAATACCTGAAACAAATGGTTATCTTCCGTTGAACAGTGAATTCTGTATTTTATTGGCAGAGGTAACTGCTTGTTTAATATTGCATATACATATCCATAAAGCAGGCTGTAAAAAGGACCAGTAATTATGAGAGGCAAAAATATACTCCAAGCACCAACATAGGTTGCTAACGAGCAGTTATGATAATGACAGCACTCTGATTCATTGGGTCATAAGTGATTTCTAATTGACCTCCTGAACGGTGTCTTTACGACCTAGCACAAGCTTGAATGGGCTCCATTTTGGGTCCCGGCCAGTGGTTTAAGACCCACCGCTTTCGGCTGATACTGAACTAGGCAGTTTCTGGCTCAACTGAAGCCGAAGTAGGGCTGTCAGGCTTGTGTCTACCACATGGTGGCAGTATTGCTTCATATGTGGTTAAAGAGGCTGTAATTCTCATGTCAAACACAGGGTGGCAGTATAACTTTGAGAAACGTGTGAGAATATTGCACAGGCTGCTCGTTTGACGCTTGTTATGGATTCTGTTTGACAGTGGCTGTAATTCTGAAAGCAACCCGTAAGTGCTGCAGGGATTACAGAGTATGATTTTAAGAAAAACTGAATATGTCTTATGAAACATTTATATTGGCTATGCATATTAATAGGTTTCTCAGTTAAAAAAACACTTCATAAAAACAGGCATTCGGTATCACCGTGACTGCAATTTTGAATGTAAGAGTCTGTGAGGTTAAGGTTTCTAATACAAATAACCAGGCACGTTGAGGCTGCATTAATGAGTCATTTGGTCATGCACAGTTTTACCGACATCAGATTTTCCTCTGAGACAGTTGCATCGAGGTTGTCGTGATTATATCATCAGCACTGCCTAAAATCACGCACTTTATAGTCGCATCACAACACACATCATCACATCCTAAGCGCGCATTGATTTTAGGGAGCCTCTTACGGCCTGAAAACGCTGATGTTTGCGATATCGCTGAAGCTCGTAAGTCAACGTTAAACCCGCTGTTCGATATGCATATGAAACACTTTCCGTGTTCAATCTAAGCAAATTCAAAGCGATGCTCCGCAGAGACGCTGGTCAGTTTAGGACGCGTTTAAGTTGCGAGGAAGGGCGAGGTCTTCGATGCGTTTGTTCAGTATGTGCACATTTTTCTGGCCAAAGTGCGGTCAGGCATGCCTGGAACACGCTCGCAACAGGCGGCGTGAGTTTGGACCGCAGCGCCTTCCGACAACGCTGTGACTGCAGCCCTCGCTCTGTCTGGCCCATCTGACGGCATATTTATAAATATCAGGGTGCGAAATACGGGGGGTATCGGGGGTCCGAGACCCCTTGATTGACAGTTGAGGCCCCCTGAAAGCCTCAACAGCAATATTTTGGGGGGAGTCTCTTGAAAAATCTTTAAAAAATGTTTAAGATGGGAAGCATCATGCCGACCTCTTACTAATTACCATGGTGATGTGAACTGCGGGGAGCACGCTCTCAGATCAGTTAATAGTGCATTTATGACGCACCCAGGGTTCCTCGCAATGACCTTTTAATAGGACCCTGAACATGAGCAGCTCAAAGATGTAGGGGATCATCTCTCCACAGATCAATACTCTAACATTTATTCTACAAATCCTCCTTCAGTTTAGGGTGACAGGCCATACAAGGACTCCTGCTAAGACTTAACATTACAATATTAACACCAGACCCTGTCACTCTGGATCAATATTGATGTGTCCTGAGATCTTTACCAGTCATCTGCATTTCGGTAAAGTCATTACATGCAGTGGTGATACACTGTAAAAAACCATGTTTAAACTCCAGGAAACAGGAGTTGAAAGTCATGAGAAGGAAGGACATGAAAAGTGTACTGAATGGTTCCTTCATGAAACAGAAAACACCATTTTGACGGTCTGACGATTCGACAGCTTATGTGGGGGTGGTACAATCCACCAGCCCTGAGACTGTGAGCAGTGATACGCTGTATGCACAAAGCAGTGTGTTTAAACAGCCAGCAAAAAAATAAAAATATCTCAGGTAGACAGGTGGGAGGGGGGGAACCTGAGTGGCACAGTCAGCAAAAGCACCCGCCCCAAGCACAAACCAAGCACCACGGCCCAGGATCAAACCCCGCACCACCAGCCGGGAGCCCCCAGGCAGAACACACCGGACCCGCCCCACCAGGCATCCAGATGAGCACACCAGCAGGGGCCCCAGAACCATCAGCAACAGCAACCCCTGCTGGTCGATCAGGCACCTGTGGCCCACACACCAAAGCCACTCACAAAATGTCCCCTCCAGCTCATCTCTATACCAGCTTAGCTTGTGGACCACAGTCAGGGCCACAGGAAGCACTAGCAGTGTTCTAATACACTTATTTTTTTGCATCTGGCATCTGATGTGATCACAACACACTCTGCCAGATGCAGAAAAAATAAACATATTAAAACATTATAATTCTCCTTCATGGCGACAGAGAATCCTTTAAAGGAAGGGGCAAAGACTGTTTCAGACTGTTAGGCAATGTGTCATTATTATCACATCGATCACCCTAAATGCAATGCCTGTTCATAAATACTCTATGCCATTTACCACATGTGTGATATTGATATAGATAGATGCAGATATAATTTAAAATATTACATGTCTTTCTATTTATCTCTATTTATCATTTTCACACTCTGTTTCTCAGTTGAATAAGTCACGAAGCCCCTATCGCTTCACAACGTACCAACGCCTCTGTGCGACAAAGCGTTGTCGAGTAATCCGATTTTTAAATCACAGCAAATTTCTGCATTGTCTGCAACATTGCTGACATTACATCCCATGAAAAATAAACACAAAATAATGTATTTGCTTTTCATTGCATTGATTCAAAAGTTGTGGTCAAAAGACGTGCCCAGAAAACTTTATTATGAATAATCTTCATACACGGATCCATAAGTTTTGTGTTCGTCTGATGTTACCCAAGTTGCCAGATCGTTTATGAAACACAATCTCACGCACAATCCACACACTACATACAATTATTTATTTACTTATCAATTTACTATCCACCCCCCCGCCGAAAAAACCTCCCGTATTTTGAAACCTAAATGTTGGCGGGTATGGGGGACCCCCCGATTGCCACCGGGTATTTCGCACACTGATAAATATTTTAAAAACACATTGAAGAACATAACAGCAGTAACATCATGCATATTGTAAAATATGTTTGACAAATATGCATAGCATTGTGTGCATTAAAGTGGACAAAATTCGTGTATTTTGTTAAAATGATAACGCTGAAGCAACGTTATATTGACATAAATTAAAATTGTGTGCCTTTGTTTTCATACTTTGCCATATATTATTGTAACTGCTGTGGTTCAAGCAAAGCCATTCTCTTTGAAGGTGACATCACCATAATGATGTCATTGGTTCCTGGTGAATCTGAGAGTGCTGTAATTACCTCAGAAAGGAATGACAACCCTCCCTTACAAGTACTGTACCCACAATGTCGCTCTGTCCTGTTTCTCTTTATCTGATTGACTCTTTCCAGTGATACAGAGTACATTTCAGGTATCATCAGTACATATAGTCGAATATCATCCCTTCATGTGTTTGTACACCTGGGTGTTTTGCAGAAGTGATTCAAGTAAGGTGCCATATTCAAAGGTTTTAGGGTTCAGCCTGTTTTTCTTCAGGTTATATGCTCAGTTCCCAAACCTGACTTGAATCTGAAGCTGATCAAGGCTATGTGGATCTAAAAATCACACAACACAAGGTGAATAGAATGCTAGGATGCTGGGATACATACAGTAGCAAATTCATTGTATAAATCAAATCAGGTTATATTTGTGTTAATTTGTCAGAGCAAAGTTAGAATACAGTATCCAGGAAGAACATGGAAATTTATCAAAAACAGAGAGAAGGGCAACAAGACTGGCCTTGGGGAAAAAGCCATGAAGTGGCTTGAGACATAAAGGCATGGGTTTTATCAACATCTCCCCCTAACTTTATCAGAGAAACGAATGCAGGTGTTATTTTTTCCAATACAGCACACATTATTCATTAATTTATTTTGGTGATTGCCGAACTCACCAAACAGTGCCCCCAAAGGTGAAGAAACGACATTTGCGTTTAATTGCGAGTCAAAGCTGAGGACCGATGTTGAAGGAGTCCTGGTCTTAATCTCTTCAGTCTCAGCAAAAGGAGACTCAGGGGGGATTTGATCGAGGTCTTTACATTTTTAAAAAGGATAAATAAGTGGATTACAGAGGCTATTTCAGGCCCAGTTCTGTCAGCAGAACAGGAGGACAGGGGCGGTAATGAGTGAAAGGTAAATTGCACGCTGACACTGGGAAGCACTCTTTCACACAGAGTTATTAACGCATGGAATAGTGTTCCCGGATTAGCAGGGGAAGCAGAGGCCCTTGGAGTCCTCAAGGTCAGGTTTGTCACAGTGTCAGACAGGCTCCAGACAGCAGGCAGAACGGTGAGCCTAGAGGAGCTAAAGCCAGGACACACGCAGGGAGAGCGGGGCTTCAGGACCCCCGAAACGGGGTGTGTCATCAGTGACCCGTTGTCTTGAACTGTGAATGATAGCTTAGCGTTTCTCTTCCTGTGGGTTCACACGCGTTAGGGGTCGGTGCTGTGTAGCTCCTCTGCCGTGGTGTTTGTCAGACCTCCCTCTTCTGTCTCTCGTGCCCAGCACGTTGCCGCGGAGGTATGCTGTTGAGTCCCGTGTGTGTAGCCGTGGTGTATTTGGGCTTCCTCTAAGTGTGTGTAGCTATGCAGAGTAGAGTATATGGAGTCGGTAAGCGTGTAACTGTAGTGTATATGGGCTCTCGCAGGCAGCGTGTGTAACTGTAGTATACATGGCCTTTTGCTGGAAGTGTGCATAGCAGTGTGGTGTATATAGTCTCTTTCTCAGTGCATGTTGCTGTAACCTCTCTCTCTGTGGGGAGGTGGTGATGTCAGTAAAGAGATATGAAGAAAGCACCCAAGTGGTAGGCCCCGCCCACTTGTGTCTCTCACGCAGCGGGAGAAAGGTTAATAAGCTCGCCGACCAGCTGACCCCCCCCACCCCCCCACACCCCCCACACCCCCCCACTGAACCTGACAGGCAATGCACCCCTGTTGGAAATCAGAATGTCAGGTGACCTTTAGGTGCCAGGCCCAGTTAGTGAGCGAATCATTACTGAGACCATCAGAGCGGGTTGCTATCTGTGTGTGTGTGTGTGTATGTGTGTGTTGTGTTGTGTGTGTGAGCATTACTCAGACATCACAGTGTATCATTGCCTGTGTGTGGGCAGGTAGGACTCAAGCTCCAGAGGCCTTGATTCACTCTCATCCTGAGCATCCTCTCAGAACACTGATTCTCAGATGCTGAGTACAAGTTACGAGCATTCCGGTTTTTAAAAAAGAATTGTTTAAGAATGTGCAAAAGCAAAACAAAAATCTGGGCTGATAGTAAGTTATCTGTGATATCTTAGTAATAAACTGAGATATATTTTAGGTGTATTTCAATATCTTTTTTATCATTAAATTGATGTAATGTGCAACGCAGTAAGCTAACACTAACGCTACCTCATGGCGCACTGAAGGGAGTCTGCTGCTGGTGGGAGATTCTGTCCAATCAAGGCTGTCAATCATGAAGGGCAAGTCCAGGATTAATACCAGTGTAAGGACAGGTTCCCTCACTCCTGCTGTTCATAGGTCACTGGCTGCCACTGACACAATTATGAGGGTAGATGAGTGTGTGTGTGTGTCTGTGTGTGTGTGTGTGTGTGGGCGCATGGTCTTAAGTAAAGTTCACCACATCTGCAGGAGGGAGACGGAGGGAACTGGTATTGTCCGTGGCCAAATGTCAGGTTTCTTTAAAGGTTTATACTTTACTGGCATTGCTTTAGGTCAGAGCCCGAACTCTGAGATTACTGCTTTCCCCAGGCTTCAGTGTCCTTTCAGTAAACAGGTGTCCACACATTCAACCTCCAGAACTTCAGTGTGACTTCAGTGTGAGCTCTGTCTATAAATCACTGAATCAAATCTGATTCAATGCCATTCTCTGTAACTAAATTGATTGGTGCAGGACGCGTTACGGAAAATGAAGGAATTTGTTGTCGGAGAACTGATCCAATCGATTGTTCGCTTCTTGAGAGGCGTTGGGAATATGAGGAACGGGGGCTGTAAATATCAGCCTCTGGGCTGCTGTCGGGCGGATGGGACACTGCCAGGCCTGTGGTTTATGACACACTGCGGATTACATTAGCATGATTGTACTTTCAGAGAGAGGGAGAGGCATGGAGACAGGGAGAGGGAGAGAGGTGGTGAGGGAGAGAGGGAGGGAGGTGATGAGGGAGAGAGAGAAACAGAAGGAGGTGACAAGTGAGAGAGAAAGGGAGAGAGAGGGAGGTTGTGAGGGAAAGACAGGGGGGTGGTGAAGGAGAGAGAGAGAGAAAGAGACAAAGCAAGGTGGTGAAAGAGAGAGAGAGAGGGAGGTGGAGAGGGAGGGGGGGATGTAAAGACACTTGCCATTTAAACTTCTTTCCTAAACGGCCTGATCAAACCAGGTGGGCTCCTCTCTGTCTCTCACTCTCTGAGGCCGTCATTAATGCCACACATTACCGCGTTTACCGCCATCGTTCTGCATGTGATAGAGAGCGAGAGAGCGAGAGAGCGAGAGAGGAACAAGCCACTGAGCAGTGCACAGATGCCCCCATTTAGCCCAAAGCTGACTCTGACCTGCAGGCGATCTCCCAGCATGCAGTGGGGTGGGGTGTAACACAGCGCTGAGGGGGTTAATCGTAGAGGGGCGTATAGCGGCACAGACGGTGTAAACAGCAGGTGTGTAACGCAGCAGATCTCCTGCTCGTATTTCACACCCCAGTTCCGCCGCGCGCAGCGTTCGGGGAGTGGGGGGGGGGGGATGTGCAGGACGCTCTGTAATCACCACGGTACGGTCTGCCCGTTGCGTTAGCCGTAAAAAACAGAAACATGGACATAAATACAGAAATAAATATTCTAAACATGGCAACAGTGCGTTGGATTCCATGGAAGGTATTTAACTCTCTCAGCTCTTTGTTGAAAAGTTGCTAGTTGAGACTGTTTTGGAGAGGAAGCAAAAGATAAGGTGCGGAAGGCCTTGTGTGCCTTGGGTGTTGTGTTCGTTAACATTATGCTGTTTGTTCCAGCAAGTCATTGACAGTATGTTTTTGCTCTGTTTTAACAGTATTTTACTTGTTCTAATGTCAGCAGTATATTATTTGCTCCAGATCCCCAAAGCAGGCATGTCCGGCCCGTAGCCCCTCACGTTGTTGGTGTCAGAGTCGGAGTGTGCAGCCGGGGGGTGGATGGGGTGGGGGTGAGGGCTGCAGCAGGCTCTACCCTTGGGGGTTGTGGAATCAGTGAGGCAGAGGATTCGGGTCCAGGCCGATGCAGTGTGTGTGACCTCACTCATGTGGTGCATGAACGTCAGAACGCTGGCACAAAGTTCCCCCGGCCCCCCCCCCGCAGCCAGAAGTAAAAGAAAAATAATTAAACGTACAGTCGTCAGTAGGATGTTACCGTGTAAAACCCTTACCCTCCGTGTGCTAGGTTTTTTTTTTTTGTAAATCGTGTCATTCATAAATTACTGGATGTGTCCATTCTGAATGACCTGCAGTGTGAGGCTGGAGCAAAATCAGGGATCCGTTTACACCGGGCAAGCGCAAATCCGGAGGTATTACTGAAGCGTCTCATCCCACCCAGAGCATGAACAAATGCCCTCCAGGGCCTGAAAGCCCAGATCACGACACGTCCCAGATAACAGGAGCCAGTTCGTGCCCAGTCTCGGTGTGGACGCCGCAGCTGAAAGCCTGATGCAAGAGGACTGAGGTGAGAGGAATTCAATCCCTCTCCGCAGTCAGAGCCCGAACGTAAAAGCAGGCCCGTAATTAAGGTTTCACTCTCCATCAGTTTACGTAATGCCTGCAAACCGCCCTGGCGCGAGCACTTACCCAGCAGGGGAGAGGTATCGGGTATCCGAGCGCTGGCCGGGACTCTCTGAGTGTTTAGCGTGAGAGTTGTGGGGCCTGGTGCTCGTGTGGGTGCAGAGGCCTCGTGTCTCCAGTGCGGTCCTCCAGCCTGTTCTGCCCCTTCTCTCTCTGAGTGTGCCCAGATGTCGGAATCCATCCAGGCTGAGACCTTAACTCTGCTCCTGCGCCAGCGATCAATCTCCCTCCATCTCCCGAGTTTCTGGACGAGCGGCGGGGTCAGTCTATTTTGTGTCTCGTCCCCCCCTGCGGTCCTTTTTTTTTGAAAACGAAACCATCGATTTGTGCCGGTTCCAGGAAGTGAGAGAGCGCAGCAGGTGACCCCTGACTGACAGCTCTCACAGAGCTCTGGAAATAGCTGTGACTCTTTTTTTTTAACAAGACACACCTCTGTTAAACGCACTCTTGTCACCTAAAATTTTCACCTTCTGTTTACAAGTCAGCAAATCCACAGGTTTGCAGGCAAGTGGCTATCACCTGACACAGTGTAGAATCCAAACTGCAAGAGCAGCCAGCTGACAAGTACTAAGAAGAACAGGAAGGGACGTCAGTGAATGAAAACAGAGTCTTCAAATGAAAAAAAGGCTTGTGTCAGGCCTGTTGTGAAATATCTGAACAAAAATATCCCAGCGTTCGTTGGCGTTGTTCAGACTTGATCAAAAGCACACCTTAGCTCACAGACATAGCCCTTCCTTTTGTGGCAGTTTGAGATATGAGAATTTCATAATTAACCAGCACATTTTGTTGGACTGTTTAGAACAAATTACAACTGACAACTGCGTGTACTTTATTCATGCGGAGCAATTATGAATTTAAAAATGAAAACAATCGCAGTGCCTGACTAGTTCTAGTAATAAGGAGACTGCCATACATTCAGAAAGACAGCTACCGGTAACTTAAAATCAAATGTTTTTAACAAAAATTGTTTAAAGTATGGCTGTCACATGTATGCATTTTGCTTTTTATCATTTAAAAATATAAATGGTCCAAATTTATTTATTTATCTTTGTCCTCCTATTGAGACTTACAGACAGGGAGATGCGGAGCACTAGAAAATGGTGGGGGAGAGCACCGCCCTGGTGGCAGGTAGAGAACTGACACAGAGCACTCATATCTGTCATTGCATGAGGGGTGTGTCTCAGTGTTGGGGTAGGTAGCAGGCCTCATGATCTAAAGGTTGCTGGTTTGAATGCTAGGTGGGGCACTGCCATTGTATCTTCAGGCAACAGGGAATTGAACCGGCAACCTTTTGGTTACGACTCCTTCACCACTATGCTATACTGCCGTCCCCGAAATTTCTTGGGCTGCAGTGTGGTGTCATGATAAGGAGCAGGGCTTGTAACAGAAAGGCTGCCAGTTCGAATACCCGCTGGGGCACTGCTACTGTACCCTTGGGCAAGGTACTTAACCCACAATTGCCTCAGTAAATGTCCAGCTGTGTAAATGGATAAAATTGTAACCTATGTAAGTTGCTCTGGGTGAGAGCGTCCGCTAAATGACAGTAATTTAATGTGCGAGAACTCTGTGAGGAAGGCAAGGCATGGAACTCACAGGGTGCAGGTTTTGAGGAGAGTAACAGTTTCATTAAAAAAAGAAGTTATACCTGCACCACAGCAGTTTGTTTTAATGACCCCTGCTACTTTTACATCAGAGCACTTCTCCCATATAATAAACCTGTTTAAAAAGGGGCTCCAGAATCGCTAATCAGCTGTGCACCACGGTGTCAGCTGAATTTATAGAGCCATGATTTACAAAGCGCCATGCTGTGCTTTTCTTCTTTGTGCTGCGGTGGCGATATATCATTTTCATTATGATTATGTCATGTCAGGACAGCATCAATTCAGAACTGGTGAAGCCAGACCTACAGGACTGGGCAGACTGTACCACTGTGTACTGTTTTTCAGGTTTTTTTTTTCTATGCTGCAGTTGTCATATCAATGGGAATGTGGAAAGAATTGTTTGGATTTAGGGGCACATGTCCTATTCACTTGAGTCTGTTTGGTTGGAGGTCTGCTCTTCTGCTCTGTCTGTTGTGTGCCTGTCTTTCAATCACTCAGACCGTGACAGGTATCTGCTTGTCACCCATCACTGGAATGTATGAGCACTATTTGCGCCTCTGAATGAATTTTTGGGCAGAGTCCACACTTACTCTCTCAAGATGAGAGTGTGACTTCATGAACCCCAAAATATGTGGAGCCATGCAGTGTTTTCAGTGAGTCACAGATTTTAACCAATCACAGCGGTTTGCAGTGGAGGGTGAAGTTTTCTGACTGGATCTCGATTGACAGCACAGGGAAGCTCCTCCCATTGTGGGGTCCATGAATCTGTTTCTGCCACTCAGGCTGAGTAAGGAGAGAGGGTAGCACTGTGCTGCTGTCCAACAGAGGAGGTCTCTCTAACTGAATCCATTCACCTTACAGCAAATTTATAGTGCATTTCAGTTTGTGCAACTCTGCATACCATCTGAGACAGTGCATCATGATGGCGATGATGATGATGATGATGATGATGATAGTGATTATGATTATGATTGTGAATTTGATGGCATTGGTGATGATTATGGCAATGATAGTTGTGCCTCGAAAAGCATTTGTGTTAAACTTGTATTTTGACCTCTCTGGGTCATACATAGGTAAAGGCTCTCTTGCTGAAAAAGAATGAACTTGGCATGAGGAAATAATGAGACACACTTTCTGTTTAAGACTTTGAGTGGTACAAAAACGTTTGCGCACACACACACACACACACGCACACACACACACACATACACACACAGACACTTGTGAGAACGACTGTGATAAACATCACACATAAAAAGAACACTGGAGAGTGAAGAGTTGTATCCTGTGTGGGGAAAGAGAGAGAGAGAGAGAGAGAGAGAGACAGTGAAAGAGAGATCAGTATCAACCATCAGACTGCAGAATGCATTATTTACAACACACTTAGACACACACTCAGTCTCCTTTGTACAGATGTATGTACATACACATGTATGCATGAATGCACACACACGCACACAACATACACGCACACACACGCACACACAATGGTTGGACCAAAAGATGCTGAGAAAGAGAAAGATCTTAGAAGGGTGTGGGAGTCTGAGTAAAAGAGAATAAAGAAAACAGCACAAAAATGTTTACTATCCAGTCAGATGTAGTTATTGATTTTGGGTACATTCAGTGATTGCAATGATTAAATGGGGGTAGTGGACAGCCACAGCGCGCGGCAAGAAAAGACTTAGTTGAAATGCAACGCGCGAGGCTGGTGCTAATGCAAGAGTGTGGGGGAGGGAGGAGGTCAAAGAGTCTGTAAAATGAGGAAAACGGTGATTAATTTCACTACAGAAATTACTCTCAGTGATGGAAAGACGGGGAGAGAGGGGGAGAGGCTAACGGAGCACGGCTGTGTGCGTAAATCTTTAAGAAAGAGAGGTTTGCCGCTGGCTGGGGAGAGATACCGTAAACTGACGGAGATGAAATGAGAGAGGCCGTGTTAGGGAATTGCAAATTCAAAGTGGTTTCTGAAATGGAGAGAGCTGGATAGAAAAAAATCCTCCCTCCCGCTCTCGCTCTCCCTCCCTCCCTCTCTCTCTCCCTCCCTCCCTCCCTCTTTAAAACACTGGCACCGTTTTCGTGTCTCACACACGCTCACAGCTGCAGTAAGCGGAAGATAACGCGCAGACCTTTCGTTTAACATTTTTCCCACCAGCGCTGTTGTTCCTTCATCTCCTCTGGCAGAGACACGGATTAATGCTACAGCAAGACGACCCGTCATCGTTTCGCCTATATGTATTCCGTCGTTAAAATACGGGACTAATACCGAAAGCAGTTGTGAATATACGAATTATTCGATAGCCCGAGCAACTACAATTATTGCGGCTATTTGCAAAAATGTAACTTACGGTGGATCAATTGCATGACATATACAGTATATCGACAGGTTCCGGGGGAGAGCCGTGAGTATGTAGATAAGGGCACTAGCGGATTTGTTACTGTGCGGAAGGCAGGCACGTTTTTGACCGTCCCGTGAAATATTTTCCCATTTCTTTCACATTTTAAAGGGGGAGAGAGGGGGGCGGTGACATCCCTCTCCCCCCTTCCCCCCGTTTTCCATGTTATTACAGTAAAATCAATTAACAGTCCCCTTATTTTGAATGACTTCGTTTATTCCGTGGTGTAAAATACTACGATTTAAAACGGATCGCTCTGTTTTATCGACCGGGTGCTGATTTTTTTACCAAAACTATTTGTAGCCACACGTATAAGGTTTATTCTCAATCGATTGACGCTTGAATCGTTAAGAGAGGAAACAGCATCTTACAAAATAAAACTTGGAATAGCCTAGCTGGAATTTATTGCAGACTTTCTCTCGGGTGTTTTCGATTGGTTTGTACCCGATCTAATTCAATTAGGCGAGTTCCTAACGCGCGTTCTTTGCTGGGTTAATTGACCTTATTAGCCCGTGACAGTTTCCAGCGCCGGTCACCCGAACACAGTCGATATTCTTTAAATGTGATACCGACGAAAAGAGTCTGTAAGTCTGCTCACCATACCAAATAGGCTACATTTTTTTCTATTTCGCTGTCGTTATTCAACTGTTGTTTTTGAGAGGCCAACACGTGTTGAACCGATCTTCATATAAAATAATATCGTGTATGGGATAAGAAAAGCTGTAATATAAAAACTAAAAGCCATAGCCTACTTTCGCTGAGACACCAACGGTTGGTTTTACCAGTAACCCGTGCATATGGTAATTCGCGGTAATATTAGTAATTCTGAGGCAACTTGTTTTAAGTATGCACTGTCATTTGTAAAATTGAAAAAGTTATAACCTTCTTCGGTAGCGTAGGCCTGTTTTGTACTTTATACAATTTTCCATTACGATATTTGATATAAATTAGAAGTTTGAAAAACGTTATAGTTTATAGTAAACAGAAAACCTAGGTAACTTTTAGGACATAGCTTAGTTTAAATGAATAATTCCACTTATAAGTGTTTTGTAAATATAATGTAGCTACATATAGTAGCACTGTACTTTAGATATAAAAAACAAGAATATTTTCGCGCAAATCAAAATATTGGAAAACCGGATCGAATCCCTCAGATCGAATCCCTCAGAACTCCGGAGAGGAAGGAGCCATGACGGTGTGTCGGCGGTGCCTGAGCAGCGGTCGGTGCGTCGGGGGCGGCCGCGCCGTGGTTCTCGCCACGCTGACCGTGCTTCTCTCTTGGTCCTGCCCGGCTGTAGGCAAGAAGAAGCTGTACATCGGAGCCCTGTTCCCGATGAGCGGCGGCTGGCCGGGAGGACAGGCATGTCTCCCTTCTGCTCAGATGGCTTTAGAGCTGGTCAACAAGAGAACAGATATCCTACCGGATTACGAGCTGGAACTGATATACTACGACAGCATGGTAAGTGAAATAAGAATACTAGTTTATTATGTTGTGATGCTGTTTTTGCGTGTCTGTTTGCATGGAGGAGACTGGGAGACGGTCAGGTAAAGCCCCACTCAATGATACAGGTGAATGGGGGCGTGCATCCTCTCGTGTTCCGCGCGACAGGGACCTACAGCCCTATAAAAGAATGATTATCTTTTGTGTCATCGTTGTGATTGCTAGAAAACAATGTTCAGTTTAACACGATTGATAAACTGGTATCAGAAAAAATAGGGGTAAGCTCCCATTATTAGAGATTCTCAAAAAATCTAACTTAAAGCTTATTTCTTCATGTGAAGTTCTCAGCCATAAACCGTTTTACCTTGCAGTACGAGCTGCTGTCTTATTTATGGTCGTGCGCTGCCTAGTTAGTTACTTTCCCCTCAGATACTTTCAAAGCTCAGCCCTCTGCCCTCCATCCCTTCTGTTTCTCTCTCTCTCTCTCTCTCTCTCTCTCTCTCTCTCTCTCTCTCTCTCTCTCTCTCTCTCATTCTCTCACACACACACACACACACACACACACACACACACACACACACACACACACACGCAGTTAGCAAACAGTTAACTGCACCCTGACTGGTTAGACTTTCTAAAAGCGTCGCTTTGATTGGATGAAATGGCTCTGCATTGGAACTCTTCAAAGCCTGGGGTGGAGATGGAGGAGGAGAGGGTGTGTGTGTGTGTGTGTGTGTGCGCGTGTGTGTGTGTGTGTGTGTGTGTGTGTGTGTGTGTGTGTTGGGGTTTTGACAGGAGAGTTGGCATGACAACAGTTACCGGGGCAACTGCAGTTCAAACAAACGCATAGCTCCACAGATACTTCAGCGAGACGAAATAAAGCCAGCGCTCCATGCAATAATTACGTAATTGCATAAGAAAACACTGGGGACGGTTTGAGACGCGACGTTGCTCGGAATGAAGATCAATATGCAGTAGCGAGTGCAGTTAGCCGCTTGGGCAGAGCGTCAGTCGGGGCAGGAATGCATTATGGATTCCTACAGTCACCCCGTGAGCTCAGGGTGTTTGCTCCCGGCCCTTTGGCCCGGTGGTAATGACTTTCCGCAGATAGCCCTCCGAATGATATTACCATTCAGCACCATGGACAGCAAACCACACGCAGGTTTCTGTCGCCAGATATAGATCTTCTCTTAGTCCTGTGTAAGCGGAAAAAAGACGTGTTAGGGAACCCACTGAAGATAAGTGGGCAATATCCGGCAAAATGCAGAGATTCTCCCGCGCACAGTAATTTCGCAATTTTCTGTACTTTCACTGGCGCCGCGCTCTCGGCTCCGGAACCGCGCTCTGAAGAGCGAGCCAGATGGAATACTGAAAACATCAGCATTTGACTGCGAGGTGTTGATCGTAATTGGATAATTGGTGACCTATTTGTCGTTGCCATCATAGCCTGATTGCGCATTGAAAGCAGGTGAATTATGTTTTCAGAAGCAGGATGTCAATGTTTGTACGCTATTTACGCGAAGAAGAGATCTAATTGAACATTGAAACCTGCTGATTTCAAGTTTGTAAATGCAGAATGCAGTGTGACTGTTACAGTTATGGATGACTGATGAACCCTTTGTCATTGCTGTAATTTCCTCATTGAAAATTGAAATCAATCAAAAACATTGAGCCTAAATTACAAATAGAAAAATAATAAAAAAGAAAGAAGTTAATACAAAAATAATGATCTCAGTCACTACAAAGAGCACATCTTAGTTCAACTACATATTTTACACTGCCAGACTCATGCAGTGCAATCAAACAGGCAAAGCGAACGGCGGGATAATAAACAAGGCAATAGAGGGGCCGGTCCTGAGGCGTGTACTCCAGCTTGTACACTGAAGGGTATTAAAGATTTATAACCAACACTAAACACAGTGTGGAAAACTCAGAGTCACTTGATTCATGTGTATTGCCACTAATCCCTGTAGTGAGAGCCCAGCATGTTCTTCAGTTAAACTGTTGGCAGGGAGTGTTTTTCCTGTGGAATCTGAGAGCTTCCTGTCAGGTGATATAGGATGCATTGCATTCCCAGGCTGCCTGATGTACCTTCAATCACAAAAGCATGTTTTCGGTTTCAAACCCGTACACTCCCTAAAGTTGTCTCAGCCCAAGAGAATGTTTTATTCAGTAGAGTGAGGCCGTTTTTGAAGTTTTACCCTGGGCATTTATTTTATGTATTGATTTCAGGGTCAGTAGATCATTACGGTGAAGAAGGAGGAGGTCCGGACCTGCACACGGAGTGATATTTATGGGCAGTTCATGCATGTTTTCAACAGTCAAACCCATCATTACCCAAAATGCAGCTGTGCTGTTACTTCTCTTTCGTTGAATCCTTAGGAATTTTATGCACATTATTTATTCATTTAATTACTTATTTATTTGGCAAAAACCTCTTATCTGGAGGGGCTTAACAGGCTGTCGTGGCATGGCATCGTGCATGTATCATAGCAGCAACAAGGATGACAACAACATGTGCTCAGAGCTGTGAGCAGCTGTTTTTTAGTGCACAAATAGTGCCTACTAATTATTCTTGAGAGTAGTATACCTACATTACAGTACATACTGTACTATAATGCACTATAGTACATACTACACAGTACACTATATGCAGTACTATGTACATACAGTGTAATATTGATCTAATAAACAAGCCTGACCTGTTATGACGGAGTTCACATGGTGTTAAGATGCGGCAGATCAGAGTCAGAGCTCCTCAGCGTGTGATGGAAAGCTTTTCCTGGATCGGGGGGCATCCCACGTGTTATTTTTAGGGCGTCTGATGTGGAATGCAGTGCGTGGAAATGTGAGCGTCTCTCAGCTCTCACCCCTCGGGGTGTGGGGGGGGGGGGGTGTGTGTGTGTGGGGGGGGACAGGTTGGGGGAACGATGCTTTGATCCGAGCTGCTCAGCCTGTCACAGTATCTGCCCTGCTCAGGAGCAGAGCTGGAGGAAAACCGCAGGTCTGTGGCAGGAAAGGTTCTGGATTTCACTGTGACGTGACCGCAGAGGCCCCGGTTGTGGTGGGTGGGGTTTGGGGGTTGGGGGGTTGGGGGAGCAGGCTGGGATCACGCGTCCCGTCCCGTGAGGTTGGGAGGACGCCAGCGCTGTGCTTTCAGCGGATGGTGTGTGTCCTCGCTCAGGCCAGAGGGGGGGGGCAGCAGCTCCACTCTGAGTGAAATAAAGTGCCTGCGGTGGCCCCGGGGGAGTCTGGACCTCCCCGAGCGCGCGGCTCTCCTGCTGATGCAAGCAGAGCCGTGGCCCCGCCCCCCTGTCGCTCCGTGCAGTGACGCCTGCGGGTCCACCTCCTGCATTATTAATGAGATTGGCAGACCCTCGCACCCCTGACACACCCACACGCCCCGTTCGGGGTCCTGCCCCACGCGCGTCCAGCGACCCCCGCCCCCTCCCCTTCTCTGCAGCCCTGTGTCTGCTGGAGCACTGTTCCAGGAAGCAACTGCAGTGCCCCTCCCGGATTCAACCCCACAACCCCCTGGTCCAGAGTGAGGTTTTCTCTCTCTGGTTTTACACTGAGGTTAACTCAACGTCCTGCCCAATACTGTTCTTTACTGTTATGACTGAACATCTGTGTTTAATAGGTAAAAATTAATTGTTAATCACGTGTTCTCTGGAAAAAGTCAGGAGCTGTTTGAAAAAGGAAAATGAAAGTGTTTGGATGGGCATACCTAGAAGAGGGTAGATGTGGCTGAATTGTAAATGTTGTCTCTGTAAATATTTTCCCTGGGCTCACAAGAGTGTCTTTTTTTTACAGAGAACACCCTCCAGGGCTGCTGAACTTTTCTCTCTCACTCTCTGTCTCTCATTCCTCTTTTTCCATCTCTGGCTCCTCCACACTTCCTCCTCCCCTCCCTCTCTCTTTATCTCAGTTTCTTATTTATTATGTACTTTGGAGTGTAATGATGTGGAATGATGTAGTGCGCTCTCTCTCCTTTATAGTGCAGTAATCCAGTGAGACCAGCACATATACACTACTGCACGGATCATGTAATCAGGTCTCTCTCTCCCCTCTCTCTCTCTCTCTCTCTCTCTCTCTCTCTCTCTCGCTGTCGCCCCTTCCCCCTGCCCCCCTCTCCTCCAATTCCTCGCCCTCTTCTCTTCCCTTCTTTGCATCTCTCCCCTCTCCCTCTCCCTCTCTCTCTCCCCTTCCCTCTCCCCTATCTCTATCTCTCGCTCTACCTCCTTTTCTGTCCCTCTCTCTGTCCTTCTTTCCCTCTCCCTTTCTTTTTTCCCTTCCTCTTGCTCTCTGTCCTTCTTTCTTCCTCTTGCCTATCTCTCTCTCTGTCTGTCTCCCACCTTCTCTCTCTCTCTCTCCCTTATCTCTCATTTTCCCTCTTCCTCTCTCTCTCCCTTCCTCTCCCTCTGTGTCTTTATCCCCCCCTCCCTCTCTCTCTCTCTCTCTCTCTCTCTCTCTCTTCCCCTCTCCCTCTCTCCCCTCTCTCTCTCAGTGTGATCCGGGAGAGGCCACTAAGTTGCTGTATGACCTGCTGTACACAGAGCCCATAAAGATCGTGCTGATGCCCGGCTGCAGCTCTGTGTCCACGCTGGTGGCAGAGGCTGCCCGCATGTGGAACCTCATTGTGGTGGGTACAGCCAGGAGAGCACTAATGCTAAGCACTGTATAAACCACAGTCAGAGCGCTAACGCTAACCACTGCATAAACCACAGAATGCTAATACTAACCACTGTATAAACCACAATCAGTGCGGTAACGCTAACCACTGCGTAAACCACAATCAGTGCGGTAACGCTAACCACTGCACTCTGAGGGTGAGTCCGGTGATAGCTGGCTGGATAGTTTCTCATTCATTTTCATAGTTATTGAGTTGGTTTTACAGATGTTTCTCATCTTAGTTATTGTTATTGTTCTCAGTGTGCCTGCAGCTGGATTTATGATAGGAGCTGTTCATCCATCGCTTGTCATATGAACCCCTACAGGGCTCTGACCAATCACTCTGAAGTGAACAATCAGACGGCTCGACTGTGCTGGATTGGTTTTGTCTTTTAGGAAGCAGGAAAGGCTAGCAAAGTGCTCACACACACAGATTTCCACTAATGTGGTTTTGTTTCATTTTTCATGCATGGGGCTATTTTTATATTATAGAGATCTGCCCAGAATAAGAAGCATTGGCTCACAGGCACCATGACAACTGTTTCCAGGATACATCGTCAACTCCTAACAAGGGCGCATGAGGCCAGTCATGGCCAATTATCACAATGCAAATACAGTATTAATCAAGCAATTATTATTATTCAATTACTCATAACAGAGCTGGGGTCAATTCCTTTTCAGTTCAGTCAATTCGAGGAATGAACTGAAATTATAATCATGAATCAAAAATCACCCATCATTTTCAATGAAGATTTCTCAATTCATGAATTCAGTTTTAATTGATTTCTTGAATTCAGTGAACTGAAGCAGAACTGGCCCCAACTCTGACCCATGTGTCCATTTTGCCTGTGTAGCGTAGTGGTTACAGTGCATTCCTGTAATAAAAGTGTTTGTTGGTGGGGTTGTGTGGTGGATGGAGGTTGGGGTTTGGGTTCCTCTAATGGGTGCGCCCCCCTCTGTCACCCCCCCAGCTGTCCTACGGCTCCAGCTCACCTGCCCTCTCCAACCGCCAGCGTTTCCCCACCTTCTTCCGCACCCACCCGTCCGCCACGCTCCACAACCCCACCCGCGTACAGCTCTTCCAGAAGTGGAAGTGGACCAAGATCGCCACCATCCAGCAGACCACGGAGGTCTTCACCTCGGTCAGACTCCTCCCCCACTCTGTCTCTCGCTGGAGTGAAACTGGAGGGCTGTCTGTATAAGGGCCCTGTCTCTCTCTCTCTCTCCCTCTCTCCCCCACCTCTCCCTCTCTCTCTCTTGCTCTCTCCCTCTCTCTCTCCCTCCATCATCGTTTTTTTAACGATTGAATGAATAAATTTGTTATTTTGTAAGTAATTAATAACTGTTGTTTTCAGATCTTCCTTTTTCCAGGCCATTAATCCCTCTGTCTCTTGCAGACTCTGGATGATCTGGAGGAGAGGGTGAAGGCTGCTGGGATTGAGATCAGCGTGAGACAGAGCTTTCTTACAGACCCTGCTGTGGCAGTCAAGAACCTCAAGGTGCCCCCCCCCCCCCCGCCCCACCTTTCTGCTTCCATGGCAACGGTGTGGTTATCACAGCCCAAACCCACCCTACCACTTCAGCAAGCTCCCAAGAGTCCTGACAAAAAAACTCGTCTTAGTGCTGCATTTTAAACATGCTGCACAAAGATTCATTTTTCTGGGAGCACGGAGCTGACTAGTTAAGCTTCTGAGCTCATTTTCTCCCAGTTTAGCAGTGCCATGCCTCGCTTGGTGCCCTAGTTTTGGTTCTTGAGATTGATTGGCTAGCTGGAAGAGAACCGTGGTCCCTTAGAATGTAACCCAGAGCAGACAAGCAGAGTACACCGCTGTAAATGGGTCTACTGTAATGGACCAATCCCACTGCAGCCTGCTGTAATGGACCAATCCAGTCCCACTACGGCCTACTGTGATAGACCAATCCAGTCTCACTACGGCCCCTGTTCAGTCTGACCTGAATGTGCCTTGTTCTTAAATTAGAATAATAAATTTAAGAGAGAATTTTCTCTCACAGCAGAACCACAAAAATGAATCTGAATCTCTATGTAGATGAGGTGTGTCTGTCCTCCTGGAATGTGCTCTCTGCCCCTTCGGTAATGCCCCTTCGGTAATGTCGGCCTGTCTCTTGCTGCTGTAGCGTCAGGATGCCAGGATCATTGTGGGTCTCTTCTACGAGACGGAGGCCAGGAAAGTCTTCTGTGAGGTTGGTTCTGAAGACCTACTCCACTTTCTCTTCTTATGAGTGGTTATATTAAGAACAATGACTCATGTGTTGTACCATTTTGTATGACACTCATAAGCTATTAAAGACTACAATGTGTGTCAAGAGGTTATTCTAATTTCAGCAAGGCAGAGTACATTATCATTGTTTTTTCTGTCTTCTTCTGTCTCTTACCCACCCACTGTCATTGCTTCTGGTTTCTGTTCCTTTCTCTGCTCTTTCTTACTCTTTCTCTCCTTTCTGTTCCTCTCTCTCCCCCTCCTTTTCTTTTAATCTTTCCCTTTCCTCCCCCCATCTTGTTCTTTCTCTCATCTTCTCTCTGTCCTGCCTGATTTATCCCCCCCTCACTCCCCCCCCATTCTCCCTCTCTGCAGGTATTTAAGGAGAAGTTGTACGGGAAGAAGTACGTCTGGTTTCTGATTGGCTGGTACGCGGACAACTGGTTCAAAATCAAGGACCCGTCCATAAACTGCACGGTGGAGCAGATGACCGAGGCAGTGGAGGGACACGTCACCACGGAGATCGTCATGCTCAACCCCGAGACCGTCCGGGGCGCCTCCAACCTGGTGAGAAACGCCCCCAACCCCCCATAAGAGCCAAACCGCAGCATGTCACATGACTCTGTCACATTCACTCATTGGCTCTCGCGGCTTTCTGGTGTCTCAGTGCTGTTTAGAGAGTGAGGGGGGCAGGTGGGTCACCTCCGCTATCACCTGTGGGTGGCCCCACCTGAGTCGTGCATGGCAGCCATTTTGCACCAGAATAGTCTCCGTACATCAGCTGAGGCGGAGAGGGAGGGTTTTGTCCAGCCGGTTAAACTGCTGGAAGTGTAGATGCCTTGATTCTGAGAGGCACATTGGAAAGCTTTCCAGGACACCAGGAAACCCCATACTGTCTGTGTGAGTGAGGGCCTCTTTCTCACTTCCTGTCTGAAAGACAGTGTCTCCGATGGCACAGTGCCCCTGTCATTACACAGGGACATTTAAATAATTATTATGTGCTGCTGTCACAAGACTTTTCGATGACTTGATTCTGAGAGCTGGATTGGGAACTTTGCCAGCACACCAGGGGAAGCCCTTCCTTTACTGATAATGAATGCCATAGAATTTATAATGCCCACAGTGGGTCAGGGGATTTGTGTAACTTCTGCTCTGAACGACAGCGTCTCCTTCAGCACAGTATCCCTATCACTGCACAGGGGCATTCATTATTAACATGTGCCGTCATCACAAGGCTTAGAGTATCGCTAAAGGTTTAACAAATTGTGGTATTTCTTTTTGAGAGTGCTTCTGATGTCATGTGTCATGGCTGTGTCAAGTCTTTTGATTGGTTAGTAGGACTCAGTGATTGACAGCACATGGTAGTAGCCCTGCCCTGCCCATTACAGGCTTAATTGAGTGTATCTCTCCCGTCATGATGAAATACTCCACTGGACCAAGAGGGCTTCTCCTCTGATCTTTTTAAACCCGTTTCTGTAGTTCAGTGCAACGGCTGCATAATTGCACTCCCGTGGGAATGAATGGATGGATTCAGACTCTCTTTCCCAGCTCTGAGGGGGTAACTTTGTCTGTTTCTCCAACCTCCCTCTTCCCCCAGACGTCCCAGGAGTTCCTGGAGCAGCTGATGTCCCGGCTGGGGGGTAAGAACCCCGAGGAGACGGGGGGGTTCCAGGAGGCCCCCCTGGCCTACGACGCCATTTGGGCCCTCGCTCTGGCCCTCAACAAGACCGTGGGGCCCCTGAAGGCCAAGGGCCGGCACCTGGAGGACTTCAACTACAACAACCGTGACATCACTGCCGAGATATACCGCGCTCTCAACACCAGCTCCTTCGAGGGGGTGTCTGTGAGTGCGGGGGGGGGGACCCAAACATGCGACCATGCCCCCTTTGATCTGAGCCGAAGCCACACTATACAACACTGTTGTCATTTAGCAGAGACCCTTACCCAGAGTGACTTACATATGTAACAATTTTTACATGTTACTCATTTGTACAGCTGGATATTTACCAAGGCAATTCTGGGTTAAGTACCTTGCCCAAGGGTACAGCAGCAGTGCCTCAGTGGGGAATTGAACCAGCAACCTTTCGGTTACAAGCCCACCTCCTTACCCACTATGCAACACTGTTGCCCACACCTGAGCAGGTGTGCCTTAAAGAGGCCGAAATGACAGTTCCCCACGAGACCGTGCCCTGTAGCCATGGTGGCAGCTGCTCTAATCACTTTAACACTTTGTTTCTGAGTCATGGATTTAAAAAAGTGTTGAACTTTTTCAACTTTAACTTTTTCTTCTGATTTTCCATTTTTTTCCTTCATTGGAATCCTGGACAAATACGTGATAGTGTTCAAGTATGGAGAAAACGTAGAGTTTCCTTAAATACGGCGCTCAAGGGTTCTCCGTGTGACCGGGTGGTTTTGGTGGCATTGAATGCAGTAACACTGTTCAGAGAGGGCGGAAGACGTTACTCATGCCAGCCGAGCTGTAAATGCTAACTGCAGAGTGGCATCAAAGAGAACTTCTCCTGGGCAGACCACTTTTTCTGTTAAAAGCAGGCGTCTCCGGAATTAGATTTTCATGGAAAAATTAAGTCTCAACCAAAACAGCACTGAACCCGTAATCGTGTCTGGCTTTTAGCTTTTAGCGTTGTTAGACTGTTCATTTCTAAGTCCTTTGCAGCATATTTGAATATAAGGGTTCAATTAAGCATCAGATTTAAAACCCCTGCCAGAGACTGGTGTTCAGCCTCAGCCGTAAACGCTTACTGCAGTTTGTGTGATACTTGCTCTCTTCGTGTGATATTTGCTCTCTCTGTTTTAACTGCACTCTTCCTGCTTCCCCCTCTCCCAGGGTCATGTGGTGTTCGATGCTCAGGGTTCGAGAATGGCATGGACTCTTATTGAACAGCTGCAAGGTACTCCTTCCCCCAGCACCCACCCAAACCTTCATTACCTCTCCTCTTTTAAAGACTGGGTTTTCCTCTCTATCACCCCTGTCCACCTTTCTCCCCATATCTAAAACACCGAGGCTCTGTGCTGCCCTCTGTTCAGTCCCGTGGCTGGCAGAGTGGTGAGCTTTAACACAGTGAGGTCTGTCACGGTTGCAGTGAGCATTGTCGCACTGTGGTGAACTCTGTTGTGAAGTAGTGAGTTCTGATGCTATGCGGTGAGTTTAGTCGCAGTGTGGTGAACTCTGTGATGGTTGTGGTGAGCTCTATGGCACTCAGCTTAGAGAATACAGCAGTTTTGAAAGGAAGAGTGGAAAGGCCTTGTCCTTTTAGGTTTTAATCATTTTATCCATTTAGATATTTATTTGGTTATTCATACTCGGTTTCTGGAAGAGCTTGCTGAGTACACCTGCAGTATGCGATATATATGAACACAGCGCTAGCTCACTGTCTGATGAGCTGTCTTTGAGACTGGACTCATTTTAATGAAGTATTTACTTCTTTTTAACTTTTTAAATTTTTAACCAGGTAGTCCAAAAAAACTGAGACAAGAGAGAATATTATATTTGGCAGAATATGGCCAGGTTGCAGAGGAGTGTAAACACTAAATCGCGATATGATGCATAAGCAGTCACACAGCGGGAACATTTATAATTGAAAAGGATTGTAATGCTTTGCATAAATGCTCAAGTCATTCAGTCGTAACTGTTTATTCTGTGACTGAGGAGCGGAATAATGCAACCTCTTCTCCCAAAATCTGCACAGCCTTCTGACATGTGACAGTGTGATGGTTGCTATGTGACAGTGTGATGGTTGCTATGTGACAGTGTGATGGTTGATACCTGACAGGGTGATGGTTGCTCTGGCCAGACAGGAGCTCAAGCTTATTCTTTATTATCAGCATATTGGAGTTTCCATCTCATCATATTCTGAGTAAGCCAAACGTGTACATAAAAGTTTAACAAAGCTGTCTAAATATTTCATCGAGTGTCGGGGATTTCTCAAAAAAGGCACTTGCGTGTCCCTGCGAAATTCGCTGTTTAGAAATGCAGCTCTCTGCTGGCCCTGGGGTGTCCTCAGACGGCCTGAAACACTGCAGGTCAGCACGCAGCCAACGCCGGCCCCGACTCTGCCGTCCCATTCCGGCCGTCCAGTCGCGGTCAGGCTCTGCTGTGTGACCACCGCGGCGGAGACCCGGCCCGCCGTTCGCCGAGTGTGCTCTGTTCACCGTGTGGTCCGTTCACCAGGAATCTTTAGAAATTAAAGTGCCCCCGCCACTTAGCCTGATTGCCGCAGTGTTCCGCTGGTAGGAGCAGAGTTTGATTTTTAATTTGTTTGACGCTAATTGGGGCAGAGTTTGCCCGAGGCGGCTCTGGACCCGCTTCACGAGCCGGCGTGTTTCTGAGCGTGCGAGTCTGGAGTCGGGGGCGTGAGAGGGCTCGGGTGACAAACCATGCACCTCCATCCTTCCTCCTCTCCGTTGATCTCCCCCCCTCTCTTTCAGTGATGCAAACTGGCTTCATTTCCATGACAGGAGTTATCTAGTGTTGCCAAAGTATTTTAGCTCATGAGCATATACCAACACCCCCCTGACAGTGCAAAACACCACGGTGTAATTTAGAAGGAACAGAAATATACAGAACGACCAATACAATGTCAGTTTATATTAAATATATAAACAATCTTTCTCTTTCTCTCAGTTAGCTTAAATCCAAGTGGGAAGCTCGGCCTTGGGCAGACAGAGGAAAATTAGTGTTGCCAAAGGAGATGTGCATTTCTAAAAAAACATGAAAAGTACAGCTCCCAGGTAGCACATTCACAACTACAAAAAAAGAAAACTGAAAAATCAATAAGTACACGAGAGAGTCAGTGCGATAACAGAAGCAGATGATTCATTCAAGTGAGGCATTAGAAGAGCAGGTTTAATGAATCTCTCCCTCCCTCTCTCTCTCGCACTTGCTCAGTTCAGCTCAGTGGAGTTTCATTGACCAAAGTGTGACCATAGCAGCCACATACAATATAAAGTATAACTCCAATATACACATTTACAAATCTGTGTCAGGTGAGCCTAAAGTGAGTATAATAATATGAAAATGACTATTAATGATGAGTGTCAGTCTCTTTCTTCCTGCCTCTGTCCAACATATGTCTCTTTTTCCTTTGTAAAGGTGGAAGCTATAAGAAGATTGGATACTATGACAGCACTAAGGGGAATCTCTCCTGGTTCGGCAATGACAGGTGGATAGGTGAGACTCCTTTACCCTTCTCCTCAGTGCCTGCCCCCTTTATTTCTGCTTTCTCTGTGTCCAGTGTCTCCTCTCTCTCTCTCTCTCTCTCTCTCTCTCTCTCTCTCTCTCACACACACACACACACACACACACATACACACAGACACAAAGCAAGGTCCAGTGTTTACTCTCATTGGTCAATCAATAAAATTGTCCTTCATGGTGCCCGTTACTATAGTATCAGCTCTGAACACTTTGTTCAGCACAACACAAAGAGAAACATTACAAAAGTATGAAAATAACCGCATAAAAAAGATAATATTAACAGTGTGGACAGAAATGTAAAACCAGCATGGTGATAAAGGTGAGAGTAAGAACAGAAACAATATTATTAACATGCTGGTTAAGCTTAGAGCTATAGGGGCAGCTTACATAACTGATCCTGCGTCTGTTTCAATATCTCCTGTGAAATCTCTCTGGAAATAATAATGTTTGTTTCCTTCAGGAGAATCATCTTATTAAATGCATTCTGTCTGTCTTATTAAATGAGCTCCACGGCAACAGTGCTGTGAGTGCAATCCCAGAATGCAATGCACGCGCACATGCCTGAGTACCAATGCATCATACATGAGGCTGGAGAGCAGCTTTCCCACTGAGAGGCTGTGTCACAATCAAAGAGAATTTCACAGGCACTTGTAATAAGATTAAAGTAATAACTTTTCTTACATACCAAACATTTTCAAATATACCATTTAAAATTATAAGCCCCCCCTAAGAAAGACATCAGAAATACTGCTGTGGGGTGCTCTTATCTTGTTAAGTCCAACCCAGTGCTTTTTCAGGGTCCAACATTTTTGAACGGATGTGGAATTTTCCCAGAGAACCCTTCGTTTTCCATTCTAAGTTTAACCCAAGTGAATTTGAAGTTTAAATTTAAATTCACACCTGAGTGAACAATAAAAAAAGAAAATGGAGTCAGAGGATTCACACCTTTGGAGCGTGGGCTGTTTTTGAGGCAGTGCTGTGTGTGTCAGCAGAGACATCACCTGAGAGTGAAATAACATGGAGGCAGGGGCCGCTCAGATGAGGTCTCTCCCTGAAGCACATGCTTTGGGCAGAGAGATTTCGGGGAGGGCTTTCTCCTCAGTGCCCCCCCGGTTCTGCAGTCACGCGGTCGGACACACTGTGTGAGCAGGAGGCACTGACCTGTCTGGAGGAGAAGCCGCACCCCTCCCCCGCAGGGCGTCTCCGTGGCGACCGGTTTCCTCCGCACTGTAATGGGGTTGCGTGGGGGCTCTTGCGTCATGGTGACGGGCCGGAAGGTGGCCCAGTGAAGGTGAATGCAGTACGGCCTACATCTCAGGCCACGTTTGGCTGCAGAACTCAATTTGGTTTGCCCTCTGTGATGTGCCTCTCTCATCCGCTCTCTTTTTCTCTCGCCTTCCCTCTCTCTCTCTCTGACTGTTTCTATTCTTCCCCTTCTTTCTCTTTCTCTTGCCTTCCCTTTCTCTCTCTCTCACTCTCCCTCTTTCCCATTCTTTCTCTCTTTCTCACTTTTTCTTCTCTTACCACTCTCTCTCCCTCTTTCTCTTTCCTTCCCTTTCTTTCTCTCTCACTCTCTTTCTCTCCTTCTCACTCATTTGCTTTCTTTTTTCTCCCCTTCCCTTTCTTGCCCTCAATCTTTTTCTCTCATCTCCACTCTTTTTCACTCTCTTTCTCTCTGTCCCTCTCTCCTCCTCCCTCTCTTTGTCCTTCTCAATTCAGTTCAACACTTTATTGTTGAAACCATATTTCACATTATTGTGAAAAGTATAAATTTTTGTTCCCAGGGCAAAACAAATAATTCTTACACAGAATACATAAAGAGTGAATATAAAGGGAAAAAAGGGCAGAAAAAATAAACAGAGCATTTTTGATTGAGCTGTTGTGGAACAATAGACACCAGCAGAGTCCTGAACGAGGCCCTCAGGCCCGGTCAGGCTGTGGTGTGTTGGGCCACTAGTGGGGTCGTGGGTGGATGCCTCTCACAGCGTGACTGATGTCTTTTCTGGGTCAGTCATCTGTGTGAATGGAGGGAGGGAAACATTATTTTTAAAGAATGAGTCTCCGATTTGGCAGTGTTTCTCCCAGTGCAGAAGGAAGCGTGAATCAGTCTCAACTTGTCCTCTGTCATGGTGCGCAGAGTCTGTCCTTTTGGGCATTCCCCTGTTTGCCTGTGTCAGGATGGGGTCACTGAGGTGGCGTTTGGCTGGAACCTGCCTCTGCTTTGTTTTTGGCAGCTCCCAGATATTCTGCCAGTGCGTATCTTCCGTTTAGGGTCCGAAAGCCCTGCAGTTTGTTTTGCGTCTCAACGAGTTTATCCCAGTGGTCCAGGTAGGGGTGTTCGATGTGTTTTGGTGTGTTCAGGCTGGAATGGGAATTTCAGGGCTGTTCTGAAGCTGACTGATGCCAGTGCTGCTCTGCTCTGTGAGCTTCAGCATCAGATGGCTGGGGGACTTTTCTCTGGGCCGAGCTCTTGGTGTTTTTTTGAAATGTCATGACTTTGGTCTCGCCTGTGTTTGCTGTCAGCGTCCAGGGCTGGTGGTACTGCCCTGACAGACCTGGGTTCGCTGCAGGAACGAGGCATTTGCATGGAGCAGGACTCTGACCTCTGTGTCACACAGAGCGAGTGCAGGGGGTGCAGACCGCTCCAGCACTGTGCCACACTCATTAATGTGCATGACGTAGACTGCACCCGTGTGTCATTCACTGCCCTTGAGTGAAAAGCTCTGTTCTTTCGCCAGTTTTCAGCTGTTTTTTTACCACATTAATTCCCTGACTATCGATTTTTTGATGTCAGAGACAATGCCGCTTTGAAGAGGTTTTTGAAATAGATCTTTGTTCTTGTATGACAACATTTGGAAGACTATGAAGCAGGTGAATGTTTTCACTGTATTTGTTTGATGTACTTATACAGGTATTAAGTATAATAATATGGTGCAATGCTTGAGTGAAAAGTAAAACTTTTACTCAGGATGTTGTGTGCCGTTCGCTCCTGTTAGCAGAAATCTCATGAATATCTTCCTCCCTGGGTGCAAACGGCAATGGCACATTTCAGCCTGCATCATTTCCTGTCCTACATCACTTCCTGAAATGCCCTTCTCAGTAAGCCTCCACCAGGCCTCTGGTAACATAGTTCCTATGCAGTTTGACACAGATTACAAGTCATTTTGTTTGACAGAGCAGCTCAGTCTACAGCATAATTGTAGCGATCAGTTTCCCCATTCTCTTACAGACACCTGTTTTAAATAATGGCACAGGCTGTGTTAGGGGCTTGAATATCAATGAGACTCTGGCCTCATTTTAACAACTAAGCTTGAAACTTGATATACAGAGGACGTATTTTTTCAGGTATTTACAGACTACAGATTGGCAGACGTTGTGCGCTGGAACGCGAGATCTTCCCCGGAGCAAAGCTGAACTCAGGCCTTTCTCTGCTCAAATCCGTTCCGCAGAGACTCAGGTGCACTGCAGACGGGTCATTTCATAATTCACCGGCTGAGATAAGCCTCCACTGCCATAGTTTCATCACTCATGCAATTTTTCACCATCCAGACCTCATAGTCTTTTCATTTATTCATTTGTATTTTTATTTTGTTTTCAGATAAATGTCTGCTTTTGTTTCTGTGTCTGCTTTCACCCATATTTCATCACTGGTTGTGCAGTACATACTACTTTGGAAAACTCCGTTGGGAAATCCTAAAGTCCTATTGGGGAGTCCAAAATCCTGTTGGCAAAAACTAATAAACACATTTGGAAAACACTGTTCAGTAAGGAAGGCCAGTATCTGGGTGGTAATTGTAGCACAGAGAAACTTTCCTGGATTACTGCTCACTCGGACATTGGTAGCTGTTGGGGTCTAATTTGTCTCCACTGTTACGTATGAATGCTAGAGGCCCTTGGTTCTGGGTCTCAGGGAAATATCCGGCTCTCGATATGAGACTTATTTTAGTCAGGTATGTTGCAGCTCCGGGCTGCTGTGTTTCAGCCTCTCGGTTCTGATGCTGTCTGGCCCACTTTCTCTCCCTCGTTGAGAGTATCCTTCAGCTCTGCACTGATTGGGGTGTGTATAGGTCTCTGATTGTCCTTAATACAGGATCATAAGCTCTTAAATTTTTCACAAATTAGATTTTGATTTGGTTCCTTTTCTTGTACTTTTTCGGCAGATTTTCAAGAGGTCATGTTTCATATCTTTCTGTTTTGTACAGCCAAGTTTGTCCTCCTCTGTACTCCTCTCTCTCCCTCCCTCTCCTTCTCCTTTTCTCTTTCCCTTTTCTCCTTCCCTTTTCCTCTCTCTCTCTCTCTCTCTCCCTCTCTCAGGGTGAGTCCCTGTTTCACACTCTCAGGCAAAGACACTGCAGGACATTGTAACCCCCCCCCAGCAGCTGTGTTCTATAAAAGGCCTCAGAGGTCCATAAGGAGGTCATTAATGAGATGGTGTGAATCACCCACACTTAGCATCCCCAGTGCCCTTACTTTGTATGCTGCCCGGTCTCTGTCTGTGCCCCATTTCTCCGTCTTCATTCACTCTGTGCCCCTTCCTCACTCTCTCCCTCTCTCCCTCTCTCCTCCCTGGTTGCCCCTGACAACCACTGCAGCCCTGCACCCCCTCCCCACCATCACCGCGGAAACTGTTATGGAGCACGGTCTCCATGGCAACGCCCCATCCTGATTGCTCCATCAAGGGCAGGGAGAGGTTTTAAGCAACATGAACATGCTGACCAAAAGGACCTTGCACATTTCACACACACACAGTCATACAAACACACACACACACACACACACACACATTCCACACACACAAACTCACTCACACTCACACATGTGCGCATCACACACACACACTCACTCATACTCACATATACACACATGTAACTGCAAACACATGGAAACATATAGCATATACACACACCCATACTTACACACAGTCTCTGCTTTATGGCAGAATTCTGACTGCACATGAGCACTGCTCTAAAAGCTCAGTCCCATGACATCCACACACTGAGAGAACACTCCCGGCCTCTGACATCAATGTGCAGAGCTGACACACACTCTCTCACGCACTAACACCAACGCTGAGATGAGTTTACACCCCTGACACACTGACACCAGCACCTCCCTCTCGCACACACCTCCAGAGCCCCGAGCAGCCAGCTGCAGCCAGCCCTACGTTAAGACTGTGTCTCCCCGGCCTTCCGCAGGGACAGGGGAAAACCCTGGGAACGATTTTGGTTGGACATACAAAGTATTTATGGATGTGCCTTGTAAGGAAGAACCGAGGATTGACTTTGTGCTTAGAGAAGCCAATCTGACACGTTCCCAGGGGTTAATTTTTTTCCAACATGTATTGAATTTTTTTTTTTTAATTTATACATACGACAACTAATCTGAATGTATGTAAACACAGATATACACTACATACTAATACACATATCAGTTTAAACCTGTAGAGTGAAGTGCTGAGGTGTCTGACTCTGCCCTCGTTTAGAGAGAGGGCTCTGAAACGGCGAGATGCAGGCTGAGATCCCTCAGAGCTCTGTTGTGCGTGACACAGGGCAGACAGCGGGTGGGAGAGGCAGAGAGTCCCAGCCTCACACTAACGAACACATCCCAAGCTCTCCTGCAGATCTGGGTCAGTCCTAACCCTCCATCTCCCTCCGTCAGCCTGCAGTGTGCACCTCCTGGCTCTGTGTCTCTCGCTGCTCAACATTGTGGTTTTTAAACCTGTCACCACTTAAGTTTCTGTGTCGTAAACCAGCTTGAAGTGCAGATGTTTCCCTTTTTTGCTTTAATCGTGAAGCCTGATGAAAGGATAACCAGAGACGCGTGATTCTTATGGCTCATTACCGATGGAAATAAGCGTCTCTCTGTTCCGGAATGGTTGGAGGAAAAGGGGACGCCACAGCTGATTGGTTGTAAGCCTGGGCTTTGTGACATCACCAAATCACACCCCCTCAGTGTCATTTTGTCATTGTTTCAGCTGCTTCTGCAATCGGATCAGATGTTCATGTGAAGCGAGCGGTGTAGTGTAGCTCTCAGAACTCCTGCTTCCTCGCCAGTCAGTCCCTGCTTTGGATCATGCCGTTTGTACCCTTGAGTGAAGTGCTTGACCTCATATCACTCTACTAGGAGAGGAAAAACCCAGCCGTACAAATGGGTTTTAAGATGTGGCACCGTACGTTGCTCCAGATATGCGCGGTCCGCTAGAGGGATAAATATTGTAATAATAACGCTCTGGGAGCCCATTGGCTGTCATCTCTGTGTGAGTAACACACAGGCTCAGTCAGAGCTCTCCCCTGTGAGAGCGTGCTGTTTGCTCTTGCAGGACTGCGTCTCCTGCATTACCCCCCCGAGATGGAGTGCGTTCTGGCGCTCAGCCTCGCTCTGTGAATATAAAGCCCCAGTGCTCTCCCCCCTGCTGCCCTGTCACTGCGGTGTCAGGATCTGTGGCGTTAAAGCTCCCCCCCTCACTCACACACACGCACCCTCTCCCTCTCTTTCCCTCTCCCTCCCTCTCTCTCTCTCTCTCCTCTCTCTTTCCCTCTCCCTCCCTCTCTCTCCCTCTCCCTTTCCCTCCTCTCCCTCTCTCTCCCTCTCTCCCTCCCTCTCCCTTTCCCTCTCCCTCTCTCTTTCCCTCTCCCTCTTCCCCCTCTCTCCCTCTCTCCCTCTCCCTCTCTCTTTCCCTCTCCCTCCCTCTCCCTCTCTCCCTCCCTCTCCCTCTCTCACTCCCTCTCCTCTCCCTCTCCCTCTCCCTCTCTCCCTCTCTCTCTCCCTCTCCCTCTCTCTCCTTCTCCCTCTCTCTCTCTCCCCCTCTCTCTCCTTCTCCCTCTCTCCCTCCTCTCTCTCTCTCTCTCTCTCCTTTTCCCTCTCCCTCTCTCTCTCCCTCTCTCCCTCTCTCTCTCCTTTTCCCTCTCCCTCTCTCTCCCTCACCACAGTTCTGACACACTGCAGAGCACTGTACTTGGCCCGTGTGTGTATCAGGGTGTTAGGATTCAGACTCAAACTCAAATGCTCTTCATTTGCGTGTCAGGAGATCTTGACATTGATGAAAGCTACCAGAATGCACCATTTAAAAAACAGACTCTGCCCAGATATTCTGCCAAGAAGTAATCTCTTCTCGGAACTCAGTAGATCTCTGATTTGGCGTTTGATTTGGTGTCCTTAAGCCAGTGATCAATGTACTTATTTTTGTTTTCCCAGGGTGCCTTTCTCTGGGCAGGGCTGGTTGGCTGCCAGTGCCTTGTCTTTTTAGCTTTGTGGGATAGCTAGAATTGTGGAATGAACTAGAATTTCATTGCTTTTATTCTAGGAGCAGGAGGGGGAGTGGCCTAATTTAGCCCTGCACTCATTGTTGGATGCATATACTTCATTTTTTATAATACTGTATTACCCACTCTTCCTCTCTTTATTCCTCTCTCTCCTATGATGTGTTATTCATGTGAGCAGTGTGATCTCTTTGCAGTGTAACTGATGTACTGGTTTGTACCTGAACTAAACGTTGTTTTTTTTTTAGTGGGGTAAGTGATCTGACCAGCACGGTTGCAGTTAAATTGAAATGTCTCTCTCCTCCTCTCCTCCCCCCTCTTCCAGGCTCAGACCCCCCAGCTGATCAGACTGTGGTCATCGAGGAGTTCAGGTTTCTGTCACAGAAGCTCTTTGTTTCCGTGTCGGTCTTTGCTGGGCTGGGCATCCTATTGGGAATCGTCTGCCTCACTTTCAACATCTACAACAGCAACGTCAGGTACGTACAATCAATCAACTGATCAACCAACCAACCAATCAATCAATCAACCAAACAATCAATCAATCAATCAATCATATCTTATTCAACATCTACAACAGTAACGTCAGGTATGTGCAATCTGGACACCAATCAGTCAGCTGATCAATCGACTGTTCAATCAATGAACCAACAGATCAAACAACCAACCAACAACCAATCAATCAGATCTTATTTAACACAGTGCTCCTAAAAGAGGAAATATCACAGGTAATTCATAAGGCAGAAGTATATTTTGTTGCTGTGGCTTTCAGAATTTAACATTCATTTATTCATATTCACTGCCAGCACTGGCCTTTGAGATGCAGTTGTTCTCTCGTCGCTCTGATGCTGTTCAGTTCGGCTGGCAGGTCAGACCCCCCTGTGACCCCGCAGCGAGTGTGTGTGTCCCTGTCTAACGGCCTTCACAGCACACAGCTGCGGATAAGGCTGCGTTAGATTACCTTCAATTAGGCTTGCAGGACAGGGAATAAATCGCTGTCAGAGGACTGCGCAGGCAAACAGAAAAGTGAAAAGTAACCTTGATGGCTAATGTGATCTAAGAGATCCAATTAAATTCCTATTCAGAATTCAGAATAATCCAGGGAGGCTTTGCCCCGCTGTGCCAGGAGAAACCCTGAATTAAAAGCAGTTCAGCACTTTCCCAGTTCCTTTAAGCCTTGCATAAGGTTATAAGTAATCCTTTTGAATGCAGAAATTATTTGGCTGAGCTCACAGGGAAGGGAACATGCCGTGATCAAAAGACTCAGGTTGGCGAGAGTAGTTAGAGTGGCTGTATCTGAAAGGAAGGGCATAGATGCTTTGGGAACCGAACAGATATCACCCTGAGTGACGGCAGCAGAAGCAGGGAGATGTGATCAAACTGTGTGTGATCTCAGGCAGGCAGCTAGCTGTCCTGCCAGAGCTCCTGGCTGGTATAAATGGTAAAGCATCGTTTGTTACGGTGTTACGGTCAGATCGACGTGTCTGCAGCTCCTGTCTTGACGGAGCTCAGCGAAGACCTTTGATGTCGTTGGGGACAGACTGGGCATCAGTCAGAGAGAGAGGTCGGGAGAGAGGCGTTTGAAAAGTTGTTATTGAAGCGTCTGTTGTCCTACCATAAGCGATTGCCCATAATTTTAAAGTGGCTCCAGTTTTCAGCAGGGCACAAAAAAAGTTGCAAAGGTGGTGTAATTGCATATTTCACTGGCTCATGCCTTTATCTGGGACGTTGTACAGGTTCACATCCAGCTGGATTTGCACTGAGGCTGGTCAGTGTGCCCACACTGAGTTGCAGTGCCACATCTGGGAGTCAAACCCGCAGCTCTCAGGTTCTTAGAACCATTAAATGCCGCTGTAGTGTGAGGGAGAGAGACTGGCGGAGGGGGAATGGAGATTATTATAATGGAGTTATAGATTTATTTAGGATTTTAGATAATCTTAAGAGTATTCTTGTTGTCAGTGGTATTTTTTGCATTCTTTTTTGTTTATCTTCAGCAGTCAGAATCGTTAAGCTTAATGCACAGACAGTGCAGTGGTAACATATGCATGTCGTTATGCAAGATTTATTTTGAGCTGAAGTTGTTTGAATTTAAATGAAGCTTACTCTGTGTGTGTGTACGTGTCTGTGTGCATGTCCGTGTGTATGTATCCCTGTGTGTGTGTGTACATGTGTGTGTGCATGTGTTTGTTTGTGTCCGTGTGTGTGTGTGTGTGTGTGTGTGTGTGTGTTTGTGTCCATGTGTGTGCGTGTGTGTGTGTGCGCTCGTGTGTGTGTGCATGTGTGTGCACGCTTGTGTGTGTGTGCATGTGTGTGCATGTGTTTGTGTCCGTGTGTATGTATCTGTGTGTGTGTGTGTGTGTGTTTGTGTCCGTGTGTATGTATCTGTGTGTGTGTGTCTATGTGTGTGTATCTGTGTGTGTGTGTGTGTGTGTGTGTGTGTGTGTGTGTCCGTGTATATGTATCTGTGTGTGTGTGTGTGTTTGTGTCCGTGTGTATGTATCTGTGTGTGTGTGTGTGTGTGTGTGTGTGTGTGTGTGTGTATCTGTGTGTGTGTGTGTGTGTGTGTGTGTCTATGTGTGTGTGTGTATGTGTGTGTGTGTGTGTGTGTGTGTGTGTGTGTGTCTGTGTGTGTTTGTGTCCGTGTGTATGTATCTGTGTGTGTGTCTATGTGTGTGTGTGTTTGCGTCCGTGTGTATGTATCTGTGTGTGTGTGTGTGTGTGTGTGTGTGTATCTGTGTGTGTGTGTGTGTCGTGTGTATGTATCTGTGTGTGTGTGTGTGTGTGTGTGTGTGTTTGTGTCCGTGTGTATGTATCTGTGTGTGTGTGTGTGTGTGTGTGTATCTGTGTGTGTGTATATCTGTGTGTGTGTGTGTGTGTGTGTGTGTGTGTGTGTGTGTGTGTGTGTGTGTGTGCAGGTATATCCAGAACTCGCAGCCCTACCTGAATAACATGACGGCGGTGGGCTGTGTGCTGGCGCTGGCAGCTGTGTTCCCCCTGGGCATCGATGGGCGCCATGTGCAGAGGGCACAGTTCCCCGTCGTCTGCCAGGTGAGGGGGAGGAGCCTGCCATTGTGACATCACCGAGATCTCCACCAATACCGTGCACACGAGGAGAGGGGAGATTTGAGTTCTCTGGCACTGCTAATCAAATGCTATGTTCCTGTTATGGCCATAAGACTACTAATATAGTAACTACTTTTGCTGTAATCTGTGACACTCATATACAACAGTGAGTTCAGAGGTGCCAACCTTTTCATCAGCCAAATATTCCTTAGTGCTTCTTTTTTTTTTGCAGGGGAAAAATTTGTGACATTATGTTTTCAGAATGTTTGTAATTGGCAGCCACACAATAAGTGAGGGCTGTCAGGTATGGTCTGAGGATGGGTAATATCCTGCTGAGAAAAATGTTAGTATTTTTCCACAGTACAATTTTGCTATTCTAAAAAACATTCGAGTATGTGAATACCCCCCTCCCCCTAACTGTCAAAACCCTTGATGTTCTTCCCGTGGTCAGGAGGGAATAACTGTGGAAACTCTTATCTCTCCTGCGCAGTTCCGCCTTTGGCTGCTGGGACTCGGCTTTAGCCTGGCCTACGGCAGCATGTTCACCAAGATCTGGTGGGTCCACACCGTCTTCACGAAGAAGGACGAGAAGAAGGACAAGAGGAAGGTGGGGAGAGGGACAGTGTGACGGAGGACGGGGAGGGAGGCACAGGGAACGAAGCTGAACTGCAGCTTCTAATTTACCATGTAGTTTTCATTTAACACTGGTTTCAGCATGAGAATTTACATTAATTAGAGTTTTTCTCTGGAAAATGTGAAAATGGAGCTCAGGGAAACTGATTTGGGGGACTCGTCATGCACAAACTCCAAAAATGAACTGGTACTGGTACAGCCAGCAGAACACTTTACCCGAGTTTAATGTCCTCAGACAACCTTTACACACAGCACATCTCACAGATGTTACCTGCTTCAACGCGTGTTTCTTCTGACGTACCATCTTACATTATTTATTTCCCCGGCATATTTTATTGGGTATATTTGCATATCCAGGGCAACCAAGTCAGGTTACAGTTTTGCTGTTATCTGTTTGTATAGCTTAATATTTACTGAGCTTATTACTGAGCTTATTCATGTTCAGTACCTTGTTCATGATAGCAGTATGTTTGGAAATTAACCCCAGGAAAAAGGTTTAGTTGGACGTAGCAGACACCTTTGCCCATATCTGGCCATTACGTAGCTGTCTGGCCAACTGGTTCAGTAAGAAGATTCTGAGCCACAGAACAGTTCTGCTGATAAGGTAGTGTTTATAGTCTTATTTTAGATCGATATTTGTGTAATGATAACATTTCTCTTCAAAGATTTTTTTTTTCCGTGTGCTCCTCATTGCAAGTAGGAGGCTTGATAGATATCATTTTGCATTGATTTCTAAGTCGATATCAATCCCATAATTCATAGTCACTCAAATCCAGCGATGACAGAGGAGAAGAAAAAGCACCTGAATCAATACCAGTGCAGTGTGGAACAGATCAGTGTCTCTCTAAATGCTGTTCTCTGCTCCTGCGCTTAAGATTGATGCAAGTCCTCCTCTATCCCAGCAGCACTTGGAGCCGTGGAAACTCTATGCCACCGTCGGGGTGTTGCTGGTCATCGACATCCTGTCCCTCATGATCTGGCAGATAGTGGACCCTCTGCACATCACTGTGGAGGTGCGGTGACAGGGTGTCTCTGGCCGTGTCTGTGGTGCGGTGTCTGCATTGATTATAACCCACCCGTGTCTGCATTGCGCTGCTTTTATTCCCACATGTTTAGGACACTCTAGAATTGATTTATGGATCATTTAAATCAATTAAATTAAATTAGTTAAATTAATTAAATTAGTTAAATTTTAATTGGGTGCACCTTATATGAAGTGGAAGTTCATGCAATCTCCCTGAAAACAAAACACCTTCAGTAGTGTTTTATTACTTTGCAAATCCGTTACAACCAAACTTTGTGCTTTATGAGAGATTAAATGAAAAGATGTCCTGTAATATCCCTCTGACTTAGTGTAGATGTTACTGTAATGCCTCTCTGTCTTCTCTCTGTAGAAGTTCACAAAAGAAGCCCCAAAAGGGGACCTGGATGTCCTGATTCAGCCTCTGCTGGAGCACTGCAGCTCAGAGAAGATGAACACCTGGCTCGGTAACGCTGACATGCTATTCTGTCTGTCTGTCTGTCTGTCTGTCTGTCTGTCTCTGTGTCTGACTGTCTGCCTGTCTGTCTGTCTGTCTCTGTGTCTGACTATCTGCCTGCCTGTCCGTCTGTCTGTCTCTGTGTCTGATTATCTGACTGTCTGTCTGTCTGTGTGTCTCTGTGTCTGATTGTCTGACCGCCTGTCTGTCTGTTTGTCTGTCATTCAGTCTGTGTCTCTCTGTCTCTGCCTGAGAATGTCAGAATTGAAATTCACATCGGCTTTACTATCAAGACACTCATTGCAAACGCACAGGAATATGGTCCTTTTCTCATGAGCTGGAACTGTTCCCCGTATCGCACCTGTATGAGCAGAGAACCTTTCCACACAAACGCAGCTGCCGTTAAAGAGGCCGCAGCTCGGTGTCTGGCAGACTTTGTCCCCCCGTTCCCCCCGGTCCCCTGGTCCCCCGGTCCCCCGGCCGCTTCCTGTCCTCGGGGTGTGGCATTTCGCCGTGTGGAGCTGCCAGCACCGCACACGTCTCTCTCTCACCCAACAGGACCGCTGGTGTGTCTGTGTCTGAGAAGGTGTGGAGGTTTCGGCAGATTTGTGCTATTTCGGGGGAAATGCACATTCCTTGTTTGGCTATATTTAACATGCGGGGGGCTGGAGAGCGGCTCTTTGCGGAGGTCTCCCTCATCATAGGGGCGGAACAGCCTGTCCTCCCCGGCCAGACAGGCTTGCCTGCAGTGGCCAGACTCAGTGACCGGGCTGTGCCGTGTCTCTCTCTGTTAGCGTCTCCGTCTCGTCCCCTCTGTCCTTCTCGCTCTCTGTCGCTCTCTCTCAGTCTGTTTCAACTCTCTCTCCTCCTGCCTGTTTCTTTGTCTCCGTCTGCCTGTCTGTCTGTCTTTTTACCTGTGTATGTTTGTGTCCATCTGCTTGTCTTTGTCTGTCTGTTCAGCTGTTTGTTTGTCCATCTATGTCTGCATCTATCTGGCTGTCTGATGGTCTGTCTGTGTGCCTCACTGCCTGCCTGCCTGCCTCTCTGACCGTCTGTCTCTCGGCCTCCTCTCTCCCTGACCCTCAGGGGTGGTCTATGGCTACAAGGGCCTGCTGCTGCTGCTGGGGATATTCCTGGCCTACGAGACAAAGTCAGTGTCGACAGAGAAGATTAACGACCACAGAGCGGTGGGAATGGCCATCTACAACGTTTCAGTGAGTCTGCCTCCCAAACCGACCCCCCTGCCACCGTACCTCCATCAGTCTGTGTTTCTCAGTCTTCAAGCAGAGCTCTCTGTCTCCTCCTCTGTTTCCTTTCTGTCTGTGCGGATATGTCCGCACAAAGCCTGCTGTATCGTCCCTGACTGCCATCCTCCCATTTTAATGTGTTTTTATTGCCCATCAGCTCTGACCTCACATCATTCCAGTTTATCACAGAGGTCAGAAATGGAACATAGCGATCTCATTCCTGTGTCATCACCACCTGACCCAAATAACATCTTACAAATGACCCCTAGAATCAGAGGGCTGTTTTAAAGACATCATGGGAACGTGCCTGTCAATCAGAGAGGTCCTGTGAGAGCATCACCATTATATTAACAAAACGCGCTCAGTTATGAGTGTTCAGATTAGATTACTGGTTTCTGTCCCCGTGGGAGTCCAGTTGAAATACCCGTCACTGCTCAGTTTGAGAGGGAAATTCTGCTCAGGACAGTCTTGGAAAAACCCACAAGGAGACCTTGAAGATGACATTACATACATTACATTACTGTCATTTAGCAGATTCTCTTATCCAGACTTACACAGGTTACAATTTTTACATGTTATCCATTTACACAGCTTATTTATTTACTGGGGCAATGTTTTTGGGTTAAGTACCTTGCCCAAGGGTACAATGGCAGTGCCCCAGCAGGGAATTTGGTACCTTTTGGTTACAACCCCTGCTCCTTACCACTGTGCTACACTGGTTCTGGTTAGATTACTGGTTTCTGTCCCCATGGGATTGTGGTTGAAATACCCGTCACTGCTCAGTTTGAGAGGGGAATTCTGCTCAGAACAGTCTTGGAAAAACCCACAAGGAGACCTTGAAGATGACAGGAGGGAGGGAAAGGGAACACTGAGCGGATGTGAGGTGGGGGTGGGTGTTTCCCTGGGGGGCTCCGAGTCTCGGCTGGGACGACGCCCGGCAGCGCTCGGTGTGAGCGGAACTTCGGAACATCGGAACGGACGCGTCTCTCTCTTGAGGGTTCTGTCACGTCTCGTTTGAGCTGCTTGCCGCGTGAATTCTCCCCCGACCGTTCTTCGAGGTCCTCGCGCCTCGTTCCGGGTTGTCTGTGTCAGCTCCTGTGAGACTGAATTAATGTTTCAGAGTGAAGCTCCCGGTCACACACGTGTTGCACGCTGTGTTCTGGCTACACGTGTCCGCGATGAGCAGCAGCCCCAGCTCAGCGACTTCCCCTTGAATCTAGTCTGCATGCTTCCAGATAACCTCTATGGTACCTGAGCTTCATCAGTGTATGCTTCCTGTACCATAGAAACATAGATTGACCAATGTGTCTCTATGGCACTGTGGACTCACAGGTCCTCCATTGCATCTCTATGGTGCACTCCATATGCTAGTGTGCTTCTATGGTGCCACAGATATGCTGGTAAAGCAGTGTCCTTACAGATTTGAAGATCTGCAGCAGTGAATATTACTTGCACCATTGCAGCAAGCCTTCCCCCCAGACTCCATCCCAAACTTTGATTCAAAACTAAGCACAAGGATGCCTTTTTTAATGCAAAAGACTTTTTCCATTGATTTTGGGTGATATCTGCGCTCGAGTGCATGAAGGACAAAAGCAACATTTGTAACCCTCTGTGCGGGTGGTAAAACTGTTTCTCTCTTTTATTCTCGCTCTCAATGTCATGCAACTCTCTTTATTGCCCTGAAAATGTCTGTTCAGCACTTTAAAAGTTTCAGAAACTACAAAGGATGATGTCTGGCTGGGAAGCATTATTGTTGGACAACCAACAATGGGCAATTCCTGGAAAAAATGAGAAGAATAGTATGTACAATTTTGTGGGGTTGTTCACAACAATGACGACAGCTGGAATAATGTTTTTGTCATTGTAAGACGAATGAGGAGTTTTCTCAATGCGAAAAGCTGCGAGCTGTGTTAAACACCCTCTCTGTGGTGACAAATAGTTGTTCCACTTTCCTTGTCTGCTTGAAATTTTTCCTCTCAAGTATTTTTGGAAATGTCAACTGAGTGTTTATCAATATTTATTGATTAATGAAGTGAGCTTCAGAACTGTTTCTCTCCCTCTCTGTCTCTCCTTCCTTCTTCTCTCACTTTGCCCCTAACCTTGTCTCTTTGTCTGTCTCTCTACCTCACCCTCTCTCTTCTGTCTCTCTCAAATTCAGATAAAATATTTTATTTTATTCAGTTAGCTTGTGTTGCAAAAGCTGTGGAAACAGAAACAAATGTTCATGGACCGATACAACAATGAGCAATAGAGAGGCAAATAATAAACATCTCTTACTTCCTAAACTAGTAGCCATTCTGATAATGATGATTTCCCCCTCCCTCTCTCTGTCTCTCTCTCCTCCTCTCTCTCCCTCTCTCTCTCTGTCTCTTTCTGCCCCCCCCTCTCTCTCCCAGGTTCTGTGTATGATCACAGCTCCGGTCACCATGATCCTGTCCTCTCAGCAGGACGCCTCCTTCGCCTTTGCCTCGCTGGCCATCGTCTTCTCTGTCTACATCACCCTGGTTGTACTCTTTGCTCCAAAGGTTGGTATTTATTGTGTCTGTTTTCCTGTATCAGTGAGTCACTGTAACAGGTGCACAAAATGAGTGATGCATCTGTAAAGTACCATAGATGTGCAGGTACACTGGTGTTACACAATGATACCATATATGCATGGGTTGATCAGTAGGTCTCTATAATACCATAGATACAAAGGTTGATTAGTAGGTCTCTATGGTACCATAGATGTGCAGGTTGATCTGTTTGTCTCTATGGTACCATTGATGTGCAGGTTGATCTGTGTGTCTCTGTGGTACCATAGATGTACAGGTTGATCTGTTTGTCTCTGTGGTACCATAGATGTGCAGGTTGATCTGTTTATCTCTATGGTAGCATAGATGTGCAGGTTGATCTGTTTGTCTCTGTGGTACCATAGATGCGCAGGTTGATTACCAGAGGGGAGTGGCAGTCTGAGCAGCAGGAGACCATGAAGACGGGGTCCTCCACCAACAACAACGATGAGGAGAAATCGCGACAGCTGGAACGAGAGAACAAGGAGCTACAGAAGATCATACAGGAGGTGCTCTCTCCTGCCCTGCTCCAATCTCCTCCTTTCCTCTGCTCTGTGTCTTTCTCTGCCTTTCTTTCTCTCTCTCTTCCCCCTCTCTTCCTCTTTTCATTTCTCATCCCTCTCTCCCTAATCTGTTTCCCATCCACTGCAAGGCTTTACATTCAGAAAAAAACAAGCTTTGCATTTGTGAAAGACTAATTAAGTACTGTGTTATCATACTTTCTGTTCTAGTCTGTGACACACTTAATTTTGGATTATGGGTTATCGGATTTTTCCATTATATCCCATAGTGAATGTATAACAGATACAGCTGTGGACATTTGGTGGTAAAATCCTCTCTCAGTGCCCCCCCTGCCCCCCTTCTCTTTCTTCACAGAAAGAAGAGCGGGTGTCAGAACTTCGGAACCAGCTGTCCCAGAGACAAGCTCTCCGCTCACGAAGGCGTCCCTCCACACAGAACCAAAACCACAGCACTCCCCCGCCCCCTGCCTCTCAGAACGACCCCAAATCCCTGCTGCCCCCGCCTGGCTATCCCCTCCCTTCATCCGACAACCACTCCCTTCCTCCCTCCTTCTCCAACTCGTCCAGCCTCTACCAGCCCGACGGAAAGATAAGCCGCAATAACTGCCACACCAGCCGCCTACAGCTGCTCTACAAGTGAGAGGGGCGGGGTTAGCACAGGATGGGGAGGGGTTAGCACAGGAAGGGGAGGGGTTAGCAGGGAGAGGGGAGGGGTTTGTAATGGAAGGGGAGGAGTGAGAGACTGAGAGGATAAACTGTGTCTAAGGAAATTCATTAAGAACAAGACTGCACCAAAGACACTCTCTCTCTCTCTCTCTCTCGCTTTATTACCCCAGTAAATTCAGGCATATCGTAGCTTGTTCTTGAAATTAAGTAAAAACTTAATCATGCCATCGTTTTAAACATATTTTTGTTATTGGTGCATGAAATGTGTTATAGTCCATCTGGGACTAGCCGATGCAGACAGTATGTTAAAATTAAAGACGCAGTTAGTTAATTTTACTTCCCAGATGTTAGCCCGGGATATTTTAATGAAGTGTCTGCTCGCTGCGTGGGTTTTAATATTTTAAAAAATCTTTTAAAGATATTAAAAAAAACTTTTTCCAGGTCACTTAAAGAGATGCATTTACCTGGAAATTCTAATGTCTAGAAATGCATCTGCATCAGTATTTAACACTATAAAGTGATCAGTAAACCTGCTTTCTTCTGGCCAAAACTTCGGCAAGTAGTCGTGTAAACACCATTGGCTGGATTCACGGAAAGCAAAAAAAAAAAGGGTGAGTTGGGACAATCCGAATGGAGCTCTCACCCTCCACTGCTCCCCCTGTGGTGATGTCAATGATGATGAGCGGAGAGGATTTAAGTTCAGATCTGGCCTCCCTCAATTTGGCAACCTAAATCTTCCCCAGTCAGTGTGACTGAATGAATATTTTCCTCTCTGCCTGAAGCGATGTGCTGAGGATGTCAGCGATGATAGAGGGGGAGTTCTGCCTCATTTAGATCCAGTGAGTCTAGGTGTGAAAGCCACAGAGCTGAGTCCCCAATGAAGCCTCCTGTTTTAAGCTCTGATTGCGGTGCGAGGGTTTATCGGAAAGCCAATAAAATTAATATCGGTCACGATCGCAAACATGAGTGGCAGAGCACATTTAATCAGAACGAAGGAGAAAGAAGGTCAATTTGATGGGCAGGAAGGCCTAAGTTAATTAAAGCACTTTAAGTCTGGCTGCGTCTGGTGCAGTCTGGCTTCCACGGTTTTGTGCGGTAGCGTGTAATTGGGTTTGCAGATACTGCGCAGACCTCCGACACCGTGTCGGCTCATTACTGATTTTTTTTCTCGAAATGTATCGTCATGACTACAAGCCTGGCGCTAGGGTTAACCCCCACCCAGGGAGTGTGGGCCGAAGGATGCCCCCAGACGGCACTCTGGGGAGTCCGCATTCTGCAATGCAAATTATGTTACTCATACCCAAAGAATATCCTCCACGCCCCCCAAGTCAGTACGAGACAAATATCTTCACAGAGTATTAAGGCATAACATAGTAAAAACTAAGCAACCAAGCCATGGTTTGCATAAGGCCTCTGCACAGACTTCATTTCAGTCTTGAACCGTAGCATAATTTCACTGTTTGTTTGTTTTATGAGTCTGTTTTGGGTTGGGTTTTCTTTTCTCCCTCAGAAACAGCCTTTGTTTGCAAGGCCGTGTGCCACGCATTGTGACAGGCCTGGCCTGTTTCTGATCTCCGTTCTGTGAGGGAAGCACACAGCCATCTCATTGGCCTACTTTACTGTATTTTACTGTACGTCTTTTTTCAGACAATACACTTTGTTGACAATCGATCGTTCCGTCAGTCTCCTTATCTGTCTCTCAGTTTCTGTCCACGAGAACCATATTAGCAGATGATGCTTATATACTGTAAATGATAATATGCATACATATATAGATATATATTCATAATGAAAATTATTACAATAAACTGATTCTCTTGCACATATACTAATATATTCCTCTGTGATATCAAACTGATATTTATATTTACTATGGCAATTCTTGTTTAATTTTGAGAGGATATGGTATGCAAAAGGAATGGCTGTAATGGTAAAATAAACCTGCTCTTTTTCACGGCCTGGTTTTGTGTGTGTTTGTATGAAGAACTCCTTTAGCTGGGTGTAATTTCAGTGGATGATGCCAAAGTTCCTGGAGGATCAACAGTCAGCACAGCTGAGTCACAATCTTCCCTCTGCAGAATCCAAACTCTGTTCAAATGGCATCTTTACTCCAAGAACACTGAGCACTGAACCTTCGTACTTTATCCTCAGTTTTATTTACTGAGCTGTGCCTGCTATAGCACTTAGCAGAATGCTCTGTGTTATGTAATGGCTCCTGCTATCGGTTGCGACAATGGGGTTGGTTTTGCCTGTGCTCTTAGCCTAACCTCATTGTGTGCAATTTTGCAAGTCATTGTGGATAAGACCATCTGCTAAAAAGGAAATATGTAACTGTAGGTACAGGGTTGAAGTCTGAATCCCCAAATAAAGGATGTTGCACACATAGTTCACAGTGTGCTGCAGATTTCAGAGCACAGATCAACTGATGGCTTCCTAATTTGAACTCATTTTAGGTTCTTGTCAAGCATATTAGGAAGGCTTTAAGAAAAAAACCATTAACCAAGCATAACTTGTCGTAATTAACAAACCATATTCATTAGGAGAATGTAAATGAGTATGGCCCATAATAAGGCCAAAGGACCATTACTGTTATTATTAGTAGTAGTTATTATTCTTAGAAGTAGATGTCCTTGTCTATTTAACAATGAATTAACCAGGGACAGGAACTGAAACTCACTTCTGTTTTGCTGTGACGTCCTGGAAAGGCAGAGTGAATGGGCTTTGCTCAGGGTTGCGTAACCAGCCGCGATTGGGCAACCATGGGGACGGATGTTGGCAGCCAGTTTTCTGAATTTTCTGACCCGGACAACAGGGGTGAACGCCCTTCCTAATACCACAACAACATTAATAATGACAATGATAATTGTTACTAATTAAGAAGAATGATAGTGATGATGATGATTAATTATAATGGTTATAATGATAATATTATTGACACCTGCAGTGATGGCGACAGTAAGAATGGTGGAGTTATTATCATTCTTATGCAGACATCCCTCTAGGGCTGCTCCTTCCCCCAGCGCTGAAAACCCAAAGCGTCCCCCAGGGTCTGGATGCAGGGCCAAGCTGCCCCCCCCCCCCGGCTGCTGGTTAGCCGGTCCTGGGTCAGCGTTTGCCTGCGCTGCGGGGGTGAGGGTCTGATACCTCCGGCTACAGGCCCGGCGTGAGTTTCCCACAGTCAGGCCCCCGCAGGCCGCAGCCAGCCTGTCTCTCACTACCGGCTGAGGGCACAACGCACGTCAAGCGGGACTTGCAGTACCTGCATCTGTACCACAAGATGGTGCTGTGGGTAAGCATGGCATTTTCTTGTATTTATTGTCTTTTTATTTGATTTTTTTCCTTGAAACTCTACCTGTCTTGTATCGCTGTACCTGTCTTGTATCGCTGTACTGTACTGTACATGATCTCTGTTGTCCACTCTGTCATCATCATTTCCCAGTCTCACAAATGTGCAAATTTCTCTGAGGAACATTTAAGGATTTTTTTTTTAAAGAATAGGCTAATACATCATTGGTGAAAATTGATATTTTGCTTTTAGGGTAAATTTTTTAGGGTCATTTTTCCTTCATATTTGGCAGCTTAAGTCTGTTAACCTCAGGTCTGGCACCTTCAGACTCCAGGCCACGGAGGAAGGAGAGCGAAGTTCAGCAAGTCTGTATCTCACAGGCAGGGTTTTCCTATTTATACTCAAACACTAATGAAGAGACTGTAATTTCCCCCAGTTCCATGACTTCTTACGAAATTCACAGCGAGGTGTAAGTAACCACATACGGGTCGCCCACACCACCCCCCAGTTTTGGTGCAGGGGAGCTGCTGGGAAAACCCCAGGCTGTGTTTTTGGCCTTGTCAAAAACCAAGTGATTGGAGAATAGGAGGGGATTCCCCTTTTTCCAGCGCACGGTATAGTAGAAAAGGAAGAAGGTTGAAGGTAGAAATAGGTAGAAAACATGTCAATGCCTCATGTCATACCTAACGCAATATAAAATGGATATAAAAATAATGTGTTAAATAATCACAAAGATTTAAATTATATTGTATTAGTAGTATTAGTATTATAAATATTATATTTTTTATTCAACCACACTTCCCTATGTTTAATATTCATAGTTAATATCAGCTGCAAGTTTGTTGGGAGAATTAAGTGAGATAAAAATACACTTCTGAGCTTTCAAAGTCAATTTTTAAGTTTTCATCAAAAAACTTTCAAATAATCCTATCTATTCACATTATAAAATTTTTCAATTAAATCAAGTTTGCATGCACCTACTTTAGGTCTGAATTTCAGCGTTATCGAAGTACAGCCAGTTTGCGGTGGCACCTTATGCATTAAAGGTGCACTGAAATTTTTTACCCAAAAGGGAAGCGCTCAGTTTTGTTGGAGCGCAGATTTAGAGTGTCAGAATCATTGCACATCCACAAACCAAACCTCTCTCAATAATTTAAGCAGATACAGATAATAATCCATTGCAAAGTGGACAGAGAATAACTACAGGCCATTCAGCATGGCGGAGGGTCCATAGAAGACTCGGGTGCCTTGCTTGCAAACGACCTTTCTCCTCTCTGGGTCATGTTGTTTGGCAGAAAACGTTAAGAGGCTAGCCTGTCACAGCAGCGGCCTCGGCAGAAACAGGTTATATTTTACAGGGGCTGCCCAGGGAAGTTCACTCATTTTCGTTATAATTCTTTTTTTCTGATGACTCTTTTGTTTTCTTAAGCACTTGAATGGCTTCTCCTCTGTCACTGTAGAAGTCATTTTAACACATCTTGTCTTGGTGCTTTTTTTGGGTTACAGCAGGTTTTTCAAGAATTTTCCATTTAAGTGTACGCGAAAGCTGGCAGCTCGATGTGCGATTGCACTGCATAACATTGATTTGGGGAAGCAATGGCAGCGCTCAGGCTGGTACCTCACAGCATCACATCTGAGACCCAGCAGTTCTGTTCCCACGGAAACGGGTTGGGCAGCCCCAGAGGACTGACATCCCTCTCCCACAGGGGGGCTGTGGAAGGCCATGGCAGACAGGGAGGAGACACACAGCATAGCGGTGCAGGCTGACAGAAAGATATAAAACAAGGGTGTCAATCAACTGTGTGTAAAATACATTACTGGCATTTAGCAGACACTGTTATCCAGAGCAACTTACGTCAGATACAGTGTTTTTTTTTTTTTTTTTACAACATTATCCATTTATACAGCTGGATATTTACTGAGGCAATTGTGGGTTATGTACTTTGCCCAAGGGTACAGCAGCAGTGCCCCAGTAGGGAATCGAACTGGCAACCTGTTGGTTACAAGTCCTGCCCTTTAACCACTATGCTACACTGCTGCCCCAGAGTGACCCTTCTCTCCCAGATAACGAGACATTCCACATGGGATTCAGCTAGTCTTTTTACTAGCACAACTTAAGTTTTTTTAATTTACCTTGTTTGGATTATATAGTTTTCCCCTGACAAAAATGTACTTATCTCAAATTGACCTTTATCACAGCTGTCCCTTGCAAACAAAGCAGTTTGTATCATTTTAGCAGTTTTGATCATTACAAGCAACTATTACTGCATCAGTGATTCTTGTTAGCAATTCTTATTACTACCATGTAAGCGTGAGACCAGAAGCTGGTGAACAAAAATAAATGAAGGTAATATTTCAATTTAAACAACAGCTTTTATTCAAGTGCATTTTCACAGATGTTTTAAATCTGAGAAGACAATAAGATACAAATACATAAACCTGTTTTAGAGTTTTAATAAAAAAATATTTAAAAATCCGTAAATAAATACATCAATAAATATGCAATAAATAAATAAATAAATAAATAAATAAATAAGCTGTAAAAAAGAGGCATACATTCACTGGAACCAGCTTAAGAGCTCAATATCATATATAAAATGTACATAATGTCTCACTATGAGACATCATAATATGTTATGTCAGGTACAGAAATGTATGAACCATTGCATAATAGCTAGAATATCCTGACATATGATATCACAAATGACCATGAAGCAGTGCAGTTCCTCTGTGTGACCGATCACATTACTACAGTACAGACTGTCATATGATAAGCCTCACAAGTGTACCACAGATTAGCACGCAACCACACATGTGGCGCGGTCCCTCTGCTGTCCCTGAAGATCGCAGAGTTTGTTTCCCCCGCCGAACGTGTCTGTAAACTGTCAGTTATCCTCTCTTTTGTCCTTTTCTGTTTACATCTTCATACCTTTCAAGTAGTTACATCGCCCCCTCCCCCACCCCCCGGTTTGGGCATCGCTCACAACGCGAACGCGCCGAAGAAGGTCTTGCCATCCTCTCCCTCCAGGCTGGGCAGCAGCTTCCTCTGGGTGTCGGTGCGCAGCTGGTCTCCCTCCTCCAGGTGGAAGACGGCGCCCAGGTAGACGGCGCTGTAGAAGCGCTCCCCGCTGTCGGGCCCGCCCGCCACACGCCGGCAGGCCGAGCGCACCGCGCTCAGCAGCGGCTTCCAGTCGCCGTACGTGTCGGAGTAGCGCTCCACCGCGTGGCTGACGTGCACGAACTGGTCGCCCGACGCCTTGCCCGCACCGGCCCGGCAGTTGACCCGGAAGGACGCCTGGCTGTAGACGAAGTACAGGCCGGAGTGAGGGATCACCACCTTGTTGTCCTCCAGCTTCAGACCGCCCTGGTAGAACGCCTGGCCATCCTCGGCCCGCCACTCCACGGTGCTGTCGGAGAACTGGGGGTTGTATTCGCCTGGGGGGGGGATGGGGGAGACAGGTCACAACCATGTACAGTGTGCACAGTGGGAGCAGTAAGGAACAGGGCTCGAAAACAAAAGGTTGCTGGTTCGATTCCCCGCTGGGGCACTGCTGTCGTACCCTTGGCGCTTAACCCACAATTGCCCCAGTAGATATCCAGTTGTACAAATGGATAAAATTGTAAGTCACTCTGGATAAAGAGCGTCTGCTAAAATGGCAGTAATGTAATGTACTGTTAAATATGCTCAACCCTCAGGGCTATACATTAGCACTGCTCATTAACTCTGCACTGAGAGAGAGGTTAGTACTGTATATACACACTGACTGACTGGACACTGCAGTACATTAACACTGCACTGAGGGATACAGGGTAATACAGTATATGTGCAAAGTTGTTGCAAGTATGTCATCTCACCTTGTAGATGAATGGCGGCCTTTACATTCTGAGAGAGCTGTCTGAGCGTCAGTTTGAGATCTGCAGGGGGAGAGGAAGAGAAGTTCATGAAAGATGAAGAGCACCTGATGTGCCTGTGATAATTACGGTAGCGTGAAAGAGGAAGCAGCCTCGAGCCACCACTGGACAGAGGAAGAGATGAACTCACCATTTCCCTCCATGTGGTGATCCTGATCTTGTTTCTGAACAGAGAGGGAGGGAGAGAGGGAGAGCTTTAATACAATGATCAGAGAGAGAAAGTGTAAAAGAATTATCAAATATATTACTCTAAATTAGTCCTATACAGAGGTTTGATTCACTTAAATTCAATTCAATTCAGGACTGTTCCATTGACATAATAATATGTTAATATATTCTTTTTACAGTGTAAAAGTTCCACAAAGTATAAATAGATAGATAGATAGATAGATAGATAGATAGATAGATAGATAGGTAGATAGATGGATAGATAGATGATAGATAGATAGATAGATAGATAGATAGATAGATAGATAGATAGATAGATAGATGGATAGACAGAAAGATAATTGCATAGATAGATAAATAGAGCGATGGATAGACAGGTGGATTTAAAGACAGATAGGTAGATAGACGGAGGGATAGGTGGATAGGTACATAGACAGGCCACTCTGGTCTCACCTGCATGTGCCAGGTAAAGAGGACAACGGCAGCGGCAACCAGAGCGACGGTCATCACGCTGGCAAACAGCCTCCACGGCCGGCTGGTCCTGCTGGGGGCCCCTGTCCCCTGCTCTCCCTCCAGCTCCAGCACGGTCTGGCGCTCCTCCGTCGCACCCATGTCCACGGCTCTGTGAGGTCCTGCCATCTCTGCTTCAGCGATGTTCTCAGGTGCGGAACGGTGCGGTCGCTAGCCCAAGTCAGTCAGGCGTAAAAAGTTTGACTGCGTGTGTCGGCTGTCGGTCAGCGTCGGAGCGGATGAGGTTAGCGCGTGTTTGTCTGCGCAGCAGTGCACTGGGGAAGAGCAGCAGTGCAGCGGTATATATGGAGGCATTGCAGCGATGGGGAAAGTCCAGTGATGTCACTCGCTGGGGAGATCAGCGGCTTCACAACTGCGAAAGAGAGAGATGGAGGAGGGAGGGGTGGTTATGACAGAAGGGAAACCGAGGCCCACACACGCACACACATCAAACACATACCCTGACACACATACACACACACACACACACCTGCAACAAACACATGAGTAAAACACACACCTGCTACAAACATACCTACCACATGTACACGTACACCAAGCACACACCTGCTGCAAACACTCACAAAAAAACACACACCTGCCACATACACATGAACCCACTACAAACACACACACCAAACACATACACGCATACCAAACACACATGTGCTACAAACACAGACACACACACACAACACACACCCCTGTTCCAAAAACACACACCATCCATATAGACACGCATCAGCAACAAACACGTGCAGACACAAGCAGACACACATTTACACCCTCACACACACACATATTACACATGCACACAGACCGCAAACACCATCCCCCACCCGTGGTAGTATCTCAGGCTTCCCCTTGATGGAACCCTTTTTCTTCCTTCAGCTTTTCCTCTGTCTTGTGCTCCCCTGATTCTTTCCCTCCAACTTTTTTCTTTTTTTTTCTTCAAGCAAAAAGTAAAAATAGAGTTGTCTCTTTTCCGAGGGGTTTCCTCATCTGAAACGTGTCCGCTCACTTCCCTTTTCTTGACTCTGCTGCTGCTGGCCTTGAGTCCATTGGTTCACTGTGTCGCAGTGGTGCCGTGGCGGTATCAAGCATGTATATGCAAGTTCAGGTTTTATTTGTCTAGATCATTTTAAAAGTGGCAGCTTTTTAAAAAGAGTTGCATCATCTTTCAATAAAAATGGTGTTTATTAAAAAAAAACCCACAATGATCAAGTTTATTCAAACACCAAAATATCTACACAAACTCTTGTTTGCTTCAACGTTCTGGTGTCTGATTCACATTGTTTTATCGATCATGGGAAGCTTCTGGAATTATGTGTAATATCAGTGTGTACATAGATGTGGAAGGCACTGTGCAGGTTGCAGTTGTTACATTGTGGTTGGTTTGACACATTTTTCATTTTGACTGTGCCAAAGTGCAAAACCTGTAGCACAAAAATCCGAACTGAGCTGCGAGACCATGACCTTCGGATGAATGTTCCTGTGTGTGTCCCTAGTGCAGCTACACTGTCTCATGGCTTTGCGTTTCAGTGTTATTTCGGGTTTTGATAGGCTGCGCTCCCTTTGCATGGTAAGATGATATGGCACAGGGAAAGCTACCTGAAAGAATACAGGAAACTTTGGGCAGCATTAATATAGAGTAGCATTTGTGTGATATTTTAGAGAAATTCGTTGGTTATAATTTGACCTCTCATTGATGTCAACACTTGGAGTGGCAGAGCTATTTTTGCAAATGCACTTGTTCTGACAGAGTGTACAATGTAAAATGTTTGTTTGTGTGAGTAAACTTGCATGTTTCTGCACTCAAATAGATTTCTATACACAAAATGCAAAACTGCTATTGGCTTTCACGTGGATTGATATTAAATTCTAAGTGAAATTCTAGCAAACTCAGAGGACCAATTATAGCAGGAAAAGCTATTTATAGTAATTACATCACCACATAAAAGCCTGTGATGAAACAGCACCAGCTTGTGAAAACATGGAACAGAAGAACTGAACCTGGTGAAGCCCACATTTGAAAAAAACAAAACAGCAGCGGTCAGAGCAGCAGTGTGGAGCAGCGGTCAGGGCAGCAGTGTGGAGCAGCAGTGTGGAGCAGTGGTCAGAGTAGCAGTGTGGAGCAGTGTGGAGCAGCAGTGTGGAGCAGCAGTGTGGAGCAGCGGTCAGAGTAGCAGTGTGGAGCAGCAGTGTGGAGCAGCGGTCAGAGTAGCAGTGTGGAGCAGCGGTCAGAGCAGCGGTCAGAGCAGCAGTGTGGAGCAGCGGTCAGAGCAGCAGTGTGGAGCAGCAGTGTGGAGCAGCGGTCAGAGCAGTGTGGAGCAGCAGTGTGGAGCAACAGTCAGAGCAGCAGTGTGGAGCAGTGGTAGGACAGCAGCACGGAGAAGGTGCATGAAGCTATATGGCTGCGTAATGGTTTCTCTCACTCTTTTTCTTATACTTCCTTCCTCTGCGTATGTAGGCCAACCTCAGAGAGGAGGGAAAAAAAGACTCCTCTACCGTCATCTGAATGCTCTCCACTCAGTTTCTGTCTCATCCTCTGGTCTCCTGCACCCCACTCAGACTCAAATTTTCCCCTTTTCTCTGCCCTCTTTCTCCCTCTCGGATTTACGTATCGCCGCCTGTGTCTCCTCATCCCTCCTGGCCTCTCTCCAACAGCACAAACAGAACATTCATAAAATATGGAGGAAAAAAATTACACCAAAAATTTCAAGTCTCTCAAATCCAAGCTACAAATTGTTTTTTACAAGTTTGATTGATTTTACTGGGGATGCCTAGAGTTTGTGTATGTGTGTTTGGTGGGGAGGCAGACCAGCAAGCAACTTTATCTGGATTTTTAAAAAATTGAAGTTGCATGCCATTATAGTCCATGGTCGTGTGATAAAACACATCACATTTTTGAGTTACTATTACACTCTGCCATTGTAGTAAAAGTTATTTGTTTATGAGGCAAATAGTTGATTTATTTAATTAATTAATTACTTTACAGCCAGTATTTTGCATATCAATTTGTCTGTTCCTTTGGCTATAATTCATGATTTCATTTTTCAGCCTGTAGATTTCACCTGTATTTAAATTTGGGTTGACTCATGTTTTTTGACTCATTTTTTTAATGCTTCCCCCCTTAATGCAACCCTATTTTTGGAATCGTAAATTTAATCTTCTCGCCACCAGCTTCTAAGCGTTTCTTCTGGAGCACTGAAGCAAGACAAATGCAATGCAGCGAACACATGCAACAGCACAAACAGCACACCACAATGGAGTGGGAACCTGCAGGAGGACACAGAAGGCACTACTCCACTGACGTCATCCCAGATCCCTGACCAATCACAGGCTGCCTACCTGCTGACCGCTCCAGCCCTATGGCCGGGGGAACAAAGCCAATTTTGCTCCGCCCCTGTGGGATGCTGGCCAGTGTCGGAGAAGTGATGCAGCTGGATTCGAACCCTAACCGTAGGGCTCAACCTGCATTCAATGTGAACCTCTTTCCACTGAGGCCCCGTGTAGTTTTAATAATTTAAGGAAATTTAAGGAAAGTTATTACATAATTTTTTAATCATTATTATCATAATTATCATCATTGGTATAGGAAAGTCATAACAGGGTAAAAGAATGATCATAATGCTTTGAATAGTATTATATCACTGAACATAATCCTACTTTTCTCCTCAGCCTCTCTGTTCTGGTGTCCCCCAAGGCCCAGTCCTCGATCCATTGGAATTCTCCCTTTTCCATCTTTTTCAAAATGTTTTACAATCACCTACTACGGATTTGCCTTTAATTTAAATTGCGGAATAGTCTCAGGCGTTCTGCTTTGCCCTCTCAGTTTTTAAATGTACATTGGACAACCTCTGTTCGGCTTTGTGATCTGCATACAGCAGTGCGTTTACTTCCAAGTTTCCAAACTTCAGAGATCAGTACATGCTCGTGGAGTACATTTGCCCTAGCTCTGGACTTCATATCCCGTCAGCACCTATGTTAAATGCCACGTAACTGCTTATACCGTAGGGCTGCTGGTGTGTGCACTGCGTTTGGGCATTTTGTGGTTGTAGTGCTATGTGACGCCTGTGGGTGTTTTATGCTGTCAGTGGAGGCGGGCGTTTCCACCATTAACACCGCTCTTCTCTGAAATGTAAAAATGCTTCCAGTGATGAGTCATTCAAAATGTAGGTCCAATAAAATTGTGGAAACTGTGAACAAGCGTGGTGATGATGGTCATTGTAGTCATTCGTTATTTGTATCCATAAACGCAAAAAAAATGGTAGGAACACAGGAGAGTACTCGATCTATCGGCTGTTAAAATCACTAAATCACTAAGTCACTGAGATTAAGCGAGCACAGGTTGTTTCGACTTCTGCATATCATCCTGAGGCCTGCACCAGCTAAAAGGAATGATAAAGGTGTTAAAAATAATGCCATACAGGCGTCAGTTGCTGTGCAAGTTTCACGTACAGCTAGTCTATAAACATGCACACGCCTCTCAGTCACTGTTTGGCTGTTTGTTACACAGGACCATAGCAACATCCAGATACAGCGTAAAAATAATAGAAAGAGTTTAAATGAGTAATGTTGACTGTGAGAGGAACAAAAATCAGGAATGGATTTAAATAGATCAAAGGAAGAGTAATACAGATTAAGAACTCTTATTCAGAGCAGGGTGGTTGCGTTAAAGTAGAATGCTCGTGTTCTGTATCATACTGTGTGTGTGTGTGAGTGTGTGAGTCAAAGGGACCACGGTAGTCGGAAGTCAGAATTTTCCACATGACAACAAAATTGCCCCTGTGCAATACTGGAAACACGGAGGAGTCTCTGTCCCATCCCTCCTCTGTCTTTCTCTTTTTATTTCTCTGAGTAGAAAATACTTTGGCTCATTTGAAACAACTAGCCAAGAAAAATGCTTACATACACACTTACATGTGTGAAGATGGAGGCTTTAAGCTCATAAATCTAAATTCATTGACCCTTTTTGCTTGAGACTTCAGTGGTAAAAATACGCATTAAACATTACCATTTTTCTGGTAACATGTTAACTAACTGATGTGCATAAGCACAGTATACTCTATTTCTTTTTATTCAAATTATGTCTTTTTATTTCCTTGTATTCTTTAAAGAGGCACATCCAAGCCTATGATGATTTTTGATGAGAAATTTATAATTACATATTAGCAAATTATATGGCTAAACTAAGGAAAGCAATTCATACTGCACTAATTATATTTATCAAGGATAGCATAGCCAGGAATGATTATGTAATGTCTTTTAAGAAGTTATGATGTATATGGTGACATACGTCCACAGCCTGTATTCAGTTAAGCTATCACACCATCAGAAATGAAACGATGCATAAACAAAAGAAAACACCATGGAATATTTTCCATATTAAGAAATGCATACATTCTGTCCTTTCTGAAAGAAAAGACAGCTATTAAATATATACTTTTGACAAACTGGACCACTTATTTGGCATGGGAGTTAGCCTTAGATAGCAATAAACTTTATTCTGCATATATCAAATGTCAGTTAATACTGCCAAACATCTCTTAACCACATACTCCTTTTAACACTTTTTTAACGGTTCTAGCAACCACAAAATGCCACATATCTGGGGCTTCAAATAATCATTTCATTGAAGACTCTATCAAGAGGCCTCCAGGCATTGGCTTTGGCTTCATCCAGAGCTTTCATCCTATTGGTCAGATTCAGAAGCTCCTCCCATCGTTGTGGTCATCGGAACCTCAGTGCTCATCACAGCTGAGTCCTCCCCTTCCTCCATTTTCTCAGCGACGTCCGTCATGGAGACGGGGTAGAGATGCAAGCCGAAAAGAGGGAAGTGCCTAATACAGCAAGGGAAATGAGATGTCCTCCTTCACCTGGACTGCGTCAGTTCCGTGTGATCCCCAGCAGGAACCCCTCCCCTCCTGCAGACAGCCATGCTCTTTTTTAGCAGGGAGTGTACGGACTGGGTTTATTTGACTGTACTCCTAGCAAACCTTTTCACCCGTAAAATGAAATGTTGTATGAAAAGCCAGCTCACAGAGATTTTTAGGGATTAGCGTCAAACATCATCCAAACTCCTGCATTTAAGAAAAGCTGTTTTATTCCAAGATTTTCCCAGGTAATCTCTGCACCCAGGGGAAGACCAGGAATGAGTAACACACAGCACTATGTACACACACACACAAGCCACCCACGCATCCGAACGCTCACTCACAGATTAATCACAAAGCAATACTATGACTTCATTTTTTTGTGTCATCTTGGCCTCTTCTCGTTTTCATTCATCTGTTTCCATGTGTCACTCTGGCCCCCTGGCGACCCCACCCTGCCAGGGGGGCTGGGCACGGAAGCCCTGCTTGCACGGGCATCTCTATGATTAGCAGCAGCAGTTTTAGCACCATCTCCGTTCTGAGAATGAGATGTCACTGTTAGCGCGGGAGTGGCTGTGAGACCAGCGGCCCGGCCTGTGGGAGCGCAGCAGGGCCCAGAGGGGGTCAGTGGGAGGACAGAGTCACTGCAGCGGCTTCAGTGATAATGCATGGAGGGAGAGGGAAGTGCAGAACCACATCTACCACAAAGCCCCATGGTCCCTCAGAGAGAGGGAGAGCGAGAGAGAGGGAGAGGGAGAGAAAAGGAGAGAGAAAGATAGAGTGGGGGAGGGGAGAGAAAGGGAGAGAGACAGAGAGAGGGGGAGTTGTTTACTCAAAAGGAGCTTGTTTGTGAGGGACCTCGTTTCAGGTGAACAGGGGACTTTTGGGTGCCCCGCTTCTCCTGGGCTTCTTCTAAACGAGGGAGGCTTTACGTGGAAGAGGGCTTTGAAGATCGAGAAAGAGAAACTCCCTTGTGTATTTTTTTCTGTCCTTGCTGAGAATTCACAGCTCTCCGCCCTGTCCTCTCAGCCTGTGCTTCCGCTGGAGACGCGACGCCCGCTCTCTCTCACTCTCTCTTTCGCCTGCTAGCTGTCTCTCTCTCTCTCTCTCCTCTCTCTCGCGCTGCATAACACCTCGCTCAATCAACGACAGAAGTGGCTGCTGGCCTCCCCGGCCAACCCCCACCACCCACACCCTGCTCCTCGGTGTACCAGCCGATCATGTGACCTCCACAGGATGATCAGATGTGGGTATTGTGGTAGGCACAGGCTGATATGGACATCAGAACAAGAGAAAAACATGTTGCATTTTTTAATGTCAGGGCTAAGGCACTCCGGGGGTTGAGAAGATGCATTTCTAGGGGGGGGGGCTCTTCTCTTCACACGTAGAATGTAGCAAGAAGACCAAATTTTTGCCAGGGAGAGTCCCGTGTCTTTCCCTCTCTCTGACACACACACAAACTCCACAGGCAGACAACACTAACAGCAGTTTGCCACCTGGTCATCAGATAACTTACACGCTGACTGGACGCACCAGGCAAAATGACCAAGTACCATGGTAATGGGTGTGTTCAGAGAGTACCGCTTCATGCTGCAAATTTTTGTTCTTGGCAGTGTGTGGTCCATAGCATACAACCAAGTATGTTAGTGTTCAGTATATGCCCCTATGCATACCTCTATATACTCCTCTATATACCCTGTCTCCACCATAACATGACTCTATCTGACCACATACGCATATTAAGTTAATCAAACCTTTTGGTGTATTTCAAGCGAGGCTGTAAAAATTTCGAGTAATATTTCTGATTGAATATAAAGAGAAGTGAAACTAACCACCAACATCCGCACACAAATCCATTCATCACTGCCTTTCTTCTTTGGGTGAATTTGAGTTGGTGGATTCAAGTTGCTAGGGATTATGGGAATGAAGGGAATAGGTAGAGTATGCTGCTAAGTCTTCCAAAGTACCCAGAATGCATCTGGGGAATTTCGATGTGTGTTGACTCTTGAGAACTTGACTTTTTGAAACCACTGTCCACAAGGTCTGTATTTTTGAGCCATTTTGCAGGTGTGTGATTTTGGTCACAGCCATGAGCTGTTTATAAGTTTATTATTAAATACTTGGCACATCCAACCAAACACTTTCCCTGCGTTTTACTATCTCAGGATAAACCTGCTGGGCCCATTCACTGGTGATTTCAAATGCTGGACTTTTCCCACAGTCCCATATGTGAGCACATGATAAGCACCAGAGGATGACCTATGTAGCAGACAGTACAAGACAGTAGTGTGGGGAGCTTCACAAAAGGCATAGAGCTCTCCTTTTTTGGATTTTTTCTCATTTTTAGAACACATGACAGTCATACTGACATTTTGTTTCTGTTACTGTGTGCTTAAAGGCAGAACTGAAAATCGAACCACACAGTTCGTACATTCCTGCCATTCTGACAGTGACAGAAATTCAACAATTCCCCCAAAATTAGCTTTGTGTGGAAAGTTTCTCTTCAAATTCTAATTTGTTTTGTGGTGGACAATCAAAGAAAAATAAAAAAAGATAATTAAATTAAATAAAAATAGCTATAAATAGAAAAAAAGAAAAAATTATAATAGAATATAAGTAATACAATAACAATTTTTTAAAAATAAATAAAAATAAAAACTCTGTTTCTGTGCAGTCATGATTTCATCGTCTTTGTGATATCTGTGTTGATTGACAAACGTAAAAATGAGCTGAAGGAGTCAGACACCTCCCTCTGTGCTCACTCTTTGTCTTTCTCTCTCGCCGCGTCTCCTTCTCGGCTCAGAGTTTTCTACCACCTGTGGCCGGGCTCTGTTTATCGGGAGCACAGAGAAAAGCAGAAGCAGGGAGAGAGCGTCCCACAGGGAGGGAAGTGAGATCACACGCACCTCCAGCCTGGAAGTGAAAGATGCAAATAAGGAGAAAATAAATTTCTGTTGTTAGTTAACTTTTTCTTTTTGTGATTTCAGTCATGCCTCGGAAAATTCTACGCAGGGAAAAAGGACTGGTGATGAAACTGGCGAAGTTTTACGTTTGATTTACATTTGATCCATTTATATGTACATTTTCATTTCAGATTTATGCATTTGATGGACATTCTTATCCTGAGGGACTTACAACTTAAGTGCCCATAATACTACTAAATTTATAGCTCCCACAGAAAATTACAGGTCACCTTTGAAAATAGGGTCTGCGCTACATACTGTGAAGTGTTTCAGTAAGACGACACAGCTGAACATTGACTGAACAGACTCAGATTACTGCATCGGCTACAACAGCGGTGTCCAGGCTTCAAACCCACAACCTTTTGGTCACCATTACAGTTTTTTGTCCACCGCATCACATCCTGCCATCAGCTGTAGGAGTTGGGAATGAATACTACAAACTTCAAAGCATTAACACAGTGAGTGTAAGAGAATAGCGCGCTGTGTGGAAGAGCATCAGTGTGGAACAGCATTTAGCTACTTAACCTGAGCTGCTTCAGTAAATATTCAGGCCTTCGAAAGGAATGTGTGTAAAGTTATGTAAGTCGTGTTGGGTAAGGGCATGTTTTTCAGCCACAGGGTAATGCACTGTGAAACTGGTAAAGACGGTGAGGAAGGTGATACCAGGGGAGGGAGGTAGAGGAGGAGTGTGGAGCGGTGACTAACCCGAAACAATTCCCGCTGATTCGTGTGTTGCAATGCTAACAGTAGAGCCTGTAGGTGTGAACGTTTAGGAGCAAATGCTTTCATCGTCTGTGGTTTCTGCTCATTATCAGATAAGAATCTGCCCTGCTTAGTCACACACTATATATTAATAAAGAGTGAGATGAGGACATAAGATTATTTTAGTTCTGCTTTTTATGAACACCTATTTTTATCTTTTAACAAATGCAGTGGTGACAGTAATAGAACATTTGGAGTAACTGTGCTCATAGGAGTAGCATAGTAGTATTACTGGCTGTAGGGTAACAGTAGCACTAGTAACAACAACAGTAAAAAGAAAATATTTTGATCCGGAGTGTAAAGAAGCAGGGGACTTTCAAGCATCCTGCTTTGCTTCTTATAAATGAAGCAGACTTATAAAAACCCTCTCAGGATGAAGAAGAGAAAAACTCCCTAATTCTGTCTGCAAAGTTGTACGCAGGAATTCACAGCTCTTTGTCCTTTGTGCTCTGTTTTGGCTTCCGTTGTTTATCTCTCTCCTAATCTCTATCTCTCTATACCTTTCTCTCGCTCTCTTACATACCATGCACCCAAAATGCATACAGATATTTGGCCTACCACCCTGATCAGCCTAATGCTAGTAACTGCAACAGAAGTATATCTGATAACAGTGATGATCAGAGTGGTGGCTGGGTGTGTTTTGCACTTATGTACTTATTCTTATCCAGAGCCACTCACATAGGTGAGGTTACTTACTTAGGTTATAACTCTTTTACATGTTATCCATTTATACAGCTGGATATTTACTGGAACAGTTTAGGTTAAGCTCCTCCCCAAGGGTTCAACAGCAGTGCCTGAGCAAGGAATCACAGTGCCAGTTTTTGGGTTCCAAACCCTGCTCTTTACCGCTCCACCACACGGTTGTACCTCAGAAAGCAGGGACACCACTCTAATTAAACTAGCATGCGTTTGGAGTTCAGTTCAGTTCAGCTTGAATCACTGTTTGTATGTACATTTAGATACATTGGAATCTGGGGGTGCAATGCAATTAAAAGAAAAAAAGAAGACAAACAAACAAAAGCACTAACATTAAAAACACAAAATACACCACACAGAGACAAAGTGCATTGAGGCACTGATAACAAAATGTTCTAGTGCTTCATGTTATTATGTAGCTTCAGGTTTGCTTAAGGCGCACACTGGTCACAGGTGGAAGGTCCTTTTTGGACAGTTGGTAAAGGGTTTGAGGGATGGATGCCACAGAGGGACAAAAAGCTTGTATTCTGGGTTGCTTGTGTCACAATAGCCATTGCTGGGGAGTGATGCCATCCTTCGAGAGCATAGCAGTTTACAATGATTACTAATTCTCTTAGCCAATCCTGCATCTGGATATTTACTGGGGCAGCTAGAGCAAAGAATCTTACTTAAAACAAAGACCCACAAGGGGATCTGAACCATAACCATGTGGTTCAGAGGCTGGTGGATCTGAGGAGGTCAAACAAGGACAACAGGAAGGCAGAAAATTCAGAGTTTTTGCGCTGCTTATTAACACCTATTTTTTTTTTAATGTTGTGGAAATTTGTGAATTTCCCACTGCCTATCAAAATCAAAGCCAAGCCCTGTCTGACAGCTTCGATACAAACACACACACACACACACACACACACACACACACACACACACACACACACACACACACACACACACACACACACAGAGTTTCAACGAACCCAGAAAAGGAATGAAGAGTCATCCAATAAAAGGGAAATTCTCAGTCATTCTCACTCAGGGAGAGAGTGCTGTGGGGATTTTTTTGTGGAATGTATAATTAACACTTCTGTATCCATACATCCAACCACCCTTTCAAATCAAAAATAATTGTTCTGTGTCGGTGGGACTTTTTTTGTCATCCTCTGTTTGTTGCATTATTTGCATGTTTCAGTGTCTTTATTTAGATTCCATTTATGGACACTGTTTTGGCATGAATTAATTGCACACTGAGTCATGCACAGATTCTGGGGAGTGCGTTTTGTTCCGGCGGGGGCAGGGGTGAGAGGTCAGCCAGGGCTTCCTCGTCTCAGCACCGTCTGACACCCTGCAGTTTATCCGGGGCCTGCGAGTTGCTCCGATGATGTCAGTGGAGAGGCGCCTCTCCTCCACTGAGTGCCCACTCTGCTCTGATGCGCCGTGTGACCCGCGGTGTAAGAAATAGCCGCTGCGGGTGTATTGCCTCAGCACTCCCGCCTGAATGCTACGGTTGTCATGGTGAGATGTGGCCAGTATACAATTTGCAATTCTAAAGATACAGGACAGTGAATGGGACAGCCCCCTTATACCTACATTCAGTCTTCAAACTCTGTGTTCCTGTGAAGGAGTAGCCCCTCACCTCACCCCCAACTGACTAAATGTTAAATGCTTGTTTAATTGTTAAATTGAGGATCTTCATTGTCCACATGCCATCTCGCTTTAAATAAGCGCTTTAAATCAATCAATTACAATTGACGCAGGTTACATGTTTGTCTTTATTTAATAATTGTTTAATTGTTTTGTTAATTGTCATGTGTTTGAGACCCAGTTAATTGGTCACACCTTAATTAGACTGATTAAATACAGGTGTGTAGTCACACAGAGAGGAGTTCAGATTGCTGGAAGCCATTTTGTGTGCTGGAGGTAGCAGACTGGTTCTCTTGTGTTTGTGAGTAGTTTTTTAAATAAATTATTGTTTTTGTAAAGTTTTACTCCTTCCGCTTATTTATGTGCAGAGCATCGGCCAGCTCTGTCACAGTTCCACCAAGATCACTACGCTCATGGGGCAACTGACTGTCCCGTCCCGACAGGGTCGCTCCTCTCAAATACAGTCCCTGTCTGTATCGGTTCCTCTGTGGTGCAATGAACTCCCCACGGGGGTCAGGACAGTGGAAACACTGGCCAGCTTCCAACACAGACTGAAGACCCACCTCTTCAAGCTGCATCTTGGTTCCACTGCAATCCCTGCCCCCTAACACCTGCTACTTGTGGTAGTGCTTGAATAGTGTTGTGCTCACACTCACTGGTCTGGGAGTGTTGTTAGCCTGGTCTGACACTGTTGCTCATTTAACTTGAATGGATACACTTCTCTTGTGCTGGAAGTCGCTCCGGATAAGACCGTCTGCTAAATGCCAATAATATAATGTAATGTAATGTAATACTGGAGGTCGCACAGCCTGGTGTTCTCTCGAGACAGTGTGTGTGTGTGTGTGTGTGTGTGTGTGTGTGTGTGTACACTGTTGACATCAGCGGGCCTGGAAGCTGGTAGAGTGACAGCCTGCGGGTCATGAGGTCACCCGGAATCCTGTGACACGGTCAGAGTTCTACTCTCACAGAAGAGGGATCCAGCGGTGCCAGTCACATCACACTCCACTGTGTCACTGAGGTCTCCCATAGCACCCAGCTTTCCTTTCTCAGACAGGCTGCGTAGCTGTACACAGCTCGATGACTGAGGCAGTTCGGCTCAGCTCTGGGGTGGATCACAGTGTTGCGTTATAACTCCATCAGGGTAAAAAAAAGAGGTCAGGTGACCTGCATGGGGAGAACAGCACTCACAGTGACGGTGTGTGTGCCCACTGATCACCACGGCGACCGCAGTGCTTGAGCGTAAAATCCAAGCCTGTCATGTTGGAGTCAGAGGTAAAGGTCTCTGCGGAGGTTAAACTCCGTCAGCCTCCTCCTCACAGTTACATGGTGAGCACATACAGAGGCTGTAGGAAGTGATGCAGCATGAAATAAGTGCATTCTCAGATTGCACACCCTCACTCCTTTTGATTCAACCTTGACCTCTGGTGGTAAAACCTTGCTACTGCACTCTTTTGACACAGACAGACAGATGGATAGATGGACAACTGACTGTAACGCCTTCAGGTAATCAGGGAGACCGGGTAGCATTTACTAAAATGTGCAGCAGTAGGTAATTATTAATTTCCTTTACCAGGTCATTTACCAATGATCTAACATGAGAACAATGTGTTTATTGTCCCAGAGATTCCATGAATGTGCGGGACCTGTGAGTCCAGCTTCCTTGCGGAGAACCCCAGTATAACCCCACGCAATGTCTGTTTCCAAAAAAGTAACTTTTATACTGCCCTTTCTTTCCATGATTCCACCTCCAGCGGAATGCTCTCAGCATTACAATGTGGAATGTTCAGCATGTCAATATTAATTCTGATATTTGCACTGGATTTCTGCCAGGCTGAATGCAGCCTCACTGCAGCTTGGAGCCCCCCATCCTGTGCCACGCCCATAAAGCACGCTTACACCAGTGTGTGGGAGGGCATGGCAGGCAGTGACCATTCCCACAATGCCTCTGTGTAGGAGGTTTTATCTCTTCTGCGCTTACAGATTCAAAGAGAGACGTATTAATACTGCCACAAAGTTTGGTACAAAGTCTGAGAGTGTGCTGGGTGGAGAGAAGCTCTTGGGTGGAGGTGGACACTCAATTACAACTGGACAGCTACAGTTTCAAAGGGTGTTTATCATTTCAAATAGCACTGGGAGTTGCCGATACCTCACACATGCCAGCATCCGTCTCAACTTTGATATCTGCCATCGGCAAATATGGCCACTCAGACTTTGAGATTTTTCTGAGTCTGCTTCTGAGCACCGCCCTTTCTGTGATGAGCAGTGATAATCTTTCATCTACCCTCTGTTGTATTTTCCTTTCAGGTTTGACCCCACTTGCCCAAATGCTCAAGGATGGTTCTTTTTTTGTTGTATACAGTAGTGTTTTATTCCAAAATGCTTCTTGTAAACATGTCTTAAGAGGAATACCAGCATTTGTTATCATCAAATAATTTGTCTTTAAATATTCATTGGTGACTCCGATTGATTTGATTGAGTCAGTATAGGGCTGTATTTTGCCCACTCTAGATCTCTATATCTAAAACAGCGTCACCACCTGTCACCGGAACACAATCAGCAAACGTCCAGTCCAAACACATCATTCCATTTTCCTATGGAGTGGCTGCGTAGGTGGTGTGTAGACAATGATTAATGGTTTTGAACCGAAATGCGAAATCTCTCAGGTCCTCAGGTGATTCAGCCTGTGGTTTCTGCTGAGCAGATCATTCGACGCAAAAATTCCCAGCTCTTCAGCTGCCCGTTTACCTTGCTAATTCTCAGCACGGCCACCATTTTGCCTCTAGACTTTCCTCTGTCCATGAATCAATCAGGGGCAGCTGACTCTTGAGTGGCATCATCTGTGTCTTCGAAGGTAGACGTTGTAGACACCCATCCAAAGCAGCGCAACCCAGACATACCACTGACATCAGTATGACACTCTCACTGTGTTAACCGGGCAAGCTGTGAATTAAGCACAATCAGAAATGATTTACTGCCTTTTCGAAAAGGCAGTAATAATAATTGACTAAACAAAGACAGATGCTCTGAGAAAGTGATATGTTAATTTAGTATACTGTAGATCACTTTGCTTCAGTCTCAACTTATGTGAGCTGCCAGCAAGATATTGACAGATGTTTGAGGCTACATGTGTTTTGTTGGTAGTATAAATTTCTTATTATATGAATCAATCTGGAGAGCAGTCTGCTGTTGTATGTGCTCTGAAAAGCAGGAATCCTTCTGCTGCCTAGTCTGCAGACGTGTTTTCTGATCTGTGATTATGTCTAAAAACACATTGCATCTGTGCTTATCTAATTGTACCCAGGGCACAAGTCCTCCTGTAAGTCATCTGTTGTGAACCAGGAAATTCGGTACAAAATATGACATTCTTGGAATCAGTTAGCTAGTCAGAGTATCACACCATCCTATGCTACTGTACTTAACATTTTGGTCCTTTCTGTCTGTCTAACCTTTCAAATAAATGCCAAACATTTTGATATTTGATTGGGTGTTTTCTAGCATTAGTTCCTTTTCACATTGGCCAGCTAAAACGTGACAAGAAAACATGCTTTAGTTAAAACATAGGTCATTATTGTAAAGAATATACTTAATTAATACATCGCGTTGCGTCACAGACATGTGTGCGATGAAGGTGCTATTCCAGACACCGCGAGGGAACACCCACAGCACCGGGGTTGCTACGCAAACGCGCGACCGGATGTTTGGCCGTTGTCAAGAGGAAGCGGAAGAGTAAGTACCGTAGTTCACCGTAATATCGCGCAACTGTTACCTTGTGTGGCTCGCGGCTCATGTTTGCAAATTCAATACGCTCAAGCGTACTTCTTTAATTTTCCTAGACAATCACAAAACAATGAATAGCATATATTTACGATAGTTGGAGCGTGTGGTGCAACTTGATATCTTGCTAAGAAGTTAACTCTGGCTGTGAAATAGCGCCACTGTCAATGCGCGGGGGTGGACTGCATTGTTTTATTTGGTGGTATTTTAACTATATTACGGTAGTGAGATAAACTGGTAGCCAGGGCTCATCCCAATACCGTACGACACAATGGGAAGACAGAGCGAGCATTGACACTGTATTAGAAACGCACGACCGACTCTCACATAGCTGGGATTGCAAATCTCTCACGGTAGCGGGCTACCAGCAATGCAAAAATGACAAGAGTGCATTGAAATGTGCATTCAGTCGGGCGGCTTAACAGTCTACCTCTGTATCCTTCTGAGGTTAACGTACCGGTAGTTATTTTTCCGAAGAACTAGTCTAGCTAAATTCGCAGAATTTGGAGATCAGATTACCGCTGCACTGATTTTTAGGAAAATTATCAAGAATATGGAATTCCCGTTCGATGTAAATGCTCTTTTCCCCGAAAGAATTACGGTATTGGATCATAACTTGACTGCAGGGCGAAAAGCACTGGGAAGGTAAAGTCAATGTTATTGAATATTGAGCATCTTGGGAGACGTTGGCTAGATGGCTAGCTATGCATAGATTTTAGTCGGGCAGCCAGTTAACAACAATAGCCATTGTGTTTTGCTGTAAATCAGAGAGGTTGAGTCAGTAACTAGCTAGCAGAATGTGAACATTTAACTCGCTGGTTGGTTAACGAGTTAGCTAGGTATCCTAACATGAACTGGTGTGCTGTAACCTTCCTCCACTCCCAGTCAGTCTTTGTTTCTGAAGCATAGATGTAGCGACATGCATGTTTTCTTGCTATGATGGTAACCTCCGCCCATACATTTCACTGTTTGTGTGCACCCATCGGGTCGATTAGTTTACATGGCATTGTTAATCATTTAATCCCTCTTATCAGCGTTAGCTGTTCAGAAGCAATGATTTAGACTGTTAGCAAACGCTGTTTGCAGAATGATGAATAAAACGGAGAATCTGTGCGTTCCGTCGCATTTGCTGTGAAATTTATTCGTTATACATGCACTAAAAACAAGATTAGCCCCGCCGTGGAAAGGGTAGTGGCCCCACGTCAGAACGGTCATTTACTGGTCAGACAAACATGTTAAATTCAGAAAACGTGAAATCACCGTTAACATTTTCACAGCAATACGCGATTTTACAGGCAGGAATGGTGCTTGTTTAACTGTTTAGAAGAGTTGATACTGGATTCCCAGTTTTTTTCTCTGTGTCTCTCTTTTTCTCTCTCTCTCTCAGACAAGACCCTCAGCAGCAAATAGCCACAGTAATAGATGAGCTTGGCAAAGCTTCTGCAAAGGTAACTAGTGTATATTCTGCAGTGAGCCTGTTGGGAACTGAATGTTGTCTGGAGTATGTCTACCATTCAGTTTCAAACTTTGTGGCTTTGTGGCATACACTGCACCTGCTGCACCCTGAGCGTGGGAGGGGGGGCTTGGGGGAAATGGGGGGGCGGGCGGGCAGGCGTGCTGTTTCCTGAAAACATATCACATTCAGACACTTGGCATTGTATCTGCATTGCATGATTGTGGGGTGTCATTGCAGCTGTAGTTCTGTGTGTCGTGCAGAATCTGCACATATTCACTGATCTCCGTTGTATGTGGATGGGCTGATGTCGTGGGCGCAGTGAGTGGGGTGAGCCCATCCAGGTGATTTACAGATCAGTGAATCTGCGCAGAACATACATGATTGTTGCGGTCATTGTGGTTGCAGGCGCAGCAGCTGGCTGCTCCCATCACCACCGCGGTGAAGCTCCAGACCAACAGGCATCACCTGTACCTGCTGAAGGAAGGGGAGAGCAATGGGTATGTCTGCCCTGCTGCTGGCGCCACCCCCCGGCCCTCGAACCGGGAGTCAGACTGGAACATGTCTCCAGACAGGAAGTCCAGTCCTCAGTGAACTTGTCTACATACATCACATCCCCGGCACTAACCCTAACCCTAACCCTGACACCAAACCTCACCCCAATCACAACATTGCATTGAGACAGTATTCTTTGTCTTTACATTGTAAACCCACAAACCTTCAAATGTTCAGAGTTCTTCTTTTTCTTGTATTGCTCCTGCAGTTCTCTTCTGCAAGCTTTGATTTGTCTGAATAGCCTGAAAATAACTCCAGCCCCCAGTCGTAACCTTGCCCCTTACCCTGATTAAATTTATACACAAGCTAGCGGGATGTCATATCTGTGAACAGGGTGGCGTGGACGAGGTTGCCTTTTCAGACAGACCTGCCTCTGGCGTTTGCAGCCTGTCGCAGAAACTTTCAGAGTGATGTCTGATGCTTTTTTTCATCCAGCCCTTCAAAGGGCACCCAGTGCCGTTCTCTGGAAAATTAATAAAACTTCCTCCCTGAGGTTATTGTACACATGTGTAGCTGATATATTTCAGCCAAATATACTGCCATAAAAGAGTATAGTGGCAGTATCTGAACTGTAAACCTAAGGAAAGTGTTCTGTTTGGACATGCAAAGCACATACTGAACATTGGCAGCATTCCAGTCATCCTCCTTAATTGCTTTAACTTGCATCGCCTTCACCATGTCAATCGCATACCCCTCCCACTGTAAGAGGTGGGGGTGGGGGGTAGGTTGCACCCTGGTCTTTACAGAAGGATTGAGCGAGAATTACGTGAAAGGTCTGACTAGGCACTTTCCCTGAGTTTACCTGTGTCCAAGAATAACTGAATGTCACGTTCAGGTAGTCCAATGCTTAATGTGCTTAAGGTATTTAGTCACTTGAGGACTTAGGGAGAGTCCATTCAAAGCTTGCTGTCTGCTCAGGAATATTTTTTTCACTTTTTACCTCCTTGGCTGCTTCCAGTTTTGTCATCAGCATGTCTGTCTGTCTCTTTGTGCTCCTGTCAGTACAATACCTCATGAACACATGTAGGCTCATAGTCTGATATGGTGCTCATCGTTATGTCTGTGCCCATTTTTGTGATTTTTTTTTTCCCCCAAAAGTGTCTCAGATTCATTTAAAGATCTTGCTTCTGTCTTTATTTGTTTCCACTGAGGGAACAGTTTTGCTTGCAGCCTCACAAAGAGCCGAGGCACAGTCACTAAAATGGCATCACCCACGGGATGTGATGCGGAAGCAGTATGTTAATCATGTGTAATTGGATTGTGATTTAGTGCAGTAACGAAAAACAGATACACCTCATGAAATTATGAGCATCTGTGTCTCTCCCTGCTCTGTGCACTCTCTGTCTGTCTCTCCATCCCTCTCTCTCTCTCTCTCTCCCTTCGCTGTCTCTCAGGGGTAAGGGCGTGGTGGTGGGATTCTTGAAGGTTGGTTACAAGAAGCTCTTTCTGCTGGTGAGTCTTCCGTTGTCTTTGCGTCACCAAGAATACGCACACATACACACACACACCTTCACACATACACACACACCCACGCATGCCCATACGCACTCACATACATACACACACGCCCACACACACTCACACACATACACACACACACATGTCCACATACACACACACACACACACACACGTCCACATGCACTCACACACACATACATGCACGCACATGTGTAGATTCCTCTTCCTCACATCAGTTTATGTGATTGTAAGACAGGCGTCATAAATGCTGAAATGTCCTCAGGCTTAATCATAATGTATGAATCATAGTCGTGAAATTATGAAGTATGTGGTAGAAAAAGTTACTACAGTTAGATAACAGATGATGTGGTGAAAGCATTTTTTATGGCCAGATGGGGGTGCTGTTGTTGTCATGTGGTTGTTGAGAGGATTGGGCAGTGCACTGACCCCTGCTTTGACATTCTCTGCCCTGTAATGACACCTCAGGACCAGCAGGGGGTGCATGTTGAGACCGAACCACTCTGTGTTCTGGACTTCTTCGTCACAGAGAACCTGCAGCGGCACGGCTACGGGCTGGAGCTCTTCAGCTTCATGCTGCAAGTGAGAGACACTTCCTGTCTGAGGAGGAGGGGGTATGGGATAGAGGTTTCAGTGTTGTTCACTGAAAGATTGTCAGTAGTTTTTCTCAGAGCATTCACTCAGCAAGCATGTCTTGAAAGTAATGCATGAGATTCCAGATTCAGGATTCAGTAGCTGTAAATTTATAACCCACATGGCCTCTTGTAAATTACTTAGAAAATAACTGAAGTTTTGGTCTGGTGGTCACTGATCAGCGTTACTCAGTGTGATACCTCTTAAATACAAATAATCTTATCAGAAATTTATGAAAGGCAGGAAGCATAAATAAGGGGAAGGGGGAATGTAAATAAGGTTGGGCGGCGCCTTTAAGATTTAATGGGAGAGGAAGGTGACACATAGGGTGGGAGGGGCTAATGAGAAATTAGCCTGAAGAACAATGAAGTGGGAGGGGCATGAGAAAAAAGGGGAGGGGCATTGGCAGGGAAAGACACTTTCCCTGCCAATGGAGGACCCTTGAGTGAGGGTGAAAGAGATAGAGAGGGAAGGGGTAAGCAAAGGAGAGTGGAGGAGAAGAGAAGGAGGGAGAGGTGTGAGGTGAGTGTGCAGGATGAATGAGTAGGGGCAGAAAGGGAGTGTGTAACAGCAGCAGAGGAGGCTATAACAGCACTAAATGAGAGAGGTGACACCAGACTGAATAAGCCTGCTGGGGGGGGGAAAAACGTTACAGTGTTTCCGCATTTCAAAACTCAGATATTAAACATATTGCATAACATTCTTCTTTGTTATTTATAGTCACTCCAGTGGTTTGTACAGCTCACCAGAATGAGCTGTAATGGGTGGGGTGCTGCTGTAAGCCTGCAGTACATTTTGTGGAGCAGGTGCTGATGTTAGTTAGCTGACAGACTCCCAGGAGACAGTTTCTGCTCTGAAAGGGTCCTGGCAGGATAAAGGGATTAGGGGATTTAAAAATCATTTTAAGTGCCAGTCCTGAGAACAAATGTTTCCTGTATTCTGATTGGACAGCACAAGAGGGTGGAGCCTGTTCGGATGGCCTATGACAGACCTTCTGCTAAATTCCTGTCTTTCCTGGGGAAGCATTATGGCCTGAAAGACTGTGTTCCACAGGTAGGAGCTCACCTGCTTCAATGCTGTGCTGCACTGTGTTTGGAAGGGGGTGAGGAATTCAGCCTCACACAGAGTGTTCCCTGGTAACTGTGTTATCATCTTATACCTGCTATTCAACATGCATGGCAAATTGAAGTTTGTGGAAAAGGCCAACAGCCATTTCAAAATCAACCCCAATGAAAGCGTTTGCCTAGATGCACGAAGCACACATGGTATATCGCCCTAAAAAGGCATATATATGATATTTTGCAAATTTATATCTCATATATGTCAGTGAATTAGCACCTGATTTCCAGTCAGTGCCAACATCACTGTGGTGCATTGTGGGACTTGTATTGTGTTGGCCGTGTGTGTGTGTGTGTGTGTGTGTGTGTGTGTGTGTGTGTGTGTGTGTGTGTGTATTGGAGGGTCACTGTGGTGCATTGTGGGACTTGTAGTGTGTTGGCTGTGTGTGAGTGTATTGGAGGATGGAATTCATCTCTTCCCAGAGATCCTTTACGTCTATAGAGGTTATCATATTGAGATAAGCCTGATATACAATTGGCCATTCAAAAAGAGAGGTGCATAAACAGGGAAAAACCATTAAAAAACAGCTTGTGTGTTGGCAGTAATGTAATGTTATGGGAGGTATGCATTTATACAGCTTGATATTCACTGAATTAGGACTATAGAGGGACAGCAGTATGTGGGAGTCAGAGTCATAACCCTACATTTGATATTTCAGCTCCTTAATGACACTGCTGCTATTGTAAGGATAACTGCATGGGGAATGACCCTTACCTTAGCTTACATTTACTGTGTGTTGTGAAGTGGCAAACATTGTTCGTCCTCCTGGATAAAGCTGTCAGGTAGTCAGATCTAACATAATGCATCCTGGGTTTTCTTATTTCTGTCTGTCTCCGAACACCGGGGCCGTGGCCGGAGACACTGCGATTTTGCCTTTCGGGCAGAGGCCAGACAGAGGCATTACGCAGGAATGCTGGAAAAAATAGCAGTGATGATGGTGTGTACAATTACGCTCAGTTTTATCCCGAGGGGAAGTGAAAGGATCTAAATTGCTTCCTAAAAGGCGCTGAAAACATCTCTTTCCCCTGTCCCCTGAGGAACATGTTCCTTCACGTACCAGACAGCACTTGCAAGGAACAGTTTTTTCAGTGAATTGCTAGATGCTTACGTGCAAAATTATATTTTATGCATTGTATTCCTGTCAAAATTACCCAAACCACCCTGAAGCAGGTCACCATTCAATGTGAAGGGTGAATTTGATTCATGTATAAATAGCATGTCTTAAAAGCTGTCAGGATTCCAGTTAATAAAGATATTTTCCAAGAGGACTGATAGTAAACTGGGTCACAATGGGTCACTACAATACCTGCATCAAAAGTACACTCTGTACAAACACCATTCATTCATACCTAGATATGTGCTGCCAGTACAATACAAAAGATTACAATCCAATGGACACCGGACAGTACCTACACTTTTTTCTTCTTGTAAACATAATGATATGGGCAAAATCATTCATAGATAGATAGAGTTCATAGATTTGCAAAGGAAGTGACCTGATCACATTGCAGATGAAGTCCTACTATTTTCAGCTTTCTTCTGCCTCTGTAAGATAAATGAATCACATTTTCATGTCATGCTCTGTTAACTATCAAATACATATGTGCAGTGTTTTGGACATATGTTAGTCAATACAGTGAAAAATACCCTTTTCCAAAGAACATGTAGAAACTCAAAACAGGAAGTTCCTGGAAATCGGACACCCTGAGAACATCCTGTTCAGTCACAGCTGGTTGTGGCATTAATGTCACACGAAAGATGTTGATACCCACGCAGACGGGCGAGGTGATCTAATCGGCAGGGGTCTGGAGTTTCTGTGCGGTGGTGAGGTGTGCGTATCGAGAGAAATTCCTGTGCCTCAGGGCCCAAAAATTCACCCCTGCGTCATCTGAAGTGAAGTCATTCAGCGGTCCCTTTTTTCCAGCCTTTTTAACGCACTGAGGATCAAAAGAATATTACAGTATTCTTTTGTGCATGTGTGTGTGTGTGTGTGTGTGTGTGTGTGTGTGTGAAGGTGAAGGGGGTTTACAGGGCTCATCAATAACAAGGCGTTAAAATTACATTACATTACATTACATGTAATCCCATGCATTGGTCTCTTGGTCTGTCTCAGTCGTTACTCAGGCCAGCCTTTGAGAGCAGGCTGTGTTGTGTTTGCAGAGTTCGCAGTGGGGAGAGGAGGGCGTGGCACTTCCCCTGGGCTCTCGCATGAGTCACGGCATTCTGACTGGGCTCTAATGCACTCGTGCCAGGATTAGTGCCGCTGTCTCGCACTGACTCAGGGCTGGGGGCGCTGATGGCGTTTGACAGAGTTCTGTGCTGTCACTCCTTAGGCTCAGCTGACGGAGTGTCTGTGGAAAAACCGCCACTGAAAACAACTCTCTCCTGTCCTTCCAGGTCAATAACTTTGTGGTGTTTGACGGATTCTTCAGGGACAAATCAGGTAATCGTCAAAGCTGTGGTACTTAAGTTTTAGAATTTTTGTAAATATTTATTTACTTTATTTTATTTATTGCCCGTGTCGAGGCAGCCCTACAAAAGACCCCACTCTTTCACTGACTTTGACTCCCCCCCAGTGACGGCAGTACCTCAGTTTCACCACTAGATGGCAAAGAGGCCCTAATGGGATGATCCGCACGGCGGGCAGCCTCTGACAGGTGGCAGCCCTGGTTCTGCATTGCTGACGGCTTGTGTAACACGCACTCTGCCAGCTGTGAGAGGCGCTGGATTTTGGCTTGCGTGGGTGTCCCCGCCCTCGCAGGGCCCTGTTCCGATTGCTCTCTCTCTCGTTGAGTGGGCAGCTACCGCCCGTCCTGTTGCAAAAGCCGCAGGATTGTAATATTCACAGCGGGTTTTCTGATTGAGGCCTCTCGGCTTTCCGCTGTCTCCAACAGTATGAGTTCAGGTTGAGTCCCAGATCTGAGCCACACATTTTCAGTTTCTAGCTCTGCTTCATACTCCCCAACAGGATTCTTTCCTCACTGTTTTGTGTGATCTAGTTCCTCCAAAAATTTTTTCAAAAAAGTACTTTTTCTTGCAGAAGGGTGTTTGTGCTGCATTTTAACACCGTACAGAGTTGATTTTATTTGGACACAGCTGCATTTTAACACCGTACAGAGTTGATTTCATGGCCATTCCAATCGCTCCCCCAGGCTCGCCTCCCTCCCCTCTGATGGATCAGGGGATGTTCAGCTTTTTGTAAGACCTCTGCCTCTTTCTTTCCCCCTCTCTCCCTCTCTTGTGTGCCCCTCCCTCTCTCCCTTAGCTTTCGGACCACATTCCCAGCTGTGATCATCTCCTACTCTGGCCCAAAATCCCTCAGCTAGTGAAGCTGTCCCTCCCTCTCTCTCTCTCTCTCTCTCTCTCTCTCTCTCTCTCTCTCTCTCTCTCTCATCTATGCCATCCCCTTCTTCTCTCCCAGGTTGCAGGTCTTTGTGTTCCCTAAATTAGTCACGCCCCTAAGCAGAACCCCCCCCCCCCACCCTCACTGATGCACCCAGGATACTGGAAGATTTGAAATGTAGCAGCACAGAGTTTTAACTGTGTGCAAATGTGTTATTCCTCTGTTCTGTATGTATGTGTGTGTGTGCGTGTGTGTGTGTGTGTGTGTGTGTGTGTGTGTGTGTGTGTGTGTGTGTGTGTGTGTGTGTGTGTGTGTGTGTGTGTGTGTGTGTGCGTGCACACACTTATGCATGTATGTGTGTGGGTGTGTGAGAGGGGGGTTCTGTTTGTTTGCGCTTGTGTGTAAAGTGACCTCCCTCTCTCTCCCAGCGGTGCAGCTGAGAAAGGCTCTCCCAAAAAAGCCCGAGGGAGAGATCAAGCCATACTCCCTGACGGAGCGAGAGGGTAAGCCGCACACCCCCCTGCTCCCCCTGCTCTCACCTGGCTCTGTGGCACACCTCTCTGCTCACACTGACCCTGC
>CM032895.1:2335000-2342500 GCA_019176425.1 Megalops atlanticus | reverse complement strand
GCAACGTCACCATCACCTTTTGATGGGAGAGTCAGGCTTCATGAACCCTAAAATGTGTGGGACATTCATATGTGTGTCAGTCACTCATTTATTTCATTTGGACCAATCATAGTGATTTGCTGTGTAGAGCAAAGTCTTTTGATTGGTTCAAATGAGTTGCTGGTAGCCAGTGGTTCATAAAGCCTTGCTCTGGCATCGCTGGCATCGCTTTGTTTATCTCTGATGGTAAGTTTGAGCTAATGGGCAAACAAGAGCTAATGTTTAACCTATTTAAGTTTTTGTGGTGCTGCTAGCTGCCCATGGGTGAGATGGCTGGGAACTTCATAGCTGCAGGGAACGATAGAGAACCTCCTGTCACTTAATAGTTGATTTCCTTTTTCCTGTCTCTCTCCAGTGATGACGCACACCAATATTGGTCATATTCTCTCTCTCATGTCTCTCCTTGCCGTCTCTCTCTGTCACTCTGTCTCCAGTCTAACTGTCTCCTCTCTCTCTTACTTCAGTCTAACTCTTTCTCTCTTCAGTCTAACTTAATTTTTTCAACTCAATTCAGTGTGTGTTTTGTTGGCATGACAAATGTGCTCACTCACATTGCCAAAGCAGTGTGCAAAAGAAAAAAAATCTCTCCTAATTCTCTCCAGTATAATACTCTCTCTCTCGCCAATGTAACTCTTGCCCCCCCGTCTCTCCAGTCTAACTCTCTCTCCCTCTCTCTCTCCCTCCCTCTCTCTCTCTCTCTCCCTCTCTCTCTCCCTCTCTCTCCCTCTCTCTCTCCCTCCCTCCTCTCTCTCCCTCTCTCTCCCTCTCTCTCTCCTCTCCCTCTCCTCTCCCTCTCCCTCTCTCTCCCTCTCTCTCCCTGTCTCTCCCTGTCTCTCTCTCTCTCTCCCTCTCCCTCTCCCTCTCTCTCTCTCTCCCTCCCTCTCCCTCTCTCCCTCTCTCTCTCTCTCTCTCTCCAGTGTAACTCTCTCCCCCTGTCTCCGCAGGCCTGCATCGTTGGCTCAGGTGTCGCCTCCGCTCCCTCTCCCCAGTGAGGGCTCCTGCCATGGACAGACCTCCGTAGCACAGCGAGAGGGAGAAACGGGAAACCCGGAGAGGGAGGCGGGCGGGGTCAGGGAGGAGGCGCAGAGGGAGGCGGGGGGAGGGGGCGGCTGGTCCTGGACGGTGGGGGAGGCCCGCTGCACGGCCCAGTGGGTCAGACAGAAACAAGAGTACAGGAGCACACGGCCCTGGTGAGGCGTGGCCAAGACATGGGAGGGGCGGGGTTAGGGAACAGAGGAGGGAGGGGTGGGGTTAGGGAAGAGAGAAGGGTGCAGATTAGGAAGGGGGTTAGTGAATAGAGCAGGACTCCCCCTGTTCCATTCCCCTGATATTGGTACATTCTTGGCACTGATCTGAGGTCAGTGCAGCTAATGGGCACATGAAGTGAGGGTGCAGTTTGGAAAGCTGCCCCTGGACACAGAAGCAAGACATGAGGAGGAGGAGAACATATCATATAATCAGTATAATGCCTGTCAGAGGGACATATCTGAGACCTGTGCATCTGCAGTGGATAGTTACACATATGAAGGAAACGTGTTCACTTTACTCTCACCCTGGTTAGACCTGTGCACTGGGAGTTTTACACTATTGCAATCATTTTTTTAATTTATTGTTGTATTAAGTGTCTTTTTAATGCTGATTTTTTTATCTGAATAAAGGTTGTCCTGTGAAACGTTTTCGATACCATAAATAAATCTGCAGAGGTCCATTTACAAAGACTCTTTGTTTTATTTTCCGTAATAGCATAATGGAATTTATAAAGCAGGTAGCAATTAGTGCAGGAATGCGCGCGTGTGGAGTTCTGGTGCAATGCGTTCCCCACGGCTCCGAAAACCGGAGACTTTCGCGCCATAACGACCAAACCGTGTTTTATGTTCAACGCAAAATGTGAAGGCGCTCACAGAAAGAGGCATCAATCATTTTTAATCGATTAAAAAAGTTAATTCTATGGTCACGAGCAACCCAGAGAATCTTTGAATATGGAATCCGTGTCAGTGAAGTTTGAATACACGATTTTTGTAAAGAAAAAGACACATTAAGTCCCCAGTTGTGTTACTTGTACTTGAACTGAAATACCGGGGATGCGGGATTACCGGTTGCAGTACCTGCAAATGGCGCTAGATAGCATTGGAGATACATTTTGGGGATACGTTAAACATATAGCCTATACCAATTGATATTAGTAGAGACAAGACAGATAACTCACTCCTACCTCCTGACGTGTTATTGTTTCATTGAGAAGATGGTAATTAGGAACTAGAATATTTATGACAAGTGTGTGTGAATGGAGGGTGAGATAGATATTGGACAGACACAGCATCTGATGAGCATATGACATCTCATATCCTTTGACAAGCATGTTCCTGTTCTGATTTGTATGAAAACGGGAATGACTGGATTCTTCTTTCCTCCTGCTTACGCACTCAAGTTATGGAAAACAAGTCGGATAAAAATCAAATCAGTTAATATGTCGCATTTCTGGGACTTGCACAGGCCAAAATATCTACACATTTCGGAGTAATAACTTGCCCTATATTTCAGAAACGCAGCCCAACCCTACAGGCAGCACTTTGGCGTGTCTCGACTTGTATGTTGTTGTTTTCTTTCATCGAGCTGTTCCTCACCTCTCAAAAATGTTAAAACATACGATCTGTCATACCGTGACCTGGAAACACGAAATAGAAAACTTTTAGGTGGTCGCCTTTTCATACCCCAGTTTAACGCAGACTCATTCTGGGAATTTTGTCTGTAATCGATCTCATGAAAATCAAAACCTTCACGCCTCTCGGGATTGCGTTCGTCCCTTTCACATAAAACCTCAATCTGGAGCAAATGACAGCGTTTTTCCTGGGCACACCTGATACGAAGTAATTACCATGCAACAGTGTTTCTCGAAGGAGCCGGGGGACATGCTGTGACCGAACCATGGGTGGGGCAAAACAAAGGGGGCGTTCCTTTCACTTCAAGTGCGAAATACAACCCGATGGAGAAAGAAATAAACAAATATGCCGCAACGAAAAAGTCTCCTTACGCGTCACTCCGGCTGTGTACAGTTGTAAAAATCTTGCGTCTTGCGTTGGAGTTAAGATATAACGAATCGGGCGCGGAGAAGTTGTGAAAGTGGGAGCGTCGGACCGCAATCAGTGTTTTTGAGCAAGACGTCAACAGAAGAAGCGGAGACCGGCGTTCATAGCTTCTGACACGACCATTGGACTGACAGGGTAAGAGAACCCGCACCGGCCGCAAAATCACGCAGGCGCACAGCACAGATAAACAAAATAAAGTGGAAAAAAACACTTTTTTTACCCACTTTTTACCCTTATTTTCCCACGCTCATATTATTTCGATGTGTTTAAAAGTAGCCTAACGTTTTATGTTCTCAAAAACCTTAGGCGATATTGCTGTTAATGTATTTATCACTACACATTTGTGCTGTTGCCGCAAAGTTATCCATATTTGTGTATTCCCCACTTTGTAATTAGTGCTGATTCTCCTTCACTGCTCTCTTTGTAGCAGCCGTCTGTGAAATCCGCTCACTCACAGAGTAATTATCAATATGTAGCCACATTTCAAGGTCAGCTGTCAAGTGTAGGCTTGGTGCGGCAAAATTATCTTAAACCGAAGATTACCACCAGAAATGCTAGACGACCGTCTTTAAACAGTTGATTTAACGTTGGTTGGGCGGTTGATCGGATGGATATGCGTGTCGGATCCGCAGCTGGCAGCGACGGTGCGCGGGGCTTGATTTTGTCACAGTGACAGAGGCGTTTTCGGCACGAGACCTGCGCCAAAAAAGTGCACAGTTTTCCGTTCATAACAGTGTAGCGGTAGCTATTATAATAGTAAGAGCACTTTCGAACCCTGGAGTTAAGTGCCTTTTTATAAAAACAGTAGTCCAGGATAGGTTCTGTAAAAAAAGACGGCTGTAAGAGCTAGAAGCACTTTTGGGCAAATTCATAGTCAAATAATGATTATTTATTAACTTACTTATTTGAGAAATGCTCTTATCTGGAGGCACAAGGCTAACATGACGCATTATATACAATATCACGGGAGTAACCATAGAAACAGTAATATGGGTAGGGAACATACAGGACTACAGTACATAGTGGGTGACACTGGAAGTGCCATCTTGACAGAATGTTCTGTGACGTCAGGCTTTGGCAGAATAATGAGAAAGTGTAGCATCTCTCTGAAGTGTGTCATTAGTCTTTCCTTCTCTCCATCTCGTGTTCCTTTCACAGTCCCTTCTTTGTCTTACCCTACCACACCCTCTTCCCCCCTGTCATAACCCCAGCCTCCCTCCTGCCCTCTTCCTCCCCCATCCTTAGCCCCCTCTCCCCCCCAGCCATTGTGCCCCCGGCCACCATGCGCCGGTTCAGCTCCGAGGGCTCCCTCCTGGACCTGGACTTCCTGCCTTGGAAGAGGGTGGAGCTGAAGGACCAGGGCTACGCGGCGGACGGGGAGTGCGGCACCTATACGCCACACCACGAGAGGGAGGAGCCTGAGGGGCGACTGACGGCCCCCTCGGCCAATGAGAACGAGGAGGCGGGCCCGAAGAAGGCGGGGAAGGGCCAGCTGAGCAAAGAGTTCAGCGTGAGCGTGGAGAACGTGTCGGGGCTGGGCAAACAGGAGCGCAGCGGGATGTACCTGTCTGTAGCGGCCATCAGCGACGGGGTTCGGGCCTACAGCGACAGCCAGCTGGCCCCGGGCGGGGGCAGCAGCGAGAGCATGGGCACGGAGGAAGTGGCAACACCCTCTCCCACCTCCAGCGTCCCGCCCTTCTCCTCTGGCTCCACCTCCTCCAGGTCTGCCCACAGACAGCACGCCAGGGCCAAGCTGGCATCTGCAAAACTCCACCTGAAGAGTCTGTTCGGACAGGTGAGGATCTGTTCGGACAGGTGAGGATCTGTTCGGACAGGTGAGGGTCTGTTCGGACAGGTGAGGGTCTGTTCGGACAGGTGAGGGTCTGTGTGGACAGGTGAGAGTCTGTTTGGACAGGTGAGAGTCCGCGTGGACAGGTCGGAGTCTTAGAGGACAGATAAAGGGTCTGTTTTGACTGGCAAATTTCTGTTTGGGCTGGTATTAGACTTGGGACAGGTATTAGTCTTATAACACAGGTAACAGTTTGTTTTGACAAATAAAAGTCTAGTTGGACTGGCATTAGTCTTACATGACACAAGAGAGCCTATTTGGACTGTTATTAGACTTATAGGACAGGTAAGAGTCTTTTTGGACAGGTATTCGTCTTATTGAACTGGTAGGTCTATTTCGACAGGTATTAGTCTTATACAGCTAGCTGTGTTGGAGGCTGTTGGGTGGCACAGTCGGTTAAGCTGCATGTTCCGAGCACAGGCTGAGCACGATGGCCCGGTTTCTAACCTGGCCATGTCTATCTGCAGTGACTGGGAGCCCACGGTGGCAAAGCAAAATGTCTCCACTCTGTCAGGGATAGGGGTGGTGAGGTCAGCCAGGGTCCACCTGTTTCTCTGCTCGGTCAGGTGCCTGTGAGTGTCTCAGGAAGCATCAGGGGGATGCGGTTATCCTCCAGTCAGCCCCCGGCTCCTGGTGCATTCTGGGACTTGCAGTGTGGGCAGTAGGCATATGTGTGTATCATCACGTTTGCCTTGGCCTGTGTTCCAGCTGTGTTCAACTGTTACTGCAACAGGATGATCCTAATATTCAAATGGTGGTTATAAAACAATCTGGCAAAAGGGTGAAAAATGCAAAATTTAATAAATTAATGAAACTGGTTAGAGGCGAATTGGCCTGGTGTCATTCTTAAAGGACAGATTGTTCAGTCTTATCGCAGGTATGAATCTGGTAGGGCAGGTACCAGAACAAGGTGTGAAAGAGAGATGGGTGGAGTGTCATGTCGAGTGTGATTGAGGATCAAGTCATGACATTTGATTTTGTGACACTTTATTTTCTTCACAAAGCACCGCACAGGGACGCAAAGATCAAGCATACGGAGACCTCCAAATTACATTACATAGCATGATCCTCATTTTGCAGATGCTCTTATCCAGAGAGACTTACACAGTGCATCTAAAAAAGTGGCATGAAAAGTTGCACAAACAGGACGCCACAAACCACACATGAACAAGCATCAGCGCTAAACATAGTTCTGAGATCACAAATGTGTTTATACCTCCAGAAAATGCTGGAAGTGTATTTAACAGAACAAAGTCAGGTGTTTTAGGTGAATTAATGGCAGCAGGTCAAATTTTAATCCTGTCAAACTGCATACAATAATTGCTCCTTTTTCAAAAATCTGTGGTCACATATATCCGTGCTCTTACTATCACTATATTGTGTGACTCTCCTGACTCACTGGTATCACTGTGTGTGTGTTCTGGACTGTGTAAAACTAATACTGTGTAATACCTGTGCACACAGGTTGTACACTGGACACACCTCTGTGTGGGCCTGTGTTAGTGTGTGTCTTGTGTGGCGTGTTACTGGCTGGGTGCGTGTTTGCTCTCCCTCCTTTCCTTCTGGTTTCTCAGTACTGTGATGTAAGGCTGTACGCACTTCTAACCCCGCCCACTGTGTCCTCTGTTTCAGAGCCCTCATTCGTCAAACTCCAGCCTCCACAGTCCCGAACCGAAAGACATAGAGAGCAGGTGAGAGAGAGAGAGAGAGAGGGATTACTGCAATCAGGATGGAAGGCAGTGTTTCTGGGCCTTATCATTTCACAAAATTAATTCTTGTTCAGCGTCATCTCTCACATGCTTGCACAATGTCATATTCCTGTTCACACTCTCAAAAAAAAAAACCCTACAAACATTTGTGTCAATTTTAGTTTTTTCTGCACTTAGCTGCGGGACGCTTACTTGACGTCCATCAGAGAAACAAATCCCTTAAAAACAAGGAAATGTCAAACTTGACCTCACTTTTTTGGCCCAGACAGCCATACAGAGAGGGTGCGCACACACACACACACACACACACACACACACACACACACACACACACACACACACAGTTCAGCGAGGCAGGGTAAAGACACAGAGCCCCATGGGGTCTGGAGGGACACAGCTGCTCCAGTTCTCATGGGACTCAAAGGTCTCATCATCCGAACTCAAGGCTCTGACACCCACTGAGGTCATTGCAGCTGGCTCACAGTCACTGCACAAGGGCCACTGTGGGTGTGGCTCTGGCTGAAACTCTTCTCTGATTGGCTCTCAGCTCCAGAGAGAAGAAGTCCCGCCTTCCATTTCTGAGACAGTGGAGCCAGATCGGCCATAGCAACGCCAAGCTCAGCCGGGAGGAGCTACAGAAGTGGGCGGAGTCACTGAACACACTTCTGGCCAGTCGCGGTGAGTGTCCTCTCTCTCTTTTATGCTATGGATCACCGACAGCCGTCCTATCAGCTGCTGCAGTGGAGACACAGAGTTCTGTGTGATGTCCCATAATGGCCAGGCCAAGAAGAGCTACAGGTAGCAGAGAAGGTGTACA
>CM032895.1:2327500-2330000 GCA_019176425.1 Megalops atlanticus | reverse complement strand
GAGGTCAGAAGGGTGGAGCCACGGGACAGCGGCGACATGAGGCCGGATTCACCGTGCTTCAACACTAAAAGTTGTGCCTTTGCATTGTTGAGCGTAACGAGGCCTTGGGCGGGCAGCTGCTCGGGAATATCCTTGAGCAGTGAGACCCATACCGTTTTCGGTCTGACTCGCTGTGCATTTGCATTCAGTTGTCATAGCAGGAAATCGTTCAGGTTTGACTGCTCGCGATCATACATACAGCAGCCATTAGTGGAAATCTTTATCTGGGACAGGAAGGGGCGGTCTCTCCTGGGACAGCAGCGTCTCGTCAGTCTTTTCCGGTCTCGGGTGGAAGACTTGCACAATTGAAGCTCTTGATCTCCTCACTTGTTGAGTCTGCCAATAGCATTGCATTCCCTCACTGTATTCATCAATAAAAAAGCACTTCTTTACGATATCCACTAACAGAATACCACTTCCCAACTGAGTCCAGCAAGAGAATTGCCCTTTCTCATTTTATCCACCAACTGAGTGACAGTTCCTCACTGTACACACCAATGGAATTGGCAGTTCCGTAATCTATCCACTAAATGAATTGCACTGAAATGACTTGAATTGCTTTGATCTACCAGTAGAGGGTGGTCCTTCTCCACCTCGTACAAAAAAACTGTGAAGATTCCCATCTGGTCATTGAAGAATCTCTCAGGCAAATTCAGGGCCAGCCCTGGATTCAGTAAGGATTCAGTTTAAAAGGGAAGGCTTGAGAGAGATTACCCAGCATGCCTCTGGCACTTGACACTGGACACCGAGTGGGATGGTCACTGAGCACTGAGAAAGTGACGGAGAACAGCAGCAGCAAACGATGCAGTGTGTGCGTTTTGTTCTCCGTTTCCTGTCAAACATTCATGTGTCAAAGTATGTTTGAAAGATGAGTATAAGAAATAAACAATGATTTTATATGTGAAAGTTGTCTCTTGAGTCCGTCAGTGTTGAATGAAAGGTGTTTTCCTTCAGAGACCCACAGGGATACAGGAAGCGGACTGAGCTGAGACAGACAGTCCAGTCATGTGCTATGATGAGGGTAAGCGCAGGGAAACCCATAGAGTTTGGAGTATATTTTCTGATTGGTGTTTGACGTGGAGCTTACACATGACAAAAAAGGTGTTTTTATGTGTAAACAGACCCATGAAGACACTTGAGAGTGAAATGCTGTTTTTAATTACATTTCTATGAGGTATGTTCAGAGATGCATTTGTGTTCATTTTGCCTGTTAAACAGGACTCTTGCATCTTCACTGTAGGTCTTTGCCTGTCTCCAGGAACCTGTAAGATTTCACAACAGAATAGGACAAGTTCAGACATGGTGTCTGTAGTAACAGAAGCATCAGTGCGTGTGGGCGCTGGACGTAATGTCAACCAGGGACAGCAGAGGGGATGACGGTGGAGGGAAGAAGAGATTGACTGGGAGAGGAAGGTGGTTAATGTAGAGAGAAAGAGGACATAGGTCAGGTGTTTTACATAATAATAGAGAGAACAGCTTGCCTTTTTGCTCAGACTGCAGGTGCTCCATCCATTGGGCAGTACTCTGATGGAAACACACAGTACTGTTACCTTCCACGTTATGCAAATCTCACACTTAACTCCAGATTTAAGACATTACAAGATTCAGATTTAGACTTCTCCTGTTGCTATGGTACTACACTATCAGTAAAAAAATGTAGATACATTTGAATTCAGGGATGAACTCTGATTCCGTTTGATCCAAAATGGCTGCCCAGCTTCCACATACAATTGACTAAGTAATGCAACCATTCATTTTATACAGGCACTGTAACATTTACCACAGATAGGTGCAGTAAGAGGATGAGTGAGGCTGGCAGCACTGGAAGTTTTCTCATTTTTACCACAGTAAACTGACCTCTCTTCTGGGGTAATGAGAGAAATTCCTTAATTCCGAGGCAGGACATCTTAGCTTGAAAGTCTTTTACTATGTCAGTGCTGAGGGATCCATTACGAGCTGGAACAAAGAAAGAGAGAGAAAAAGAGAAAAAGAGGAAGAGAGATAATTACATTTCAACGCTATGGCACGCTATCAGTCACATCTTAAGTCCTGCAGTTTGAGCGCATTGCGATGGACAACTTCACACAGGAAGAGCAGTGTTTACACAAACTGAATGCCATCTTACTCCCCCACCCCCATCTTGGACCTTTCCCACAATGCACTGAGAGGGAGAGAGCAGGATGGAAGATTGTGAGACCCTTGGCTTAGGGAGGTTTCGTTTACAGAGTTCGCCACGTAACCGGAGGGTCGTGGGGTCAAATCCAAGCTGGGGTGCTGCTGTTTGTACCCATGAGCCTGTTTAATCTGGATGAAGTCAACATAAACACGTCTGTTAAGCAATGTAAAGGAAGCAGAGAAAGAAAGAACTTCGGGGGTGGAAGAACACAACACAGAATCTTGAATTTGGGAATAAGGGGTGCATGAGAGCACATAGGTGGCCCCCCCACCACCTGCTGAGACT
>CM032895.1:2220000-2322500 GCA_019176425.1 Megalops atlanticus | reverse complement strand
TATTTGTACTAATATTGACAATACCAAACCCCGAAAATATGTCACAAGGCAGAGGATGTGCCCATGTCAGCCCATAAATTTGGGGTAGGGTTCGCTGTGCATGAGGTTTGACGACCTGCACCTCTCGAACGTGTGAAGAGTGAAGTAACTTATGGCAATAGTTAAACTGGTTGGCAGTTTGTGTGTGTTTGCGTGCATGCATGTCTGGGTGTGTGCATCTATGTTTGTGTGTTTGCATGTGTGTGTCTGTGTGTGTGATAACGGTGGCAGTGCAGCATAGTGGTAAAGAGCAGGGCTCCTAACTGAAGGGTTACTGGTTCAGTTCCCTGCTGGAGCACTGCTGTTGTACCCTTGGTCAAGGTACTTACACTAGAATTGCCTCAATACATATCTAGCTGTGTAAATGCAATTTTAATGTGTGTAAGTTGCTCTGGATAACAGCCTCTGCTAAATGACAGTAAATGCAGATGTAAATGTACATTTGGCACAGAATGACGTGATGCTTTCCATTTTGGTGGATGTTGCACAGCAGTGTGGAGCTGTCATTCACCTGTATCTGTACTTCTCAGATGACCGTGAAGGAGTTTAAGGAACACATTGCCTCTTCAGTGGAGATTCCTGTGGACAAGCAGAGGCTCATTTACCAGGGCAGAGTGCTGCAGGACGACAAGACGCTGGCTGAGTACAGTGAGTGATGCCACCGCTACACAGCTGCTACACAGCTGCTATGCACCCATCCGACGCAGCATCACCTCTCTGTCTCTCTCCTCAGATGTGGACGGGAAAGTCATTCACCTGGTGGAGCGGGCCCCGCCCCAGACGTCGCACTCCGGGGCAGGGGGAGTGGGCGTGTCCGGGGCTGCGGGGGCGGCGGAGGCCCCGCCCTCCTCCCACTCCTCCGCCTCCACTGGCCCCTCCCAGGGAGGTCCGCACGACCGCAACGCCAACAGCTACGTCATGCTGGGCACCTTCAACCTCCCCATGAACATCATGGACCCGCAGCAGATCCAGGTGTGGTCTGTGTGTGTGTGTGTGTGTGTGTGTGTGTCTGTCTGTGGAACACTGAAACAGGAAGTAAACAGGCTGTTACAGAGTAAGCCCTTTCACCATTGGGTATGTTGCTTTGTGCTGCATACACACCCTCTTTTGACTGTTTCCCACTGAATATGTGACAAGTTTGACCCAAATGAGGAAGAGTGCATTTTGTGTGAAGAGAACAGCCCAGGCCCTCTAAATCATGTTCAGTGAAAAAAGAATGCTCTCTCCCCTCTCTCTCCCTCTCCCTCTCCCTCTCTCTCTCTCTCTCTCTCTCTCTCTCTCTCCCCTCCCTCCCTCCTCTCTCTCTCCCCTCTCTCTCTCCCTCCCTCCCCTCTCCCCCTCTCCCTCCCTCTCTCCTCTCTCCCTCTCCTCCCTCTCTCTCCCTCTCCCTCCCTCTCTCTCTCCCTCTCCTCCCTCCCTCTCTCTCTCTCTCCTCTCTCTCCCTCTCTCTCCCTCTCTCCCTCTCTCTCTCTCTCCCTCTCTCTCTCCCTCTCTCTCTCTCTCCCTCTCTCTCTCTCCCCTCTCTCTCTCTCTCCTCTCTCTCTCCCTCTCTCTCTCTCTCCTCTCTCTCTCTCTCCTCTCTCTCTCTCCCTCCCTCTCTCTCCCTCTCTCTCTCTCCCTCCCTCTCTCTCTCTCCCTCTCTCTCCCTCCCCCTCTCTCTCTCTCTCTCTCTCTCTCTCTCTCTCTCTCTCTCTCTCTCTCTCTCTCTCTCTCTCTCTCTCTCTTAGATGTCGGTGCAGCAGATGATGGCTGGGGTGGGAGACAGTGGGCGCAATGCCAGAGTCAGCACCAGCACTGGAGTGAGTGTTGCTTTCATTATGGTCGCTATAGCTTTCATTTAAATTCATTTATGTTGTTCATACTGTCCTCCATTTGCTTTCTGGAAAGTTGTCAGGCCTTTATCTTACTTTTATCACCGAACATCTGTATGTGTACGTTTCATGTTACTGAGAAAAAAAGTTAAAGCACAGGTCATGTTATCAACATGTGTTATACAGTCACAACAGTTTTGTTGAATGTGACATTACCAGCAGATGGATGGAAGCTCGATTTGACCAGCCAAGCACTTTCCCCGAGTTTATTTTTTGTAACTGTGGTCCTTTATAATCATTTTAAAAGAATGACGTGGTGTATTTGAACGCAGAGGTTTCTAAAAATCTTTGTCTTTGTTTGTGTCAGACCAACGGATCTGTGGACGTTCAGATTAACGTGGACCAATCGGTGCAGAGCGAGCCGAGGATGAGGCTCCTATTGGCCGAGAACCTGCTGAGAGACACCCAGGCTCTTCTCCACAGGCTGGAGGTGCAGTTTCTGCTCACTGACAGCAGCCCCCTGTGCTGCTCCACTCTGCAGCCCCCTGTGCTGCTCCACTCTGCAGCACTGACCAGGGTCTGGGTATTACACTGCTACTGTGGGGACGGTTTAGCTCTTCGTCTCACACGCAGGGTGTCCTTTTTTGTGAAAGACTGAGTCTGTTTCTCAGTGATCTCTGTTTCTGAGAGAGATTAACAGTAAAGGGCCTGTGAGATACTGGAGTTACTGTGTCTTCCAGGCTGCCCCATTTAGTCCAGGGGCTTTTGTATGTGTAACGTTACTGGAATATATCATAATAAGTGCTATACTGTTCTGAATGTGTGTAGTGGGACAAACATAAAGTGTGTAGTTTGTAAATGTGTAACACAATAGCGTCCCCTCTGTAAGACAGTGTTGTACACTTAGAAGTGACCCCTTGGTACGTGGGTACACTGTATTTACTCTTCTCTCCTCCTGTGTTTCAGGGCCAGCAGGAACCCTCCTCGACTCCTCCTTCTTCCTCTCCCTCCTCCTCTGCTTCTTCTGCTCAGCCCATGGACACCTCCCCACCTCCACCCACGCCTCCTCCCCCACCCTCCACCTCCTCCTCCTCCACCCAGACAGGGCCCTCCCCCCACTCCGGACCCAAGTAAGACACCGTTTAGCTCAGTCTTATCTTTGTTACTTAGCAACTGCCAATCGGGTGTGTGAGGCCAGGCCAGTGTCAGCTGCTGAATCTGCTTTATGGAGTAAAATAAAACCGGTTTATTATTCAGAAGAGCAGTCTGAGTGTAGGCTCCTGCAGTGTTGTGGTCTCACCTCATCATTTTAGGGTTGTCGTGAAGGATCTCAATAAATCCACTCAAAGTAGATTGTTGGGAAATTGACTGCTACAGTTCACAAGTCAGATCTGCCATTGTGTGCTCTGTGATGTCAGAGTGCAGTTTGTTGAAACAGCAGAAAGGGGGCGCTGTGTTGAGACTGGTGTCTCTCCCTCCTGCAGTCACCCCAGCCCAGAGGAGCTGGTGGAGATGATGTCAGAGATGAGGAGGGTGGGGGAGGGGCTGCGGCCCTTCCTGGAGCGAGCTTACGCCATCCTGGGCTCCGCCACCACCGCCGACTACAACAACAATGTAAGTCACACTGTCACACCGTTACACTGTCACATCGTTACAGTGTGACACAGTTAGACTGTTACACCATCACAGACTGTTACACTGTTATACAATAACACTGTCAAACTGTCATGCTGTTACACTGTTACACTGTCACACAGACTGTTACACTCTCAGACTGTTATGCTGTTACACTGTCACACAGTCAGACTGTTACATTTACACTTTCACAATGCCGGACTTGTGCATTTGCCTGCCCGTGATGCCTGCTAGCACCATCCAGCATTTTAACTAAAGGTTTCTCTCTTCATGGATTCCTGGTTCTGGTTGATTTTGGTCATGCTTACTGTGATTGTCATTTGTTCATTAGCAGTTATCATCAGTAGCGCTGTCTCACTTGCTCTCTCTTTTCTTCCCTCTCTCTCTCTCAGACTCAGGAGAGAGAGGAGGACCAGCGCACCCTGAATCTGGTCGGGGAGGCCCTCCGTCTCCTTGGCAACGCCCTGGTCGCCCTGAGCGATCTGCGCTGCAACCTGGCGACCCCTCCTCCCCGTCACCTGCACGTGGTTCGGCCCATGTCCCACTACACCTCCCCCGTGCTGCTTCCTGGTGGCGTGTCCCACCTCCCCATCCCGGTGGGTCCCCTTCTGCTGCTTAAAACCCCGGAGCAAGCTGCTTTACCTCAGCAGAACATACATGTACAAACTGTCTCACTGCAACAACTTCTGCGCTTGTGCAGGAGCAGTGTAAAGAACCAATTCAATCCTCTGATACTCACATGACTGCAGTGAGTGTTTTTCAAACTACAAATCCCACAATGCATCACAGTGAAGTGAACATCTTTTGGTGGCGAAGAAATGCTACTGACAGACCCACTCCCACCCCAGCAGAAGGAAACCGCTCTGCCGTGCTGCTGTGGGGGGCTGGTCATTGTCGGCTGATGACACAGTGGGGTCGAACCCGGGCCGTAGGGCTCTGCAGGTGTTTGGCACAATTGCTGTAGCTGACTGAGCCGCTCAAAGGCCCTTAAGCAGGAAATTAGAAACATCCAGCCTCTTTTATACATTTACATACTGTGAATTTAGCTGTGAGGGTGTCTGCGAAACAAATGATGCGTTTTTTTGGTGTGACGACAATGTTGCCCTGACCCACAGATAAACTTGGGAACCACGGTTACCATGACGACCAACGGCAGGCAGGCAGCGGAGGGTCAGCCCCAGCCCACTCAGCCCTCTGGCCAATCAGAGCAGCAGGGACAGGCCCCGCCCCCACAAACCACCTCAGCCAATCAGCAACCTGGACAGGGGCAGCCAAGAGTGATTCGAATCACCCACCAGACCATGGAGCCAGTGGTGATGATGCAGATGAACCTGGATGGTACGTCTCTCTCTCTCTCTCTCTCTCTCTCTCTCTCTTCTTTCTTTCCTTTTTAACTCATCTCTCCAGGGCTCACTGCACTGTCCCTATGTGTGCTAGCCTTCTCTCCTGCAGAGCTTAAGGAGTCTGACCTGCTCAGGTGTGATCAAGCAGCTCTCTGGAAATTGCTCTTCCTGGTTGTCTCCCAAGAGCGCTTTTTTGTTTGTGTGGTCTGTGACGTGTAAAAGCAGAATTTCAACTGCTTATTTCAAAAAGCTCCTTTATAGATTAGTCATGAATTTTAGATTTCAGTTCATTTTATGGGGTCTGACAGTTTAGCTGAGACAGCCGTTCCAGATTTGAGGGGGACAGATAGTATCAGAAATAAGATAAGAAAACTCATTTATATTTTTCTTTTTGTCAGCACAAAGGCACCCCAAACAGCACATTTCTTTACTGTAGATAATTGTCAGTAGATTTAAAATCTATGTAAGCATCAACCACCTAATCAGGCCAACTTCATCAATTAAACGTGGAAGGAAAGCCAAGGGTGGGGAATTGAGGAGCACTTTTGTGGAAGTGTAGCTCTTAACTGCCCCCTAGTGGTCAAGGAAGAGAAGAGCAGATATTTTAACTGGAAATAATAGGGCTTTCCCTAAGTTCTCTGAGTCTTGTGTGTTGTGAGTTGAAATGATGCTTTTTGGGGGCTAGTGAAAGGCAACTCTCCAAAGATGTAAATTAGCTCAGCTCAGCATAGCTGTTTGTGGCACCTTCTGTGTAGCCGCTAAACCAGTGTCGTTACGTCCCTGTGTGTGTGTGTGTGTGTGTGTGTGTGTTCAGGCTCTACAAGTGGGACTCAGACTTCAGGACAGCAGAACCCTGCAGGTGCTGGACAGACTGGTGAGTCACACTGTCCTCCACTGGCACAGATAATACAGCCTGTATGTACATGCATTAATGTCCAGTCAGGGATGCAAGTGTTTGTGTGTTTATACTGTACTAACACCCCCCTCTCCCTCTCCCTCTCCCTCTGCAGGGACCACGCCCTCGATTCATGTCCCTGGGCTGCCTCCTGAGTTCATGCAGGCCATCGTGCACCAGATCTCCCAGCAGGCCGTTGCCATGGCGACCGCGGGGCAGCAGGTGGGGCCGGGACAGCCCGGCGCCGGCTCGAACCCCAGCGCTGACACAGCCACCGCCCAACCCCTCCACCCCCACAGGCCAGGGTGGTCATCACCCGCCCCTCCGTCTCCCCCCAAATGACCCCGCCCGCCATGGCCACCAGGGGGGCAACGATCAACGTGAGGGCAACTGTGCCCCCGAATGCAGGACAGCAGCCAGGCCAGGTCAGCATGGGGTTTGTGTGTGTGTGTGTGTGTGTGTGTGTGAGAGAGAGACCCATTGATAAAATTCATACACCATGAAACACCGATATAAATGTATTAAGAGGGTGCTTCTGATTGGTTGGCCTTTCTGCATGCGTTATCTCCCCTTGCAGCCTGGTTGTCACTGAGGGCTAACACTGTGCGCGCACGCTTGTGTATTTTGACCAATCGGGTGTTTTCTCTCTCTCTCAGGCCGGGCCCATCCCTGCCTCCTCTCTCTCTCAGATGATCAGCGGCCTGGTGGGGCAGCTCCTGATGCCGGTGCACATGGGTGAGTGCAGCACCCCCTGCGGGCCCGCGTGGTCTCTGATTACTCTGTTAATTCTTCCTTTAGTGAGTGTTTCTTTCCAGCTGTTATTATATACATTTTTTAAAGGGTTAGTGTTTTTCCGCCACAGCACAGTTCAGTGTTGTGGAAAGTTCTTGTACCTGTATGTTGTCATGGTAACCCTTTTCCTTTCTCCTCCTCCAGCTGATCAGACCTCCACCTCCACCTCCACCCACACCCATACCTACTCATACTCCTCCAGCTCTTCCTCATCTTCCTCATCCTCCTTCTCCACCTCCACCTCCGCCGCTCCTCCCTTCTCCTCCGCCAACACCTCCGGCCAGACCTCCACCAGCACCACGACCACCGCCTCTGCCGGGCACGCGGCCCCGCCCCCGGAGACCACGCCCCCGGAGGCCCCGCCTCCGGAGGCCACGCCTGAGGGCAACCTGGCCCAGCTGCTGGGGTCGTTGGTGGCAGGGATGGGTGGGGCCGTGGTGACCCCCTCCATCACCGTCACCATGCCGGGAGTGCCCGCCTTCATCCAGGGCGTGACTGACTTCATGCAGGTCGGATCCTCACTGCAAACTTACACTTCACCAATTGCCTGTTAAATTTGCTGCACTTTGCAATCAACAAATGACATGGCGTCTGTTGGAGTTGTTAGATATTATTAGATGTTTACGTAACATTATTGTCAGTTTACAGACACTCTTACCCAGAGCAACTTACATAGGTTACAGTTTTTACATGTTATCCATGAATACAGCTGGATATTTATTGAGGCAACTTTGTTTTAGGTACCTTACCCAAGGGTACAGCAGCAGTGCCCCAGCAGGGAAATGAACCAGCAACCTTTTGGTTATGAGCCGTGCCCCTCACAACTATGCTACACCGCTGCTGCAGTGCAGATGTTTTATATTAGATATTAGATATTAGATGTTAGATATGAAATGATGAATTAGAAATGATATGAAATGAAAGAAATATTAGAAATGAAATGTAGAAATGTAGATATTTTACAGAACAGATTTAGGGCGGATGTGTTGAACACTTGTGTATTGCCTCTGGCTGGGATGTGACCCCGCACTGTGTCCCTCTTCCCTGCAGGCTGGCCAGCCTGTGTTCCCCCAGCCCCCCAGCGGCCAGCAGACGGCCCCTCCCCCCAGCGCCCCCGCGGCCCCGCCCACGCCCACGTCCACGCCCTCGTCCACGCCCTCCTCCGGGGGCGGCGATACTCTGAGCCCTGAGCTGTTCACGGGGATCGTGCAGGGGGTGCTGTCCACCATGATGGGCTCGCTGGGCGCCTCCCAGAACAACACGGAGAGCATCGCCCAGTTCATCCAGCGCCTGTCCCAGACCAGCAACATCTTCACCCCGGGCACCGGCGACGCCGTGGGTACGAGCTCCCCCGGCCCCCCCCACCCCCGCACATTCGGGTGGAAGTGGAGTGGAAATGATATTGATTTGGATGGGAACAGGGCTTAGAAACACTATAATACATATGAATGTGATTTAAGTAGGTTTAGACTGGAATCTACGTGAAGATGGATTGGTGGATTGGAATTTTGTTAGAATTGGAATGTGTTTGGATTGTTATTGTGTTGGAATTGGAATGTATTTGGATTGTTGTTGTGTTGGGATTGGATTGGACTGTAAGGGAGCGTGTCTCTGCGTGTCGCAGGGTTTGGAGTGTGTTTGGATTGTTATTGTGTTGGGATTGGAGTGTAAGGGAGCGTGTCTCTGTGTGTCGCAGGGTTCTTCGGGGACCTGCTGTCGCTGGTGTGTCAGAGTTTCTCCATGGTGGACATGGTTCTGCTGCTGCATGGCCAGCACCAGCCCCTGAGCCGCCTCCAGCCTCAGCTCACGCAGTTCTTCCAGGAGCAGTACCTGCACGGGAGAGAGCCCACCGACGCCAACATCGCCGTGAGAGCCCCTCACACATTACTGTGCCCCTTCGTACTCACTGTGTCTTTCTGTCCGTTCTCACAGTATCATATTTACACTCTCATACACGGTGTATGCTGTGGACGCTGTACTCACTGTGTTCTACCAGCTTCCTGCTCACTGTACTTTACTGAAGTTCACCCCACCCTCACTGCACCCTGGCCATTCTGCTCTGCTGTTTCTGTGCTTAAATGGCCCTGTACCTGTGCCACTCCACTGTTCCCCTGACTGTTCTGACGCTCAGCACTGTGTGCAGTGCTGATTCCAGCTGTCAGCACATAACCTCCTGTTTCCCTGTGTCTCTCAGGCTGCGGCCGAGGAGCTTATCAACGAGCTGGAGGCCTACATACAGGAGAGCTTTGTAAGTGTCTGTCTGTCAGTGCAGATAGTGCACTCTCTCAGTATGTATATACTGCATTACCCTCTCTCTCAGTGCAGTGTTAAAGTGCAGTCAGTTGGTGTGTATATACTGTATTAACCTCTCTCTCAGTGCAGTGTTAATGTACTGTAGTGTCCAGGCAGTCAGTGTGTATATACTGTATTAACCCTTTCTCTCTCAGTCCTCAGTGGCGGTGAGAGAGGGTGTGGATATCACTCGGACCAACATCTCCTTCCTGAGGCAGCAGTTCACCCGCATGGCCACCCACATCCTGCGCTGTACAGGTAGGTGGTAGTACTGCATTGTTGGGTATAAGGTAGCTGTGAATGTCCTATTCAAGCATCCCTGTTTGTATTATCTGTCACCAGATAACGTGTTTGAGCATGTTTCTCTTTCTCTCTCCATCATATTGGAGTATCTCTCTCTCCCTCTTTCTCTGTGTCATGTTGGAATGTTTGTCTCTGTCTCTATATCATGTTTGAGCATCTCTCTCCCTCTCTCTCTATATATCATGTTTGAGCATGTTTGTCTGTTTCTATCTCTATACACATACATATGTTTATATATATCATGTCTGAGCTTATCTCTCTCTCTATCTCCCCTCTCTCTCCTCCCTCCCTCCCTCTCTCTCTCCCTCTCCCTCCCTCCCTCTCTCTCTCTCTCTCCCTCTCTCTCTCCCTCTCTCTCTCTCCCTCTCCCCTCTCTCTCTCCCTCTCTCTCCCCTCTCTCCCCCCTCTCTCTCCCTCTCTCTCCCCTCTCTCTCTCTCTCTCTCTCTCTCCCTCTCTCTCTCTCTCACTCTCTCTCTCCCCCTGCAGACCAGTCGTTTGGGCCGCGGTTGCTGCTGCTGTGTACGCAGGGTCTGTTTGAGTGTCTGGCGCTGAATCTGTACTGCCTGCGAGGAGAGCAGAGGGCACTCACTGCCGTCATAAACCAGCGCATAGTCAGTACTCACCTCCTCCTCCCTCTCACGCTCCTGTAGCCTCCTCACCTCCTCCTCCCTCTCACGCGCCTCTACCCTCCTCTCTGCCCTCCTCCTCCTCCCTCTCACACGCCTCTACCCTCCTCACCTCTTCCTCCCTCTCACGCGCCTCTACCCTCCTCACCTCTTCCTCCCTCTCACGCGCCTCTACCCTCCTCTCTTCCCACCTCCTCCTCCCTCTCACGCGCCTCTACCCTCCTCTCTTTCCTCCTCTCTTCCCCTAGTCCCTCTCTTCTCCTTCTGCCCTCCATCCCTCAGGGAGTTTCATGTTTGAGAAATGAAAAGTGAAAGGTGCTCAGCAAAGATGGACGCATGTTCATCATTCAGCTGTGCGACTCCTCTCTCTCCTCCCCCTGTAGAGGAGGATGTCTGCAGAGGTGAACCCCAGCCTGGTGAACTGGCTGACCAGCATGATGTCCATGAGACTCCACGTCATCCTGGAACACAACCCAGTGACCGAGGACCAGATCCTGCATTACGTCATCAACACACAGGTAATACGCACACACACACACACGCACACACACACACAACCAAGTTACTGAGGATAAGATCCTGCATTATATCATCAACACGCAGGTAATGCATACACTCATACACACAGTCCATTCACCCACAGGCAGTCTAACTGTCGTTTATGATGTCACAGAGTGAGACGGCAGAGAGGGCGGAGTCAGAGGCCCCGCCCCAAGCAGAGGTGCAGAATGTGGAGGTGAGCTGCTTCTGCTCTTTCACATCACCGGCTCCTGAGCACAGACCAGCGGGTTTTATCCAATCACAAACCTTAATACCGCCAGCCCATGCCAATCTAACCATCTGTAGCTATACTGTGCCACACCTTATTCCTCCTTACAGTGCTTAGCCATACCAACCAGAGACTCTTATCCTGAGTGGTTTGTATTGCCTGGGTTTTAATGTAACCATGCACAGTGCTGCGTAGTTCATCGCAGCAGTTCTGGTAAAGCTCAGGGGTAATAAGGCAGTGGCCCCGCTGGGAACTGACCCTGCAACCTTCCGGTGCTGTCTGCTGTGCCTGGCACAGATGGAGGAGACTCTCTCTCCCACTCCCGCCACCACCGCTGAGGAAGCCATGGCGTCGTCGCGGGAGACCGGTGACCTGGGGGTGACCTCCGGGGACGCGGCTGGCCTGGGAGGGGCGCCGGCGGGAGAGACCAGGGGAGCCGTCACCATGGCAGCGGCAGGAGGGAGGGAGGAGCCAGGCGGAGAGGCGGAGCCCTGGGCAGCCGCCGTCCCCGCGGTGAGCGTCTGACACGCTTCCTCCTCTCTCTGTGTTTCTGCAATCACGCATTCCTCTCTGTCGCAGTCTGATCTCAGAAAACCACTTTGCCTCTTCCTCTTTCTCGCGTTCTCCTTAACTGTCTCAGTGAAGACCCACAGGCACATGTGTAATCTAGCATACGCCAGCTGTGTATTTATTTGCCAGGTGTAGTCATAATTAATATTAGTGACAATAACATTTTGACTGCAGCTGCAGTACCCTGTGTCTGTATCCAGGACCCAGTGCATTCAGTGTGTGAACTGACCTGTCTGGGTGTGTGTGTGTGTGCTTGCGTGTGTGTGTGCGTGCGTGTGTGTGTATATGTGTGTGTGTGTGTGTGTGTGTGTGTGTGTGTGTGTGTGTGTGTGTGTTGCAGGAGTGGGTGCCCATTATCAGGCATGACCTGCTGACTCAGAGGAAGATGAAGGCGCAGCCCCCGCTGTCTGATGCGTATCTGCAGGGCATGCCAGCCAAGAGGAGGAAGGTGAGCTCGCTGCCCCGCCCCTGTGCCTCCTCTCTCCCTCTCTCTCTCTCTCTCTCTCTCTCTCTCCTTCTCTCTCTCTTTTTCTCTCTCCCTCTCTCTCACTCCTTCTCTCCCTCTGTCTCCAGACAGCACAAGGGGAAGGGCCCCATCTCTCCCTCTCGGAGGCAGTGAGCCGGGCAGCTAGGTCAGCAGGAGTCAGGCCTGTCACTACTCCAGACAGCCTGCAGGGGGAGCTGGAGAGGCCAGAACTGCAGGAGGCCTACACAGAACAGGTAATGTCTGATTATGTGAACTGCACCTCTCACAATTATAAATGAAAAAATAACATTAAGATCAGTTTCCTGCAGTGTTTCTGTACAAGAAAAAATAGCAAAGGAGAACTGATCAAAAAAGAAAATTTGATATTCAGCAAGAACAAAATGTAGAAAAAAAAACACTTGGATGTATTGGTGTACTTGTGCAATGTTAAATACCAGCTGCAAACTAGAAAACTAGAGCTGTCACTCTCAGATCCTATCAATGAAGAATACCTTTCTGAAAGAACAAATGCACATACACATGCTTTTCACTAATGGGTGTCCGTCTCTCAGGTGAAAAATGACATCAGGAAGAGAGTGAGGGAGGACCCGGATTTTAGCGGACAGCGTTTCCCAAACACACAGCGGGCGTTCTTCTCTGACTCGTAACCCCATTGGTCGTCCCACGTGTCAAACACAACCTGGTCCAATCATTCCTGACTCTCAAAATGTCTTGTCCTCATTCTTGCAAATGGTATACCATGCCTAATGGTGTTAGCGTAGCTACCCCAACTCAGCCTTTACAGATGTACCAATAGCATGAACATGACTAAGACCTGCGCTCTCATTGGAGGAGCTGATGTAAAAAAAACGGCCCAATTGTCTGTCAGACATCCAGCCCACTTCTCTCATTGGTCAGATGCACAGTTGTCTGGGCCCCTTGCCTGTCACTCACCCTGTTCAGGCCAATCATAGTGCCACAATAACAGCTCCCACCCCTTTCTTTTCCCTTTTGTTTTCATTGAACGATTAAATCAGCAGGCCGTGAAGTCAGTTTTACAGCCTGGTCAGGGCATCTGCCAAGTAAATATTAGGTACAAAGCACCTGGCCTTTTCTTACAGTTGGTTCATTTCTACTGTCAATCTTCTATCTGCTTTGTGATTGGCTCTCCATGAGACACTCTCCGAAAGCCACCCTTTCCGATTGCCTGAATTCCGCTGTCCGGCGACTCCCCCGTGAGTAGCGTTCCCTGGCAGCCACGCTGTATAAGGCTGAATTCGGTGATTGGTTTGTTGTAAATTAATACACAGAATACTATACCGGGTTGTATTGTCCACTAATATGGATAATTTTGTCTGCAGCTGATCGTTGTCTCATTGTTTGTCCATATGGATCGAGTCAGGCTACAGCTTTAAGAGTCTAAAAGGTGTCCAGTTTAAACTGTCTAACTCGTACATGTCGGATGGAATATTGCACAAAGATCATACATGGATTGCTTGGTTTGCTTCTTTAATCAAAGGTGCACTAATTAGACTGGATTGGAAGTAACTGCCAAGGTTAATAATAATGTGAGGTAATTTCATTTCTTATACTCTCTAAGTGTAAGTCTGGTTGTAATTTGACATGCATATAAACATTTGTGTAGAGCACAGAAATCAGGCAACGTTTTTAATTATGAGACCTAAATTTTGTTGTAAAAAAATTCCAGTTCTTTTCTTTGCTTATGAATGTAAACTACTCCAAAATAAAGTTTGAACTCCAGTGGAATGTTCTGATTTGTTGGGGATGCTTTTGTGCAGGGTGATATATATTTATGGGCATTTATAACGCTGCATATTCACAGGTTACCTTATGGATTGGCAGAACAGCAATGTCCCAGTGTGTTAACTGCATTTTCAGTGTTGTAATCTCAACTGTGAGGCATGAGACTCCAGACAGAACCATACCGAAGCCCTTACCCACATTAAAGCCAAGTCAAAGCAGAGCTCTAAAAAAAGATCAGCATCACTTTCTGTGGCTCCTGTCTGACAGGCGCTTAACTGTCCAATACACCCTTAACTGTCCCCCACATGGTTTTTCAGCTACAAGCTGAACTGTCAGGCACTTCACTGTCTGCCATGTGCTTAACTGTCCCGGAGAGCGAGCAGCAGTCAGCCCACCGTCTCAGTCTGCCAAGCCTGCACTGGAAATGAAGGCTTTGTTCTGAAGAGGAAACCGCCAATGAATGGTTTGCCAGAACACTGCTGACTCTTACATTCAGGGTTAAGAAACAGCCACATAATGTTGAAAAGAGTAGAAAAGGTATATTATATGGATGTGTTGGTGAAAGGGGTTTTGTCTTTCTCAAACTGTCACACACTATCTGCACGCTGCTCACCAAGCAGCACAGAACACCCAGAGAAAGGCATTCTCCACACAGAGGGATGGCCCACCATACACTTACCCTGAGTTTCACAGGATTCATCCAGTTTCCCCTTAAAACCCCCCACAGCAGCAGAAATCAAGAGCAGGAAACTGAAGTTTACAGGTTGCAGTTTTATTATTCACACATAGGGTTTTCTAACCAGAGTTCACGTTATTGCAGACAACATCCAGAGCTACGATGTGGAGTACCAGGCATGGGCTCGGGTCATGTGACTGATTATTGACAGTGCAGCTACAGTGTGTCATGCTTTACCGTTCGCTTCCGAAAGCACAGCACTTCAGTGTGGGGTCGATTAGATGGAAGAAACTGACATCTCAGACCGCCGAGGCTCACGGCCACAGTGGCCGATGTGCTTTAAGCTGTCAGCCAGGCAGTCCAGTGTCGTCCTCGATGACCTTATATGGCTTCTGTTAACGGCAGCTGGTGTCTCCAGTCAATGCAGAAAGCCACTGCTTGACCGTGTTCATTGCATCTGATCACTCTAAATAAAGGAGTTAAACTCAGGTTGGCTGGTACTCAGACCCGCATGCATAAGGTTTTAGGGAGTAACCCGAATTACCGTAAAAACTCCCCCCAGGAGTGTCATCTCAGCCTGCACTCCCCCTCTGTGCCAAGACCTACCTGTGCAGGTACACTCAGCTCTCTGCTCACCTGTACAGGTATACACACCTCAGCGCTCACCTGTACAGGTATACACACCTCAGCGCTCACCTGTACAGGTATGCACACTCCCAGTGTCTCCCAGTTCCACTTTACAGCGTCTGCACTCACATGTGGTAAGTCTATTTACACCATAAAGACTACACGTATCCAATCTAGGCGCACACGCAAGACTGCACAAGTGTGTGACTCTTCTATTTACATGACAAGGACTGCACGTCTTGTTGGCGCACACGTCGCAATGCGGCACATGTTGTGGGACAAACTGAGGTTGGGGCAACAGCATCCGCGCACACTGACCCACAGGAAGCAGCTGCAGAGATTACAGTGAATGCTGGGTAATTACACAGTAATTACACAGATATGGAGGCCAGCGAGTGTGACGCAGGGGGTTAGTTCCTGACTCCACGGATGTGCGTTATAAAAAGCCAGTGTCATAGAGAGGCCTGGCATGCGCTGGGACAGGCCTACGGCAGAGACAGCTTCACAGCGTGTCCACACACCAGAAAGAGGCTAAATTAACCGCGCAGGACGCAGGATGCAGGATGCAGAGTCTGACCTCAGAGAATTGTGACCTCCTTCCTTCTGATATCACAGGGACAAATCAACTGGCCTGATCACTTCGTCCTCGCTTTCGGTTATGAGCTTTAGGAAGCGTTGCGATTTTCCTATTTGTGCGTGGGTTTTTGTGCGTTTTGTCACCCGTATAGATTGGTACAGAGGAAACCCTGGGTTGGGCTTAAGGTCACTGTGAAAAGCTGGGGGCGGAGCACCAGAGAGTTCACTCCTTCCAGCACAGAAGCAACTGGCAAAAACTCTGACTCCTCCGGGTCTACAAACTGCCCTCCCTCTCTGTCTGACCTTCCGATTTCACTCCTGCAGTCCTGGCCTTTTCCTCATTCCTCTTCTTTTTCCTCTGATCTCCTCATTGTGTGTAGTGCATCTTCTGTCTTTCCTTGTATGTGCAGAGAGGTGTTTTATTAAGAAATGAAACAAACTGCAGAAAAGCAGGACATGGTTAAGTGGATTCACTAAAGCAGTGCTTGACGGTAAACACACCTTAATGCTGATGGTGCGTCAGCCAGCAAAACTCGTTAAACACCCACAGCTGTGCCTGACTGCAATTCTGAACAACATTGAGTGTTACAGCTTAGCAAAGTGGAGTATAGCTCAGAGTACTACAGCTTAGTATGGCAAAGTGGAGAATAGCTCACAATATTACAGCGTATTTTGGCAAAGTGGAGTATAGCTAAGAGTGTTACAGCGTAGCGTGGCAAATTGGAGAACAGCACAGAATTTTCCAGCGTAGTGGCAAACTGGAGTACAGCTCAGAGTATTACAGTTTAGTGGCGAAGTAGCTCAAAGCTCAGGTTATTACAGCAAAATGGTAATGTGGATCATAGCCCAGAGTAGTCCTTTCTGATGAGGAGTATGTACAGTGTTTATCCCAGTCCAAACCACAGCACTACTTGTGGACAGACAAACAGGTAGCGATATCCTATCTCCCAGAAGCACTGTGTGTGCGTGTTTCACGTTTGCGAAAGCAAAACAGTCTCCTGTTTTATGAGCTCTTGACGGCTTGCAGTAATATACCTGGGTGTTTCCTGGATGAAATGAAAGTGATATTCAGTGTTCTGTACACACCATGTCATTTTTCATTGGGTGGGGGAATGGGGGGTGTGTCAATCGGGTCATTGGCACCACAGACCGCCCTGGCTGAAAAGCTGTGTAGAGTAATTCATGTAAAATTTTTTTTTTTTTTACATTTACTTGAATGCAGGAAAATATAAATATTCTCACGAGGGACCAGGGTCATTCACTGTACAACATCTGCCTCCTGGCCTCCAGATATGACATATCCGAGATCCCCCTCTCTCCTCTGCTTCCAGTCTCTCTCTCTCTCTCGCGCTCCCTCTGTCACTGCCGCCCCGTTCTGAGAGATGAGAGGAGGAGGGGCAGCAGGTTGAGGGCGGGTCTGTGCTCCTGAAGGCCCAGGGCCACCAGCGCCCCTGCCAGCACTGAGGTCACGCGGGGCACAACGGGGGGCGTGGCCCGCATCACCTGCAAGAGGAGGAGTTGTTCATGCAACCGGACGACTACGCCAACGGGACAATCAGGGTCGATGGTCAGCAGAGGGAGCTAAGGTCATTTTAGCTGCTAATGAAATATGAACGTGTTAAATGATAACACGGAAGTGCAGTGCTGAATTGTAGACTAAAAGCATTCAGATGCCCTTTAAGTTGTGACCAAAGTAATTCACACATAGTGGTGTTTCCAACCAAGCAAACTAAGTACTGAATGTTAGACTGTTACTGTCAGTGTAAATATGAAGTATGTTTCACGCAGGTTTCAATATGCCAGTAATTGTAAAGGAATAAAGGTGGGGGCTTTAATCAGGTGAATGAGATTTCACAGGATGCGTTCACCTGGGCAAGCCAGGGCTGTCACTCAGTGTCAGAGTCTCACCTTGTCAACTCTGTGGCAGTGAATGAGTCCGTCAGGCCCAAGGTAAAAGGTAGAGAAGGCATCGTACGACCTGTGACAGGAGGGGTCAAGGTTAACGCAGGGAACACATCATGTGCATGTCATACCATGTCTTATACACACCTTTGTTACACACTTTTGAATCCATAATTTAATCCATAATTTAATTTTCAGTATTTTTCAGGAATTCAGTAATTTCAGTAATTAATCATTTAGCAGGTGTACCCTGGTAAGTCAAAAACTTGTGAGCTGACAGAATCCTATAATGTGCAAGAAATGTAAATGGAAAAGAGATGTATGGAATCTCTACCTGTACAGGAGATGAAGCTGAGATGTGCATGCCTGTACAGGTGGGTACTGCGGTATGTGTACCTGTGCAGGTGAGCACTGAAGAGTATATACCTGTAGAGGTGGGTACTGAGATGTGTGTACCTGTACGGGTGAGTGTTGTGTGTGTGTACCTGTGCAGGTGAGCAGAGAGCTGAGTGTACCTGTACAGGTGTGTCTTGTCCTTCCTGTAGAAGCGCAGCAGCAGCAGGTGGAACGGCAGTCCCTTCAGTCTCCAGCGGGCCTGCACTGTCCCGTCCTCACTGTGCTTGGTGAGCTTCAGCACCTCCAGCCGCACATCCGCAAAGTAGCAGGCGCACAGCAGCTTCCACAGAGACAGGGTCAGCTGGTACAGCACACGCCCCCTGGTGGTCAGGAGGACACGCACACACTAATGTTAATGTTAACACACCTGGATGATATGATTCCTTGGATGACAACTACACTTCTTGTTGTATTTAAGCTTTGCTTTGGATAAGCAAAAAATATTCATTGTGTATCACAATGTTCAATGTGATGGTTGTTTTATATTTATATTTTCAGATCAGAGGGTGACAGAATGTTGTGATGGGCACTGGGTTTGCGCACACACACACACACACACAGGTATAGAAATGCTTGTGTACCTGGTCTTGGTATGTAGTAGTCCGTTGATGAACTCAATGTCATTGGAGTACATGGTGTAGTCGTGATTCTTCACAAAGAACAAGGGCAGCTGGAACACCACATAAGCAGTTAACAGTCATGATAATAAGACCAAACAGACTGTTGTCAGCACACCACAGTTTCTGTTCTTTCTGCTATATTTTTATGAGCCAACTGCAGTGACCTTACCAGGACTTTAAGCTTTGAGTTTAGACTGCTGAACTCTCCGAGTGGAATGGCTGTCCTGACAGAGTGGTCTACAGCTCTCAGCTCAGCTTACACCAACGCAGAGATATTTGCAGCTGCAGGTTTTCTTACATCTTTGTTCTATTTTCAATTTTTTATACATTTGCTGGCATGCAGCAGGGTCCCACACAGGTCACCGGGACACATTCCTGCAATTCCTAAAGTCAGCTGCACAATATGGCGGGTCAGAGGCCAAGGCATGAGGCCTTCACCTGCCTGGAAGACTACAGCCACAGGCTTCCTACGGATCCCTGTTAAATTAAGTTATTCTAAATACATGTAATTTACAAATTTTTAATTTTTCAAACAAATGAGAATAGAGGAACACCAGTCACCACTATTCATGACCTGCAAATCGTTACATACGTTTTAACAGACAGGTGGTTAATGGTTTCATAGAGGTCGTTGGTTACATGGATGTACTGCACAGTCCATGCAGGCCATGAAGTTAACATTTCTTTGATGATTATCATATTCATATTTAATCTGAAGCCAATTTATGGCCACACTGCAGAAGGCAATGTGTTTTTCTGCATTCATATCACAGTGATATCAACAGATTATTTGGATTTTTTCCCAGAAGCCCTTGTACTGCTGTACTGTACCTATTAATCAAACATCTTGGTTCCCACGAGGAGGACAGCTCTATACCCCACATCTGGACAGAACCCTCGTACAGTGTTACAGATCAGCGTTATGCTCTGTGTCTGTGTTATGTGATCAAAGTTATGTTGTTCTTATGTTACTCCTACGGTTGCTCTTAATGGTTCTTTGTTAGAGATTTAACATGCTGTCAAATTGTATGTAATAGACATATACTGTGTGTAAATACTTTCCTGAGAATCACTTTGAGAACTATGCATAGGCTCATGTCTAATTGGTTATATTACTACATTGGTGCTGTTTTTTCAGCATGATCCTCTATGACATATACAGTATGTATGTGCTATTCTTTATGCAGGCCTGTGAACTTGCAACTCTATACATTTGTGCTCTATATGTTTCGCCTAATAATGACTCGCCATGCATGTGAGTGTCCACCAAGTGAAACGGACAGCGATTTGATGATAACGGTTTGTGGCAGAGGAACTACGCATTGAAATGACACCATAAGCAATTCTGAATTTTCACATTCCTTCAGACGTCTGTTACGGTTCATGAAATGAAGAGAAGCTCTGAAATTCTTCAATGAAAGAGGAAGGTCAGAAGGAACTGAGGTAATAATTCGCTTTCATTTCCTTCACAGTCCTTTCCAACCCTCCTCTGCACCCCTACCCATTCACTCCCCTAACCCTAACCCAATTGCTCTCTGCCTCTTACCTCCATCCTCAACCTCTCGTACATCACTGCCAGTTTCTCCTCCCTTTCCCGCTCTCTCTCCTTCTCCCTCCCCTCTCCTCCCTCCATCCCTGTGTGACCGCAGTAGGAGAGGAAGGGCCAGGGAGAGAGGACTGCGGCCTGCACATCCAGTCCAGTCCTCAGGCTTGATTTGTCCCTACACCCAGTCAAGGGCTTCCTCGCTGGGCAGTGGAAGCAGTAGTACCGGGACCCCCACATGAAAGGGGCGGGACAATGCTCCATCTGAAACAAACTTCGGAAGGACTCCCTTTCCCTCTTCCCCATCTCTTCATTTCTCCCTCTCTCCCCTCCTCTTTCACCTCCCCTAATGCTTATGTCATCCTCCCTTGTTCCATCCACAGTGGTTAGTGGGAAGAGAAACTCGCCGGGCCTGGTGGATCCCGAGACCGGGAGCTCGCCTAGCCGCGCCTGCCCAAGCAGGTGAACCTCCACCAGGGTGCGCTGACCCTCGCACTCCCCAGGTCCCAACAGCACACATAGCCCCACAGTCTCTTCCCACTCCTCCAAGCTGAGAGTTCTGATTGGATGCCCTGTGAGCCGGGCGTGGTGTGACAGTGATGATTCGAAAGACGACTGGCCGACAGCCTGATGACGCTGGTAATTGGGTGAGGTGAGGGCCCAGGAAATGCAGCTTATTGGTCGGGAAGGTCCACTGAGCTGCGAATCAAGTGTCTGCAAAACAGGAGACAGACATCATGAGGTTCAACTGTAAATCTGCATGCCCATTTACATTTACATCCGTGTGCCCATGCCAACATTTACATTTACATTTAGGCCATTTGGCAGACGCTTTTATCCAAAGCGACTTACAAGTGAGGAACAGCAAGCAAGCTACAGTAGTGTAGGAGACCTTGGAGTAAGCTTTAAGTGCAACCTAAACAACTAAACTCAACTAAATAAGTCAAGGAAAGTAGAAAACAAAGGTAAACGAGGTGAAAACACAAGGATAGACAGGCAGAGGAGACAAACAAGTAGTGACAGGAGAAAGAAGTGCGAGGCAAAAAGTGCGCGGAGATGGAATTGTGTTAGAGTTGTTAGAAGTGTTAGGACATAATTAACATACAGGGTATGCAAGTATACTGTATTAACGTAAATGTAAGTGCACATAAGTGTCCCTACATAACTGCTCTAATAATAAAACACAAAGGAAAAACAGCATTTCCTGTGACAAAATGAAAAATATCACTACAGAAACAGACTCTAAAAATGACTGAACAGGCAAATGACTGACAAACAATGACTGACAGATTCCGTACCTCAGTGAGACTCCAGGAGTGTTGCTTGATTGGTTGCCTGCAGCCATGACTCCTCCCACATCTCACCCAAAAGGCAATGCGCCCTCTGTACACAGCCATTCAGCTCACGGGGGGAGGGGCAACCCCGTCACTGACTGGTCCACTAATCAGTCCAATTAACGTGCTGGCATTGCACAGAAAATCAGAGAGGAGGCAAGAGATTCTCTCCCTCAGGCTCCTGTCCTCTGATTTCAGACCTTTCCTCTCCTTTGTTTGATCTTCTCTGCAAAAATCTAGGAGAAAAATATACAAAAATTTTGTGCTTATATGCACAAAGCAGTGGAAACACTCAACTGCTAATGGGCAAAATAAAGCGAGTCTGATCTAACATCACTTAAGTTTATCTGTGTAATGCAATCTCCAGTAAGCTGAATTTCCTTAAGGCAAGAAACAAAATAACCTTGGTCTGTAAATATAACTGAGTTGAACTGATGTGATACTAGCAAGTGGAATTTCCCATTTAAGAATACTACAGCTGAATAATCAAAACACCATACTAAGCTACTGAAATTAAAGAGAACAGCCACAGATCCTACACCGCATCCGGGTCTGGTGAAATGGACTCAAATCTATCAGGCGACCGAAATGTTTTTTCACACTGGAATGGAAACACACCCAGTTTCGCCAGATTGTGTTCACGCCAAATCTATTACTAATCAGTGGTTCAGTGGCTGGCTCTAACAGGGGCTAAGCACAGGCCGGCACCGAGTCAGCCAAGATCTCTCGTGCCTGGTTCTGCTGGCATCAGGACCGAATGAGGTCATCAGGCATCAGAAAGACAGATGGAGCCACTCTGGTCACTGTCTTCCAAAATGCAGGTCATTCCTTGGTGTGACTGCACCACAGAAGCACAGACACCTGACCGCTGCTCATGGTTATGGAGAAATCACACGGCCTCTGAGGGAGGAAATGACTGGAGAATTAATCATCAAAACACTGCCAGATGTTATAAGGAATATCTCTCATGAGTTAAAATAGGGGATGAGGCACAACAACCACATGCAGAAGGGCAGGCCAAGTCTGGTTCTGGAGTCCTGTAGGTTTTAGAGCTACTTTTCAATGAGCAACTTTGAGCGTGACACGATTTCTGGTCTCGTCCAGTCAGTACAATTAGGCAGAGGGAATGCCAGCAGACACCATGGTGCTCCATGCCTGGAACTGCCTGCCTCTTACCCATTCTCTTTAGTAAATACACTATGGCCATCCAATCAAGGTTTTTAACCATCGTGATAACAAATTGCCATAATACCTGTGACCTCGTTCACAGTAATTAAACGTCACCGATAAGACATATTCTTAACAGAAATGTCAAATGACCGTGATTACTGGTAAGTCTAAAAAATCGCCCATTGTTGTCAATGACAACGCAACTATTAAACAAGTCAGAGGTACCAGCTAAAATGATTTCACCAGACCGCCGCATGGAAACGTCAAGCGTTTCGTCCGGTATGTGCAAGGGACAAACATCACTGCTACAGAAGGCTCAGAAAATCACAGATTTCTTTCAAAACATACTTCAGGTTAAGGACATACGACACTTATGATACAATAAATGCACACGCCAGATTCTTCCAAAAACACCAATTCCCATGCTGTAATTTTAGCGAGCTGCGACAGTGGCAATGTTAATGTTATCTATGATAATTCCTATACACGACATCAACAGCAGCTAGTTATTTCATGTATTTTTTCGGCTGCACAAAACAGATGACGCCATTACCTACACGTGTATTTTGGACAAAGTATAGCTGAACCTTTATTATGCTACTTTGACCTGTAATTTATGACGGAGCGCTCAACCCGGAATGCATTAGCCAGTTCTAATTAGGTTTTAATACCTAGCAAGCTAAAAGGCTGCTACCTTTCGAGCTAATATGAAGAAACGATAGAGCTTACACATTAGTATGCTAGCGGTCAACTTATCATATGCTTTGTCAGACGATCAGAAAAACAAGATTGTGGAAAAGTGAACAAGCTAACTAGGTAGCCTAGCTAGCTATAGTAATACAGCCAGTTAGCTGCAAGCACGGGGTTTCTGTCGCTCAGCTATTGACGTCGAACTGGTGTTAGCTTGCTAGCTAGCTCTCTCATTAGTTAGATAGGCTCGGAAGCTAGCACGTATAGCCTTGCAGATTATGACACGTCTATAGATGCCGACTGCATTTTGCCTTTGAAGCACTGACTAATGAACTAGGTAACTGCAGACCCACATGCTGGATTTATAAATGTTATAATCAGCTATAAACAACGAACACAAGTCGTGCACACATGGCGCTAGCTATACAGGCTAACTAGTTAGCTAACGTTAGCCTGACAGTTATGCATGCACTCGTTGGCATACCTGCCAGCTATCATATCTACCAACTGCTGTCTGAATGGAGATCGCGACGAGTTGGTTTAACAGAAACGCAATAAAAGCGCTTTACAGTAAAAACGACTGTCAGGCCGTCCCGGGTGACACATATGGCATTCAATACCTCCTCATGAAAGTCTGAGAACCGCTGTTGATGTTACACAAATGTCATTCTCTCTTACCTTAGCTGTGTCCTTGCCCGGCGCTACGTCACACCGCGCATGCGCCAAAGCCATTTCCAGAACAAACTCCGGCCACGCCCCTGGCGTCACAAACCGGCATCGCGCGGATTGGTGGCGCGCGCGGAGCGCTTCTTTCGACTTGACCCCAAAACACCCCGTTTGCGAAGGAGGCGTCAGATGAGACCGCAGATTTTAAAGGCACAGTGGACGAGAACTTTCCAGGCGTTTTTAAATTGCGCAAGTGTTCTGTGTTTGTAGAGAGAACTGAAAACATCCTTGGACACTCGGGACGCCGCCTCAGATCCAGTATTACATTACATTATTGTCATGTAGCAGACGCTCTTATCCAGACCGACTTACATAGGTCGCCATTTCTACATGCTACCCATTTATACAGCTGGATATTTACAGAGGCAATTCTGGGTTAAGAACCTTGCCCAAGGGTACAGCAGCGGCCCCAGGGGGGGCTGCCACGCTGATATTTCAGTGTCTATGTTGTGATCCCATTGTTGTGGTCCCTTTGCTGCTGTCCTGAACTTGCGGCCTTCTTCACGTTCAGATTGCATAGATCTAGAGTCCTCCTTTGACTGTAACAATCAAACCATTACAAAACTGAAAGTCAAGAACACATAGTAGTTTTGCTTTAACTGTAGCTTGGTCATATTTTAGTATCTGTAATAGATTTATCGTCTCGAGCATTGCATCATAAGGGATCATAAGAGAAGTAAGACCACCTCTGTTACTACTAATAATATGCTATTAAAAATAGTGAAGGGATTACGCTAGTATTAAATACACCAGTACCGAGATGATCACAACAAGTGACTTTATGTTCTTAAAAAAGAATTTATGCATATTTACATACATATTTGAATGAAATGTGAGTCTTTTGTTGTCACCTGGCCAACGATTTACAAGGCGTTGCTGAAATTTAATGTAATACTCAAACTTTCCTCAAGGCTGGAGTTTGGCGCTGTTACATATCAGCTACACGACTTTCAAGTGGCGTTTGAGTTAAAGTCTATGGTAACTGTGTCAATTGACGTGAAGAAAATTCAGGCCGCATGAGTCTTTTCCCGTTAGCTAGCTGCTCATCACTTTAAATACCCTGACACTCCTGCCCGGCAAATTTTGTAAAAAGTTTAAATCACTCTTTTAATTTGTGTAAGAAACTAAGGGCGGAAAATGCCTAAGAAAGCGAAGGAAGTGGCCGAATGGGAAGGAGATGAGCCAGCACCGGCAGGTAATGCCCTGGCTAGCTAACGTTAGATCTGAAATCCACATTGTCACAGTTAGCCGGCTAGCTAGCTAGCTATTCAGTGCTTCATTTAGCTAGATAATGATGGCATATGGTAACTAGCCAATTGGCTAGCTAACTGTCTGTAATGAAACTCCAAAGATTTAGTATCACTATTGGTCAAGTTTTCTCATTTACATTACGAGCTAGCTTCCTAGTCAGGTCAATGGTTTACTTAAATAAGTGGTGAGGTAGCTGTTTAGCGAACCAGCTGTATTACTTGAAGTAGCCCATCTAAACAGAGTGATCCCTAGCCAGCTAGTTTTTGACAGTGAGTGTTTGACATTGTATGTACTGATTTTGACATTTATCTAACGGGGTGAGTATCTGAGTTCGTCAGATCAGATCGATGTAACTAGCTAGCAGTTGGCGGTATATATCCGGGGGCTTGTTCATTAGCAGGTAGCTAAAACTGCTGTGTTAACAAAACATCGCTATTAGGTAGCCCACAACAATTGCCATTCTTTCTCTTTTGTGCTGTCCTTCTCTTTGTTAGCGCGACACATTCCACCCTACCCGCTACATTACTATCTGGCTTGCCAGTGTTGATAACTCTGGGGAATACGGCATTATCCAGCTCACAGCCGTATTGAATGACTCTGATAATTAACTACTACAGAATTTGTAATGCAGTGTCACGAGGCGAGTTAATGTCGGTTAAGTCAACATGAGCATGTCTCCTCTTTCTCTGCAGAAAAGGCGGTGAAGAAAGGAAAGAAAGATAAAAAGGGGAAAAAGACCGTAAGTGCACTGAATACAAATACTTGTACTACTTGGAATTGCGCTCCAGCCACAGTGAACACGCATGGAAGAGCAGTATGACAACAACACGCGACCGTATGGCAGGTTCCAAGAGCATACAGTGTGCTTAAATATCCTACAAGGGTGTCAGTATCAAACCAGTAATAATTTGTTAATAAGTACATTTGTCTGTCATGTTTGTTAAAGGGATGAATAGTTGTTACATTAGAACACAGGTCTTGTGTTGTAGGAGAGATGTGGATTTAGTCTTGGTGAAGGATGAAATCCACATATCTGCCATCTTTTGAAGTTTTGAGGCTCGCATATTTTTTGGCAGTGTATTGCATTGCCTAGTCAGTCTGGGAAATATGTAAGTTTATGACGTCTCTCTTGTTCGCTCTTTCCGTGTAACTCTCCCTCTCCTCCTTTTTTTTCTCCTGCAGTTTTTTGAGGAGCTGGCCTCAGATAGTAAACCTGAGAAGGAGGAAGCACCTGTTGTCAAGGAGGGGCAAGGAAAGCAGGTACATGAAATGAAAGGTGGTTGGGCTGGGGTTCTGTCGCTGTTGCTATGGCGTCTTGGCTTTTCTGCTGCTTCCCTGCTGGCTGGGGAAGGCTGTTGTGGCCAGTGGAGAAGCTCTGGGCTTCAGGCTGTGTGTGGAAGGCGTGTGAAGGTCAAATGATCTTGGAGATCACTTCTCAAAGGGCTAAATCATCATCAAACTCATGACCTAAGCCTACAGAGGTGTTTGATGGACGTTGCCAGTTTAGGCAGTGCTTTTGGCATGTTGCAGATACAGATGTGATGTATATGGCTTTGAGGGTATCAGGTGTATATGGTGCGATGTATTTAATGTAGAGATGCAAACATGCTTCCTGATGCCTAAAGAATACTTAAAGTATAATTGTAATTATAATTCTAACATTGTTTGGTGGTCATAAGGTCTTTTTTAGTCTTAATCCACATATATGGATCAACCACAGAGTTCCCCTCGCCAGATCTGATATCCTCTTAATCTTTGTGCTCTGAAAGACAAAGATATTTAAAGACCTTCCATTAGAGATCTCTCAGTCTGACATGGAACTGCCGCCCCCACTAGCCCCAGAAGAAAAAGAAAGACCGTCGGAAAGGGAGAGGCGGAGAGGGGGATGACGAAGAGGAGGAGGTGATGCAGAGGCTGAAAAAGCTGTCGGTGCAGCCCAGTGATGAAGAAGAGGAGGAGGAAGAGGATGGTAAAGTCCCTGCTCATGGGGAGGGAAGGGGATGAACACTGTTTATGTGTCACATCTTTCATAATGTGGCAGTTTGCCCTGCATCACTGTACCCAGATCAGTGGGAAGTCAGCAGGGTCTCAGCTCTTAGTTCTTGCCCTCCTGGGCTGCATTGGTAACAGCACAGTTACATAAGCAGCCCTAGATTAGTAAGAGACCTGAATCAAACGCTGTGTCAAAGAATGCTTCCATTATAGTAGGCGGTGTGCTCATATTCAGATCACTGCCTCAGGGAACACACGAGCTAATTCAGACTGAGCAATGAATTAATATAGAAGCCACCTAACTGCCATGTAGTTACTGTACAATTTGAAATGCACATTAATATAAATTTACATATAGGTGATAATAGCAAGCGTGTTGACTAAAAAACTGTCATCTCTTTTTTCAGTTGTGGTGCCCAGCAAGGGTGGCAAGAGAAATAAGGTGCGCTTTCCTTACTCACTTATGATTCGACATTTCCTTCTCTGTTGGTGCAGTCAGCATCAGTTTAGTGCATTAGCCTTGGCCTTCTTCCCAAACTGGAGCATAGTTAGAACTATGTATTTACATGTCTGTAAATCTGATGTTTTATTGGTATTGGCTGTAATACCTTCATACACACAGTTAGATTGATGAATGTGTGTCATCATAGATCTTGGGATGAATGCTGTTTTAGGGAAAAAGGGCTTCTATATTTTTAAGCCATTCACATTGAAGGTTCTGTAGCAGTGCACTATACACTGTCCTCTCTCTGTCAATATACAAGCCCTTTCCATTGATCCTTTTTTTCCTCTCTCTCACTTTTTCGTTCTCTCCTTCTCTCCATCTTTACCTTTCTTTCTCAGGGTGGGAATATATTTGCTGCTCTCAGTCAGGGACAGAGCGATGATGACGATGACGATGCCAGCAGAGATGAAGAAGAGAATGAGAAACCACAGAACAAGAAAAGCAGCCGCAAGGTGTGTGGGTAACAGTGCGTGGATGCTAGCAGGAAGACGCTAGCTGTCTGCAGCTGGTAGCATGTGTCAGAATGGGTAAATAATTAGTAATAATTAATATAAGTAATTAGACAGCCACGGGGCTGCAAGTTTGAGTCCTTTAAGCATGGAACGAAATACAAGTCTTACTTCATCTACTCATCTACTCAAGTGTAATAACTCCGTTATACGTCATTGTTTATTACGTATCAGTACATCTTAAAAACAACAGTGAGTTATGCTTCAGGACTTAGTGTAAGAGGTCCATTAGAGTTCCCAAGGCTGGGGAAAGGCAGGAACTTTGCTTTTCTGGCAAGATGATTCAAAGTTAGGGTGGTATGAAAGCAGGCCAGCTCCTCCAGTTCTGTGAGTTCAGTTATTTGTCTGTGAGCTCATGGTGCAGGAATGAAACTTGATGTCCTTGACAATGTTATTAATCATCATGTCCAGTCTAGCGCTTCTGTGTGGAGCTGTGTTTGCGGTGTTATGTATTTACTTGCTTGTTGACAGTTTTGTCTGTTGGAATACTAACCTCACAGTTGCCGAAGAGGCCGTGTCCACCTTTCAGACATGTTTCCTGTGATGCTACATCTGACTATCCCACACTCACCATCCCTACCCCCTCTAGCCCCACCCATGCCATTAGCCCCTCCCACACCAACTAGCACTCAAATCCCACAGTCCCTTCCACTCATCCATCCCCCACCCTTCAGCCCCTCCCACACCCCAGCCTCCCCCCATCATGTCACCTGTGTGCTTCCGTCCTCTCTGTTCTCGCTCTGTGCTTTCCATCCACCTTGTTGTGCTGTCAGATTCACGCTCCTGTTGCAGTTCATGCTGTCGTTGCTTGTTGGTTTGCGTGTCTTGTTTGTGTTTGATTGTGTGTGTGTGTGTGTGTGTGTGTGTGTGTGTGTTTGTGAGTACTACCATACTAATAATAGCTGAGTGCCACACCAATAACATAATTCTACTAATAATATAAAGATAATGTAGCTCACTAATGGCAGTATTGAGGCCCATTGCCAAAGATACTTGCTCCAGACTGAAGCCAGTGGGAGAGATATGTCGTTTACAATCACTTAAGCACTAGAATATGATCTCAGTTCCCTGCAGGTGCACCTGTGATTCTCTCTGTTGGGCTCCAATGTAATTTTATTTTTCAAAGTGAGCTGTCAGACACAGAGGATGGGAGGATGGCAGCTGGGGTCCTGTACCTGTAAATGACTGTTGATCAGTGTGTGTTAGGTGATGAGCGAGGGTAAAAACTTTGTGTGCGTGTGTGTATGTGTGTGCGTCTGATGCAGGCGGTTGCTCTGAAAGATCAGGATGAGGAAGGAGAGAAAGTGCCAAAGGGCAAGAAAAAAGAGAAAGCTAAACCCAAGAAAACAAAGGTGGGTGAAGGCACAAGCTTCCCTCTTTTCTTCTCTCTGAGTTTCCCTCTCGACTCTCCTTTCCTCTCCTCCTTTCCCTTCTGCTGCTCTGGTCCCTCTCCCTCCAGGTTTGGGACTGGGGTCGACAGGCGCAGAGTCTTCTCTCCCTTCATCCTCCCTCTCTCTCCATATTTCTCTCTCTCTCTCTCCGTCCGCCCTCTCCTCCTCTCCCATTCCCCCGCCCTGTCTCTGGTCATCTGGCCCTGTGTAAGGGTGCAGTGGCCCGGCTGTGATGGATCAGCTGTGACACTCTGCTCACAGGCAGCAGAATAAGGTGATTACGGTGAACAGCAAGTTTTTCTGTCCCCACGCGTACGGAAGCAGGAGGCCTCTGAGGAGGAGAGGGATGATGAGCCTGAGAAGAAAGACGAGAATGAAAAGAAGAAAGGGGTGAAGAAGAGCACGAAGACTGCGGCAAAACCGCAGAAGGTGAGAGTATCAATCAGTCCTGTTCCCCCTCTCTGCCTCTCTCTGTCTCTGCCTCTCTCTGCTTCACTCTATTTCTGTCTCTGTCTCTCTCTCTTTCATTGATTTTTTTGATGATACTTGGCTGGTACTCCTGGGTGAACCTGGGTAAAATGATGTTACTACTGGAAGTGGTGTTGGTGAGACAGTATGGGATATCCCACTGGCTCCGGTAGGACCCCAATGCCCCACTGAAGGGATGGGGACACAGTGCTGTAGGAGACCTCTTCACATGGGTGTTATTCTGAGACCTGGACTCGCTGAGGTTATTCAAAATCCTATGGCATTTATTGCGAAGAGTGGGTGGTTCCCTGGGGTTCACCCTGGCTCTCAGCCTGGCCAATCATCCCCCAGCGAAAGTGACCGCATAAACCCCTCCCTCTCCACCTCAGATGATGTGTGGTGAGAATTCTGGTGCAAAATGGCCACCCCTCTTTCCCCAGGTGGGAGCTACTCATAGATGGTGGATGAGCTGAGACCCCACCACCGCTGTGCAGAGGGGTTTTCTGCACACTGCATTATTGTGTGTTGACGCACAGTGATGTAGGGGGGCTGGATTTGATTGGATAACCTGTCCCACTGCAGGCCTCTGAGGATGAGGACGAGGAAGAGGAGGAGGAGAAAGAGGTGAAGAAGCCGCCCAAAGGGAAGAAGGAGCAGCCCAAAGTGAGTGTCAGTGTGACACCTCAGTGTAACTCCTGCAGTGTCAGTGTAATGTTTCAGTGTAACTCCTGCAGTGCCAGTGTAATATCTCAGTTGCTGGTAATGTCTGTACAGAGCAGCCTGTGGTGCCGTTTAACGCTGCGTGAGGGTGTTTGAGAATGTGATGTGTAGCGTTTAACGCTGCGTGAGGGTGTTTGAGAATGTGATGTGTAGCGTTTAACGCTGCGTGAGGGTGTTTGAGAATGTGATGTGTAGCGTTTAACGCTGCGTGAGGGTGTTTGAGAATGTGATGTGTAGCCTCACCTCCTCTCTTTCAGAAGGGCAAGCCTGCCCGCCCAGCTCGCAGTGAGGAAGATGAGGAAGAGGAGGATAAGAGCGAGGGAGAAGAGAAAGGAAAGGTACGTCCAGTCCCACCTGACCTGGGAACAGTGGGCGGAGCCTCACAGTGCTCTGAGAGGCTGATGATTGGCTCTGTATTCAGCTCTCTGTGATGCTCAGTAGGGGCATTGTCAGGCACCATGTCTTCACAAGTTAAAGGTTTAATTTTTCAGCTTGATGCCTGTTCAGTGTAATCTGCCTGCTGTGTATTTATTGTGTCACGTTCCCAGAGCAGTGCAATAAGAAAACATGGCTGCCGAAACCCGCTCAGCTCTGGTAGTGCAAAGCCAGTGATGGTCTGCTGCTACAAACTCCTGGTGACTGTCAGCCAATGGCACGTGAGATTTGATCTTGTGTCTGTTTCTGATAGGACGAGGAAGAGGAAGGGGAAGACGGGGATGGAGAAAAGGGAAAGGAGGAGGATCCCTACGCCAACCTGAGCAAGAAGGAGAAGAAGAAGATGAAGAAGCAGGTGAAAGTTCCCATCTTTCCCTTTCTGATGACATTGTTCACTTTGTGACATGGTGTGACATTGGTTCCAGCAGCTGCCATGTTATGTGATGTCTTTTTTTGCCCCTTAATGAAAATGGGTTGTAAAAAGTATTGAAAGTTTAAGATGAGGCAGGTGCAGAGGCTCAGGTGTGCAGGGGGAGGTAAGTACAGGCAGGTGTAGAGGCTCAGGTGGGTACTGGCAGGTGTAGAGGCTCAGGTGAGTACAGGCAGGTGTAGAGGCTCAGGTGAGCAGGGGCAGGTATGGAGGTGTAGGTGGGTAAAGCTTGTCTCTCTCCCTGTAGCTGGAGTACGAGCGGCAGGTGGCCAGCGTCCGCGCTCAGAGCGCCATGGAGGGCGATTTCTCCGTCTCCCAGGCTGAGATGTCCTCCAGGCAGGCCATGCTGGAGAACGCCTCCGACATCAAGGTGATCCTCCTGTGCTCTCCCTCTGTCATATGTCAAACCATTTTTACTAACAGCTTTGTCTGAAATTTCATTTATTTTCTTCTTTACACTTCCTTTGTTCTTAAAAATGAGTTCTTCTTTCCTCCTTTTTCCCCTGTAGCCATTTTGGCTGTGTTGTGGTTCTGCTCATTGTGTGTAAAAATCACAGTGCAGTGCGCCACCCTGTGGCAGGCAGATGAATGACGGACGGTGAATGAAATCCTTTCAGATCCTCAGCACTACCTGCTGTTCCAGGGATGACCTCACTCTGTGCTGCAGCAGTTGTTTTTTTCTTTGTTGTTTTCACAGTTGGGGTCACAGTTTTCATATCAGAACAACTATTTTCTTCAAAGTTGTGTCCACTAAACTTCAACAGTTTTTTAAATATGTTTATTTGTTTTAAATACCTAAAACATTCTGACTGGGTTCAGATTCCTTTGTGTCTATCCAGAATATTAATACTTTGGTTCTCTCTGGCCCAGTGTTCAGAGTATTAATACTTTGGTTCTCTCTGGCCCAGTGTTCAGAGTATTAATACTTTGGATCTCTCTTGTCCAGTTGGAGAGGTTCAGTATATCTGCCCACGGGAAAGAGCTGTTTGTCAACGCGGATCTCCTGATTGTGGCGGGGCGGCGTTATGGTTTGGTTGGACCCAACGGGTGAGTGTCTGTCTGCTCTCCAGTTCCTTCATCTCTCTGCATCACTCACTGCGAGAGACTCTCTGAAGAGCTGAACCCAGGGAAAGAGTTTGGTTGGGCATGCTGAGTGTTCTTTTCTGAGCTTTATGAGGAGTGTCTCTACGGTGTCTGCTCAGTCAGCCCAGCCACTTTCCCTGAAGTCAGTTGATTTTTCCATGGAGCATAGCATTCAGACTCTATTCTCTGTGGAGAAAGTGTGACCTTCTTTGTAATCTGTTGGGTGAAGAGTATTTATGGGTAATGCCAGGTTACATTCTCCAGGAAAGACACATATCAGTGAACTGATGCATCAGTGAACAATGATCTTAATTTAGTTTAAGCTACTGATTAATATTCAAAATGTAAAGTAACCAAGAACCCTAAAATACTCTCAATAAGTAACAAAGCAGTATGCATTCCTGTTTAAGGCCTTTTAAACTTTCTCTTTACTACCACAGACACTCCTCACAGTTTATACACTGAGCTGAATTGTCTCTCTCCTTCTCTCCTCTCTGACTTTCTCTCTGTCTCTGTCTCCTTCATTCTCAGGAAAGGGAAGACCACTCTGCTAAAGCACATTGCCAACAGAGCACTCAGTATTCCCCCAAACATTGATGTGCTTCTCTGTGAACAAGGTATGCCTTCTTTTTGCTATCTGTTTCTCTGTTTCTCTCTTCCTCCCTCCCTCTCTCCTGCCCTCTCTCTCTGTCTCTCCCTCCCTCTTTCTGTTGTACCCCTCCCCACCTTCCCCTCTCACTGGATTGACACTCATTAACACCCCCCCCCCCGGCAGAGGTGATTGCGGATGACACCCCGGCGGTGCAGGCGGTGCTGAAGGCCGACACTCGCAGACTCAAACTGTTGGAGGAGGAGAAACGCCTGCAGAACCTCCTGGAGAGAGGGGAGGACAGCGTGAGCGAGAGGCTGGAGAAGGTAAAGCGGGAGAGAGAGAGAGAGAGAGGGAGAGGGAGAGACATAGAGAGAGAGCATGAGAGAGAGAGCATGAGAGGGAGAGGGGAGAGAGAGAGAGAGAGAGGGAGAGAGGGAGAGAGGGAGAGAGGGAGAGAGAGAGAGAGAGAGAGAGAGCGAGAGAGAGAGGGAGCATGAGAGAGGAGTGTGTGTGTGTGTCCTCTCCTGGCAACATGTACACCCTGCAGTCTCTCTAAGGTCTCTGCTTAACCCCGCGTCTCCCAGGTGTACGAGGAGCTGCGGGTGATCGGGGCGGCGGCAGCAGAGGCGAAGGCCCGCAGGATCCTGGCCGGTCTCTCCTTCACCCCCGAGATGCAGAACCGAGCCACCAAGAAGTTCTCCGGAGGCTGGAGGATGAGGGTGTCGCTGGCCCGGTGAGCTCAGAACCTCAGCGGTGTCTCCCTGTTTGAGGCTGTTAGAGGCGTGTGGTCCTGGGGGACTTGTCACTGTAGCCAAGTATTGCGCACTACTTGTGTTCTAAATGTGCCTGAGCAGGCCAAGTCCTGGATTATATGCATTAGACATGGCGGTCGAGGAGAGACTTACGCTTTTCCCCCTCCCTCCCCTCTCCAGAGCGCTGTTTATGGAGCCCACTCTGCTGATGCTGGACGAACCCACAAACCACCTGGACCTGAATGCCGTCATCTGGCTGAACAAGTGAGAACCTGTCTCTGCTTCCTCTTCCGCACGCCTGTGTCGCTATCTGATTGACTGGAAGACTCTCTGTTTTGCTGTCCGATTGGCTGTAAACCCCTTTCTGCTCTTCTCTGATAGCATTTTGTGTGTGTGTGTGTGTGTGTGTGTGTGTGTGTGTGTGTGTGTGTGTCTCTGGGGAGGAGTCTCTCCGGTCTGCATGATTGTGGCTGCTTATTTCAGTCTAAATCCTCCCTGTCTCTTCTCTATTGCACCTTCCTCACACTCTCCCTCCTCTTTCTCAGTTACCTGCAGGGCTGGAAGAAGACCTTGCTGATCGTGTCCCACGACCAGAGCTTCCTGGACGACGTCTGTACTGACATCATTCACCTGGACAACCAGAAGCTCTATTACTACAGGGGCAATTACCGTGAGTTTAGAGTGTTATAGAGCAAAGTGTGAGCCTCCAATTATAGTTGTAATGACTCAGGAATCCTAAAGAGTACCCCTGCACCTCTGTCTCCCCCTCCTTCCCCCTGCCTCTCTCTCAGTGACATTTAAGAAGATGTATGTGCAGAAGCAGAAGGAGCTGCAGAAGCAGTATGAGAAGCAGGAGAAGAAGCTCAAAGACCTGAAGGCAGGAGGGAAATCCACCAAACAAGCCGTGAGTTCCTGACTCTCTCTCTCTATTCCTGCGTGCTGGTGCATCCGTCTCTCTCTCCTTTGGTGTGTGCGCCCCTCCAAGAGCTTTTATCGTCATTAGGGGTTACAAGCACGGCTGTAACTACTTTCTCCCTCTCTCCCTCTCTCCTTCCCTCCTTCCTCTCTCTCTCTCTCTCTCTCTCCCTCCCTCCCTCCCTCCCTCTCCCTCCCTCCCTCCCTCTCTCTCTCTCTCTTGCAGGAGAAGCAGACGAAAGAGGCTCTCACTCGGAAGCAGCAGAAAGGTCGTAAGAAGGGTCAGGAGGAGGAGAGTCACGAGGCCCCAGAGCTGCTCAAACGGCCCAAAGAGTACACCGTCAAATTCACCTTCCCCAACCCCCCGCCCCTGTCCCCTCCGATCCTGGGCCTGCACAGTGAGTCACCTCTCTCTTCCCGCCTCTGTCGATCTCCTCCCTATCTCCTTGTATGTCTTTTTCCCTCTCTCCTTCTCTCCCTCTGTCTCTGTCAGTCTTCCCTGCATTTTCCCTCTCTATCTCTGTCCCTGGGTTTGTGCTGTCTTTTTGCTTCTCTAGCAGACCCATTAAGCCCTCCAGCAGGGCTTGTTCATTTCAGAGGGATGATTTTTTGTCTATGTATGTGTGGATACTCTTTACAGTCATCTGTGTTAACAGATGGAAAACAGGGACTGAAATGATGAAATAATTTATTTAAAATCACTCCTCTCCTCCCCCTTTCCTCAGGTGTGGACTTCGGCTATGAGGGTCAGAAACTTCTGTTCAAAAATGTGGATTTTGGAATTGACATGGAGTCTAGAAGTAAGTGCTCATATTTGCGGTTCTGAGTCGGTCCTAACGCATGCAGTTCTGAGTAAGTCCTCATGTGTACAGTGTTAAATTAGTTCTGAGGTGTACGATTCTGAGTCAGTGTTAATGGATATGGTTCTGAGTGAGGGGTCATGTTTGCAGTTCTAAGTCAGTTCTAATGTGTGTGGTTCTGAGTAAGTCAGTGCTCATGTTTGTGGTTCCTTCTGTTCCAGTTTGCATCGTTGGCCCCAATGGAGTGGGAAAAAGTACTCTGCTACTGCTGCTCACCGGCAAACTAAATCCAGTGAGTTTGTGTGCGCATTTGTACGTTGTAAGCTGTTACACATGTGTATTTGTGTGTGTCTGTCTGTGTGTGTGTGTGTGTGTGTGTATTTTTGCCTGTGTGGAATTGCATGCATGTGTCTCTGAGCGTGTGAAATGCCTGTAGAAAGTCACTGTGCTTGTTTACAAGTATAGTGTAATCACGCAGTGTGTCCTGTGTTTCAGACCCGAGGAGAGATGAGAAAGAATCATAGATTGGTGAGTATCTTTCTCACACTCACTCACACTCACACACACACACACACACACACACACACACACACCACACCCCTCCTACTCCACTCTGCATTCATAAAGTGACTGCATGATATCAGATTTCTGTATGTGGAGCATCAATACAAGAGATTAAGCCTGAATATATTTGCTACTCCCTGACAGTGCTGGTACTATAAAGAGATGTAGTACTCTCTGTGGTATTCCTGGTTTTGTAATAACGTATGGTACTCTCCCTGACAGTGCTGGTTCTATAAAGAGATGTAGTACTCTCTGTGGTATTCCTGGTTTTGTAATAACGTATGGTACTCTCCCTGACATTGCTGGTTCTATAAAGAGAGTTAGTACTCTCTGTGGTATTCCTGGGTCTGTAATTAGGTGTTGCTGGTTCTATAAAGAGATGTAGTACTCTCTGTGGTATTCCTGGTTTTGTATTGCTGCTCTCCTATATAAAGAGATGCGGTGCTGTCTGTGGTGTTGCTGTAATGGCATTGTGTTCCTTCTGTGCAGAAAGTGGGCTTCTTCAACCAGCAGTATGCCGACCAGCTGAACATGGAGGAGGCGGCCACAGAGTACCTGCAGCGCAACTTCAACCTGCCCTACCAGGACAGCAGGAAGTGCCTGGGGCGCTTCGGCCTGGAGAGCCACGCCCACACCATACAGATCTCCAAACTCTCAGGTGGCCACGGCAACCAGTCAGCCCCATCTCCGTTAATATGCTGTCAGTAGGTAGACTTGTCTCTGTGCCTTGTTGGTGAACTTCTCCGTCTCCTGTGTTTCAGGTGGGCAGAAAGCGAGGGTAGTGTTTGCCGAGCTGTCCTGCCGACAGCCCGACGTGCTCATCCTGGTGCGTATCTGTCTGCCCAACCACATCATCACTAACAGCATTTACATACTGATTAAGTCCAGGATGTGTATCATTCATGCACTAATGCTCTCTGGCGCCATCTGTCTGTCAGGATGAGCCCACAAACAACCTGGACATTGAGTCGATCGACGCCTTATCTGAAGCCATTAATGAGTACAAAGGAGGCAAGTATCTCAGCCACAGACTTCAGACCACAGATGCAGGGGGACGCCTCAATACCAAAGCAGAGCCAAAGTGTTTTTCATGCCTTTTAACTGGATGTGTTTGAGGAAGCCTGTGTGCGTGTGTACAACACCATGAAATGAGAACATTTTTAGTAAGGCTCATGTTAGTGTATTGTCTGAGAGCAGATAGTTAAGCATTGAATTCAATTAGAGTCAAATCCATTTCCTGGGGTCCATATTTGTACCTTTTCATTTAAGGCCCAGTTATTATCCCAGAATTTTTGTAAATGTGACATCAAAGTTTAAGGTTATGCTTATTTTATATTTATATTTACACTTATGTTGCAGTGTTTTGGGAAATATAGGGGTGTAAAGGTATGTGGTGAGGTAAATGTTGGGACGAGTTGTGCCTAGGGATTGGGCTTGGAGGGGGAAAAGGCCAGGCGAAACTAAGCCTTCATGAATATGTCAGTGTTTAGAATTAAAAAACAGGTTTATGTGAGTCCTTGAATCGGCCAATGATGGCCCTCTGTCCCGGCAGCGGTGATCATCGTGAGCCACGATGCCAGGCTGATCACGGAGACGCAGTGCCAGCTGTGGGTGGTGGAGGACCAGTCCGTCAACCAGATCGACGGAGACTTCGAGGACTACAAGCGCGAAGTGCTGGAGGCCCTGGGGGAGACCCTGGCCAACAAGAGCAAGGACTGACCGGGGGAGAGGAGCGAGAGAGATGTGCAAAAAGGGCCAAACAATGTCAACGCAATGCGTCCTGAGAGGTGTGACGGTCCAGTGGCAGTGTATTGTGCTGTCCTCTCACCCTACAAAACGGTGATACGGGTTTGTGTTGCTTTTCTCCTCCTCATAATGCTCACTCTCCTCTGATTGGCCCACACTTGTCACATGACATGTAGACACCAATCAGAGAGGAGTTACCATTGCGTGTGAAAAGTTGCAACACGTACAAGTTCACCATATGGGTTGATGGCCACATCTGAACCAACCAAACGATGGCACAACGGCAAGACTGGTGGTAATTTACTGAAATGTCCTGTAACGTCGGTCGGCTGGATCTTATGCTACAGTATAATGGGAGGAAACAGTACATTAGCACTGGTCCTGAACACACAGAAATATAGATATCACTGATATTAAACCTTGAATTAGGGGAAAGCTGCCATTTATGAATTTAAAAAACATGAATGCTACTAACAAAGAAATAAATGGATTTTGCACCATACGCTTGTGGATAGTCTGTTTATTGACAACACTTCAGACACTGATTACAGAAATGCAACGGACAAAACTTTCAGTTTGGTGTCCTCAGCATTCTACAAAGAGACATAAAGAAGGAGCAGTGTGGAGGTACAATCACGTTTATCTTGCAGTACAAAAAAAGCTGCTGGAGATTCCCTGCAGAGTGGTCTATTCAGGGTGATGTCATGCAGAAGTGGCAAGTACTTGCGCTAAATGTGGACATCAGTGGCGATGTCTGGCAGACAATTTAATCTGAAAATGGAAGAGTACCGTGCCTGTTAAAATTAAGCTTGACCCCTATATCACCCAGAATAAACCAGTCTGTATGCTCTCCTTTTTGGGATGGGGGCTATCCTCAAAGAGCAGCCTCTGATGGAGTTCCAGCCTGCAGGGACCTGGGCTTGTAACCATGGCGCCTCATCTCAGCGTGGCTGTAGAAAGTGCAACCGAAGTCAAACATTTCTGTGTCTCAGGTGGGACACTGCTGTTGTAGCTCAATGAAACATATTTAGCCTGAATTTCTTTAGTGGAAAAAAGACATCATTGGGTAACAGGTTTACAAAAAATAAGCTATGCAGGGTGCCATAGGTAAGGGCATTGGTTAAGCATGTTTGCTTTAACTGCATCCCCCTCCCTCTGGCTACTTAAGATAAGCCTTGTAAATCTTCTTTAAACGGGCCACCTCTCGCTCATCAGCCTCCAGGCCATGGTACCATGCATACCAGGGGTCACCAGAGGTCAAAGAGGGGGAAGGTGGGGTGTGCCCCACTGCATCATGGGAGTTAGAGTAGTCCTGCCCTGAATACTCCACAAAGGGCACCTGGAAGGGTAGTAGCCCTAAGAGGGAGAATGGCAAATGTAGTTCAGACACCGAAATAAAACTACAAGTTTAATATAGCACCAACTGCAACAGGATGAAAAAGATGCCATGTACCCTGCCGCTGTAACTAATAATGATTAATTAACCTCAAGACAATACTGCAGGAAGACTGATTAATGAACTACTCTGACAGCAAATACAAACTACTGAAATTCAGATTAAATAACTGAAAACTTACCATGGTCCCTGGAAAGCTGAATTGCTGTTATTAACTGTTTGTGTTGCTTCATGCACACACCTAGGGAAAAACCCAGAAACCATTTCAGTGCCAACATACTCTTTTGCATATAGTCTTTAACAGTGAGAGTAATCTTCTACGTTACATCAATCAACAATCTCCAAGGTCTTCCACCAGCCGACACAGAGCACGCAGGTGTGTGAGTGACTGACAGATGTTTACCTGTGCGTGTAGGGTCATACACCATCCAAGTGTAGGGACTGATAAACTGTTCCAGCAGCTTCACATTCTGTGGAAAGGAAGATGGAAGCGCTCAGTGAACACACTGCTTTCTGGCAGTGTTTTACTGTGTGTTACACACCCCTGAAGCTGTGGCTTTGGCATTCGTTGAACTGTGCTAGTAAAGTTCTTCTGGGTGACTGGACAAAAGGCACAGCAGCAAAGTATATCATATCTGCTCTGCTCTGAGAGCAGTTGTAATAATATTGTATTGTGTATACACACACACATTCTTAATGCTCTATGAACACAAAGAGGAAAGAAACAGGAGACCTGATAGTGAATGAAGATATTGGGATCTCTGCATATAGGACAGGGGTTTCCACAGATCTTGCCTCCCCTCTGAAACAGCAGAACATCACAGCAATCAACCACTATAACAGCAGCTATTATGATGATTCCTTTACCAGGAACATGGGCACAACACAGTGACAAGACCTGAACACAAAGACAACTGTCAGACACCATGACATTATCATGTGGGTGCCACTTCCAGTGTGCGATCATCCTGTGATAGTCGTCATACACAACACAGACTATATTTTCTGCCCATGGCTCAGGCAGTTCTGTACATGAGATCATGCAACTCCCTCCAAACTAGAGCATGCAGTAACTCTTCAGGAATGGGGTGTTGACAAGACTGGTCTATCCGTGCAATTGCTTCCTAATTAGTAGACCCACAATGCAAGTCTTGCGTGTCTTCTGTGGAGGAATTGCTCCCTTGTGGTTTCTCCTGTAGTCAGCCCAGACAGGTTTGGACCCGTAGCGTTCAATGTATTCTGCGGAGAGAAAACAGGCCGTAACACTACTTATCTAGCACACACTGGTCATCTTATTTTCGCTTTGCGCACCAGTTCTGTTTACGTTACAAGATTATTCATCCGTTTACCTTCGCTTTCGAGGTAATCCCACGGCCTGTCCTTATAACGGGACAGCGTTTCGCTGGTTTCCACCGCATCGCCGCCCTTGTCCTGCTGCGACGCCGCAGTGCAAAACGAGTGATTTGAAGGTGACCGTATGTGCTGAAACCCAGGTTGTCCCCATCCTGAAAGAGTGGTTCTCTATAAAACAGGGAAACGGCAAATTGTTCATTACAAGAAAAATAATTTGATCCTACCCCTCAAATATATAGATTTTTCCGTTTGAACACTAAGGTTAGCACAGATTAGCCTGTGATCTAGCTACCGTAGCATATCTTCTACATAAATATCATTAGCTCTTGATTTGTCATTACACCAACGATATGATACGGGACATAAGAAACTACATCTTCACCTACCTCTGCAAGCCAAACAGTCCTTAAAATAATGGGAGAAACGCGACGAAAAAAGTTCGCACACACAACTGCTGAGGACGTCGCCATTTTGGTTTCACGGTTGAAGTTGAAAGGTTAAGGTTCAACAGGACGAAACTCTGCAACTTTACAAAATGCAATTACAATACACTAGTGAACAATAAATACCAAAACATCGCGTATCAGACAGTCATTTGCGTCAGTAATTTGCCTGAGTCTTTGAGAGAAACTGCTGTTTAGACGCTATTCATACATAGTGTAATATTATTTGAATAAGTGATGACCGGTTTAACCGTTTCACAGCAATAAAAAACGAGTCATGTGATACACTCAGCTCATGAGAAGCAATACTTCAAAAGTCGGTTGAGAATTTGATTAAGTAATCTTCCTGTATGGGGATGAGTTTAACGCCAGTTTGCTTTACTGGCATGACGAAACAAATACTTGTATTACCAGAACATTACACTAACAATGATAATGAACGATAATGATGAACAAAGGTACACAATTTAAATTTCCAATTTTGATTATAATAACAGAAACACAAAAATATGCCTACAGATGCTGGCATGTCTATGTACATATGTACACATATGCAGTCATTCAAGTTAGGTATATAAAGACATACATTGTGTTTGTCATGTTTTTATATAACTAATTGTAAATCAAGTAACAAGTAAACAAACGTTCTCAAATTATTGAGGACGGCACATGTTATAATTCTGTGTTTGCACTGTCCTTGGATTGTGTGAAAACGAATACAGTGGTCTCTGCGTGTTTGGAAATTCATTTATTATGCTGTCGGTTTGCCCTCGAAAACGACACAAGGTCGTTGGGCAAGGACGCGCGCAAGACCATCTGTCGCCATGAAAGCCCCGTAGGACGCCCTGATGACGCTACAAGTTGCGTCAAACGCGTCATGGGGTATATAAGACAAACCCCTCCCCGAATAGTTCATTCCTGGATTTGTCCTGAGGTGAGTGGAGTGAAAATGCAATGTCGTGTGTTGAAGTTGTTGCGCAGTTTGAATATCAGTAACTGTAGCCTTTAAAAAAATTCCTTAACATAATGTTTTTCACTGTATTGTTCTGGTACATTATGTCTGGTAACGTAAATGAATGAGCACCAGTTAGCCCTGTAACTACGTCGTGGCTAATCTGCCGTTTTCCTTTGTTCCTTTGTCACAGGTCTGATGATTCATCGAAGATTGGGCGTCGAGGACTTTCAACTAAGTGTATGAAGACAAATGCTTAAAAACACCTATTTTTTTCTACTCAAGTAACGGACATTTGATTTCTATTTTTGCCTCCATTTTGCTCCAGAAGGAAAAGCCAGCCTTTAGCTATCACAAACCCGCCCATAAAAAGCAATTTCAACTATAAAAGTCTTGTTATACGAAAAACATGACAGTTTACTCTATTAAACTGTTGTAACAAGAGCTTTGTCGCTGTAAAGCACATTATACGTAACCCGAGACGCAGAGGAGAGGTATAGTAGTAAGTGTCGATTTTCAAACAAATTTGAAATTAAACTTAGCTATAAACCTGGCTAGCCAGCTACCAATTGTTTATATTGGAATAATGGCATAGTGACTATATTAGCTAGCAAATTAGAAAATTGTAAATCTAAGTTATGAGCTCACACACGAAAGACTGCAGAGCTAGCTGGCTAAAAGGGGCTAACTCTGTTTCTTTGTGTGTGAGACGGATTTACAAAGCTAGCTAATAGGCAGCTAGCAGGTATTTATACAAGTAAAGTTTAAAGCAATTATAAGCGCTATAAGCAATCTGTACATAAAGATTGCCATAGGCATAGTTAAGGCAGTTTATCAGAAGTGCCAGTTGGAATGATCTTTTTCATTATGAAATGGAAATCTCTTCAAAGGAGAGCTCATGGGAACAAACGACGCAATCTATACATAAAGATTGCTTGAGATGAGGAACCGTGTGGATTTTAAGCGGAATGGGGATACTAAAATGTTACATTAATGTCTTTAACCCCCCTTTTGTTGTCTGTCGGTAGCTAATGTGGGTGCTTTGTCGAGTGGAACGAAAAAAATACTTCCCTGTGTACGATTAATGTTAAAGTCGAGTTTTAATGGCAATCTGGTGATAAAGATTGCAAAAGTATTCGTTATACGATCGCCTTGTAAACCTGATGTTGGTTCCGGAGCAAAAAATGTAAAATTTGTTATTTGTGAACTGCAACAAAATGGCGGACGGGCTGTCGTTTTAGCTCTGTTAGGGTCTCGTGGCAATGGCGTTCACTGTAGGACGAGCAACGGTCGTTTGATGTATTGACGGAAATTCTCAGTGCCTTCCTTTAAATGTGGCACCGGTTTTCGAAGCGAGTACCATTGCTACCAAATGTATTCTGGCCGATACTAATCTGTTAGCAAATGTACTAATGTGTCCGGACAAGTCGAGCGATTTTTTGGGTTTCATTCTTTTTCTAAAATGGCGGCTGCTCTCCCTTCCTCCCACTCGCCATCCGGCATTCCCCATCAAAGAGTTAAGAAAAGGGGCTGGACTTAGGGATCTACAACCAATCACGTCATGTGCCATCCTGTGATTGACGCTTCTAAGCTCGAACCCTCCCAAGATAATGTGTTGTTTTTCCAAGATTGACGACGGCGATCAGAACCTTTTAAGCGACCAAACGCAGCGACTGCTGGCCAGATAAATTGTAGCAAAACACGTATAAGGTCTTAGTTCATTTTAAACCTTTAAAATGAACTATTTTTAAACATTGAATTTATTTACACGAGGGCACATTGAATCATGTTTAATTGTTAGATTCGATTAATGTGCTGTTTTTAAAAGATAGAACTACTGCCATTAATGTAAACTTAGATTATAATTATTTTGGTACAGTAGTAAGTGCTTACAATCAATCCAACCGTCCTCAGTTCGTTTTAGTTGTGATATGTGCAGTTATATCTGGTTAGGTCTATCATGTATGTGACATTGACCGTATTAACCTAAGTGATTCCTTTTTGTGCATAGGTAGTCACAGATGGAATATTTTTTTTGTTTTCTTGTCAGACCTTCCATACTCACATTCACCCACAGTATTAATGGTGCATGTGCCCACGGTTAACTTAACCGCCCCAAAATAGAGATTGTTTGAATATGAAGAAAACAACGTGTAATATTTTGTTCGGCGAGGTTGGCTGTTACAGTCTTCCTCGCTGCGATTGTTGTGTGATGGATGTCGACTTTTGTCTGTTTGCATTGTGTATGCGTGTGTGAAATTGTTACGTTTTCAGGAGTTGAGTGTCTTTGTCCCGCGTTGTGTAGTTGGGGTGTGGAGTTCAATTCTGAGACTATAAAAAGCTCGACTGCCGCTTTTTCACGGGTAAGACAAAACTGATTTATAACATGGTATTGACCAGTGTTCATTTATTTGTAATTATTTTACCTTGAAACCCATTTGTTATTTTTCTGATATCATAACCATTAAGAAACAATAAGGCAATACACAAGCATCAGTTACACTCGAAATATCACGTAAATTGATTAATTATGCATGTGTATTTCAAATAGAAGATGTATTTCACTAATTAAATGCAATAAATAATAGTTCCAACCTTATTACGTACATGCAGTTGAATTGACTGAGATGGATTGATTAAAACAGTATGACTTTGTATCAGTGTGACTTTAAAACATGTATGAAATTACCCTATGTAATAGATTTCCAAATCATTGCAGCTGGTCTGTTACTTTATAATAGCCACATTCATTGCATAAACAGTAGAGACAAGTGTAGCTTCCTAAAGCAGTGGAATTGCACTAACCTGTCTGCTGCTCCCTCGCCACTGCGGGCGCCGTAAAGGCGTCACGTTTCACGTCAGTTCACTGGCAGCTGGGTGCACAGTCCCGTTGGACATACAATACGCTGCTTTACTGTCTGTAATGAACGTGATATTCGGAGAAAATTACACGAATATAAGCTTTGATAAAAAGGGGATATCTTAATTCAGCGGTGATAAATTGTGGATATAATGCACTAATCTTTACCCCAATTTTTAGGGAAGTTTACGAAAGGTATATCCTATTGTAGAAATAATGTCTTGATTCCGTTTTATCCAATGCAAATTAACTATAAAGCATTTTCGCACAAAGCACCATCATGTTGTGCAACGTTGCTGTCACACTTTGGCCAGTAGATGGCGACAGTGAGCTGCTCAACAGGAATGGTTTTTATCAGGCTTTACGACCTTATGTATTCGTATTCCGTTTAACACCGGCAATGGTATACATGCAGTTTTAAATTAGTTTATCATGGTAAACGATTGAATAGCTGTTTCCAAGCGGATTTCTAAGGGTTTTTTTTTAAGTTCTGCCACGCAGTGTAGATGTTATTCGGAAACTAGCAGAGCAACGTCATTTAGCATTGAACACAATGATAACTGACCGCACCACGCGTAGTCGAGCAGAGAAAATAAATTGCGCATATAATGTAACTACATCTTTTACTTTTGTTTTTAATTGTTAATAATCTGACCCATATCACTAATAATTTGTATTTGTATAATGTACAATCCTTCTCCAGATTGTGTAGATGTGGGTTCACTAGTTAATGTCTGCAGATACTAATATTAGTTAATTTTACAATAACATGCATACTCAACACCCATTGACTGACTTGCAGCTGTTTATGTCAAAACCTGTATGTATGTATACACACATGCACAGTTTAGATTGTTACAGTCCATTTTTGAAGAAATCAGGCCACTTGGGAATTGTTCAGTTCCTCCTTTTGATGACCAGATTAATAATTTGAAGGTGGAGGCGGGGCTACACTGTCGCAGGAAGTGTGGCGCTGAGCGCAGCAGTGCTTGACCAGATGCTGCACGCCCACCCACCTGCTGGGCCCCGCCCACTTGCCGGGCCCCGCCCACAGGCAGCCGTCCCTGTGCGCGGCCTCTGCTGTCGCATGTGTCTTCCTCTGTGTCCCGCTCTCTTTGTCTGGCCTGTGCCCCACCGGCTGCCTCGGCTGCTTCTGTGTGTCTGCAGCTGCTGCTTGGTCCAGCAGACCCCCTCCCTCAGCGTTTGCCTCTAGCTGTGACCGTGCGCGTGGGACAGCCAGCGGAAGCCCTCTGTCATTAATCACGCCTGTCTGTCACTAGGTGTCCCACGGTCTGTGTGCTGTGCTTGCAGCCGCCCCTCTCTCCTCTCTGTGGCAGGCACACCGGGGCATGCTGGGAGCGATTCCGACTCTCACACCAGCAGCGCCCCCATTCTCGAGAGAGCACTGCAGGTCAACTACTCTTAGACCCTGGCCTGCAGTATGTGAGTGATTGGATCTGAAGATCCAGTGTAGGACAGACAGAAGCTTTCCAGGCTGTGACACCTTCCTCTGGGCATGACCATGAAGTCATTAGCTGCCCTTCCATTCAGCTGGTGAAAGCCGACTTACACTGCAGGGTTAAACAGCAAACCCAAAACTGCTGTTTGTATCTGCATGAGGAGACCCTAATGAGTGATTAGAACAGTGCACTCTTTCAGCAATAGCCAGGGAAGGGGATGCAGTTTTTTCAGACTTCAGTGCCATTCCATGCTAGCCATTAGCAGCTAAATCCTAACCTGACCCTTCATACAGTGCACTGCTTCCTGTGTGATCATATTGTGTCTTATGCAGAACAGTGACTCAGTCTTATTTTTTATTTTTTGCAAAAGAAACCCAGTGATGTATCAACATGTTACCTGAAAGAAAACGGCCTTGCACAACTTTTTTTGTACCTGCCAGTGTCTTGTATTCATCAGGTGTTTTATGCACTTCATAAAGACCTGGGGCATGGTTTGTATTTTTGAAACACCTCTTTGTCAACCTTTTTTTTTTTGTAGTTGCCATGATGTCACTTATCAAATATGCATTAGCGACACCAGACGCAGAAGTGATAAGATGATCTCTTGCACACAGCAGACTCTCAGGGCAGCCTCTCGCTGTGAGCCTCTCTGACGGGGGCTTCTGTCTGTAAATTCCTTGCTGTAACAGCGTAGAGTTGACAGTGAGCAGGTGGGTACAGTTTTTACACTCCAATGATCCTCAAACCGGCCAATACTCTTGGCAGTTTATACATGGACAGGTAATGAAGGCACAGGTCAAAGATATTGCTTCTTTGTTAAAAACCAGTTCTAACTTCCAGTATGTATAGCAAGACATGTAACCATTTAACTAATGTAACTAATACACAGGCTTCATATCATGTTCAAGTTAAAGAGCTGTAACTTTTACTTGGATGGTGTAGTGAACTCAGAGCTTTTGTTAGGTGATCAGTGTTCAGGATGTTGCATTTGTGTGCGTGTGTGTACAGTGTGATTGACGTATGAATGTTGAACAGACAGGAGATATGGAAATTACAGACCATAACAGCAGAACAGAGTCTCCTTCTTCCTCCCTACACTGTACCTGTGTTCCCCAATGAACTTCAGTCCTTCTCTGGATACCTCTGACAGGAGTCGGCCTGTTTCTGCTTCCACCTACCATCTGTCTGCTCCGAGTGAGAGTCACAGCGTGTAACCACTCTGTGTTCACAAAAAGCTAAATGTCACAAACCAACTTCCAGCTGCGCAGTGGGAGTGAGGAGTGGAAGGAACAGCCATTTGCATGTGGCCACACAGTTCATTCAGTCAAACCGACATCACATCGATTCAACAGGTTCTGTGGCTTTCGTATTGGTAGCACTCCACCCCCAAGAAAAAAATCAAGTACCGCTGTATGACTAAACATCATTGTATGGCACAACGCAATATTGTTCATCATGTTGAAGGGTGAGAGACTGAGGGATTTAGGAGTGTCTTTCTGATTGGTTGAATGTTGGTGAGAGACTTGTCACTGAGTATCTTCAATCGGTTATTCAAGGTTTAGTTTTTTTCAGTCGTCATCCCAGTCTTGGAGGAGTGTTGGTCTCCACTCATGAGTGTTTAAAAGCAGAGCCTTTGTGTGTTTGGCTGCAGCACTTGGGGGGGGAAGTGAAAGATCATCTTTTGGGTGTTGCCAAATCCTGAAACAGGTCAGTTGACCGCATCATTCTGAGCGCGAGTTCGTTCCTTTTCGGTCGTCGGCGGTCGGTTTGTTCCCATGATTCTCTCTGGAAGGTTCCTCTTCGGGTGTGTTAGCTGTGTTCTGCCCGTGTGGCTGGGTAGCGCCGGCCAGGGACCGTGCCATGATGGCACTGGCGTTGGCTGTGACGGTGTGGTGACCCTGTCCCTCTGTCCCGCAGTCCCCAGCGATGGCGGTGGGACCGGTGGACCCGCGGGAGGTTCTGAAGGGAGTGGAGAACCTGCTGGGCAAAGACGGCGAGCTGCGCAGCCTGGAGGGCGTGGCCAGGGTGTTCAGGTGAGTCCCGCGTGGGGTGGGCGAGGAGGGGGTCTGTACGCGGGGCATTAGGCGGTGTGTGTCCCTGCTCGTGCACACTCACAGTCATATGTAACCCCTCTGTCTCTCTCCTGCAGTCTGATGAAGGCCTCCCATAAGATGGTCAGCAGGTGCATGTACCTGAACATCCTCCTCCACACCAAGTCACATGACATCCTCAACAGGTGAGCCCCGCTGGCTGGTGTTGATGGCAGGCGCACCTGGGTTTGACACACAAACAGTTCCTGTTGATAATGAGATAATCTGGGTTTATGCTTCTGCATCTAGTGTTACATGTTAGATTAATTCACATGCCATTTTGCCTCCTTGTCTTCCTGTATCAGTACAGTAGTGATAATTGCTGCTCCTGCAGTCAGGCGTGGTCTGTGTGTCCCTGGCTGTGTGGGTAAGAGCTGTCTCTCCCCTCTCTGTGCAGGTTTATCAGGGTGGGAGGCTACAAGCTGCTCAACGCCTGGCTGACCTACTCCAAAACTACCACTAATACCCCCCTGCTGCAGCTCATCCTGCTGACGCTGCAGAAACTGCCCCTGACGGTGGACCACCTCAAACAGGTACCCCGGCCGCTAACCCACCGAGCCACGGCAGTGCAGTGCTGTATGAATGGGTTATAGGTAAAGCATAAGCTACGGTAAATGAATAATGGTAACATTGTGGTGTTTTCTCCTCTTCAGAACAACACAGCCAAGTTGGTGAAACAGTTGAGCAAGAGTGGAGAAACTGAAGGTAGGTCTGCCACACAGATTCCTCCCTCTCTCCCTAGTTCATGTGGTGTTCAGTGTGCTTGTGTAATGCAGTGCGAATTGTAATGCATAGTGATTGTGTAATGCTGTGTAATGCATTGTAAGGCAGTGTAATGCATTGTAAGGCAGTGTAATGCATTGTAAGGCAGTGCATTGACAGTCTCTCTCTCTTGCAGAGCTGAGGAAGCTGGCGTCAGTGCTGGTGGACGGATGGATGGCCATCATTCGCTCTCAGAGTGTCTCTTCATCCAGCGGCGCCTCCCCCGCAGGTAACGCCTCCCTCCATCTTTGCTCTCTATCTCCCGCTCCACTGCTCTTCCCTCCATCTCTCAGAGAGTACCAGAGTCCTGTCTGTTTGGCCTGTTACCGTAGCAATCTCCCTCTGTCCCTCCTCAGACAAGAAGAAAAAGAAAGAGGAGAGCAGGAAGGAGGAGGGCAAGCCGAAAGCTGAGGCGAAGGCCGGAGAGGGAGGGAAGGTGGCAGAGGAGGAGAAGAAGAGGGACAAGCCCAAAGCCCACGCCCCCAGCCACGCCAAGATCCGCTCCACAGGTGAGCGCCTGGCTTTGTGTCGTTTTGTCCTTAATTTGGGTGGGGCAGGAACACACTCTCAACACCTGTCTCTGCATTACCTGACCTGCTGTGCGTTGTGATGCATTTGCACTGCCTTGTCCTGCTCACCGCCTGAACCCGTACCTGTTCCCCACAGGGCTAGAGGTGGAGACTCCAACCCCAGTCCCTGCCAAGAAGCCCCCATCCACCCCACAGATCGGCGACAAGTACAACATCAAACCTCCTGTTCTCAAGAGACCCAGGTAACGACTGCACCTGAGTGTGCTTTTCCCTTCTCTCACACCTCTTACTCAGCTCAGAGAGGCTTACGTTATCATGAACAAGAGAATCTCAGCTCAAGTGTGGGCTCATTGTGCTGCAAGGAGGATAGTGTCAGTTAGTGCCCTCTAGTGGCCAGCAGGAGTACTGAGCTCTGTTGCAAGTCTGCTGCCCCCAGTGGCCAGTCAGGGTACAGGTCTGATCTACAGGTCTGCCTCCACCCAGCGGTCAGCGAGAACACTGAGAATACTGTGTTTAATCAGTCTGGCACCCTCTTGTGGTCAGAGCACTGACCTGTTTTGCTGTTTTGCTCTCTTTTTCTTAGCACTACCCCATCAGACACGCCTCCAGTGGAGAAGAAATACAAACCGCTCAACACCACACCCAACTCCACCAAAGAGATCAAAGTCAAGATCATCCCAGCACAGCGTAAGAGCCTTTGGATGATGCTCTCTCTCCCTCTCTGTCTCTGTTTGGCTGGATGTGCACGTGTCTGTAATGATGTGAGAGTAACACTGAGCGCGTGAGTTAACCCTCGATCCGTCTCTCTCCCTCAGCTATGGAGTGCACTGGCTTCCTGGATGCGCTCAACTCTGCCCCAGTTCCAGGGATCAAGATCAAGAAGAAGAAGAAGCCTGCATCTCCCACGTCGACCAAGGTGAGACTTCTGCTGTAACCCAACCTTCTCTGTGTCTCTCTGCCTCTGCTCTGCACTCAGATCAGAGTGAGTATACTGTGACATCTTTACAGTGACTCACGTACTCTCTCTTTCTCTCTCTCAGCCCTGCCCGTTTGAGAGCAAGTCCCAGGCGTACACCCCCGGTCAGCCCAAACCCTCGTCCCCCGAGGGCCCCGCCTCCCACACCCCGCCCCACGAGGCGACGGACGTGGAGCAGCCAGGCACGCCCGTGCCCAGCGAGGACCAGGAGGCCATGGACACGAGTAAGGCGCTATACACCCCTCACAGAGCAGCACCGGCCTGCCTCAGCACCACACTGATGCGGCTGTCATTGTGACTGTGATGTTACAGTGAGTGATGTCACAGTGAGTGATGTCATAATGTATGATAGCTTTGTGTTTTGTGGGTGACCAAAAATAGCTAGGCAAAGCAAATATCCCTGCTACATGAGAGTGTTTCAGAACAAGATTGTGCATTTAATAATGTGCTGATCTAGTTTAGCAGCATTATTTAAAAGAGGAAGAAAAGTGCAGCATTAATCCTTGAGTTGGAAGCATAGCAGTAGTTATCTTGCAGGTGCTCAGATAATAGAGTTTTGGCAAAAGCTGAGCCTATGGACTGAACCACCCTCCCCTGCACATTCCAGCACTGAGCATACAGAGGGAGCTGTTAGGTTAGTGTTAGAAATTCTGCAGTGGAACCACGATCCAGGGGTGTAAGGATTGGTATTGTGTTTACTCAGTACTCTTTACTGTTCATAAAGTCTTCTAACCCTTTTCTCCTCCCTGTCCCTCCCTCCCTCTCTCTCTCCGTCTCTCTCTCAGGTGAGAAGCCCAATGCCCTGTCGGAGCCGCGAGGGGAGGAGGAGAGTCTCACTAAGAAAGGGAAGAAGAAGACAGTTCGCTGGGCAGAGGAGGAGCAGCTGAAAGAGTATTTCTACTTTGACCTGGATGAGACCGAGAGAGGTGAGGAAGAGCTACACAAACCCGTCATCTTATGAAAACTACCCTTTTATACATTGAAAAGTCTCTGCCATCCATTGTCTCTCTCAGTGCAGTGTTAATGTACTGTAGTGTGCAGACAGGCAGTGTGTATGTACTGTATTGACCCTTGCTTTCCTTTCCCGCAGTGAATGTAAATAAGATTAAAGATTTCGGGGAGGCAGCTCGGCGGGAGCTGATGATGGACAGACAGACGTTTGAGATGGCGCGCCGCCTGTCCCACGACACCATGGAGGAGAGGGTTCCCTGGACCCCGCCCCGGCCCATCTCCCTGTCCGGCAGCCTGGTCACCCCGGGGGCCAACAGCACTGAGAGGCTGACCCAGAGAGACAGAGAGATGGGCATTCTGCAGGAGATCTTCCTCAGCAAGGAGAGGTGAGTCTGCGCGTGCGTGCGTGTGTGTGCGCGCTCGTGTGTGTACGTGTATGTTTGTGTGAGTACCCAGTATGTCTTCCCTGTGTGTAACTCTGGCTCCGCCTCTTCTCCCCCCCCAGTGTGCCAGACAGCCCCCATGAGCCAGATCCTGAGCCGTACGAGCCCACACCCCCCAAACTCATCCCATTGGACGAGGTAAGACTGTCCGCTATTCTGGGCCAATCATACGCCTGTATTTCACAGCGCCCACCCCCATCCCCCTTTCCTCATTGGCTCTCCCCCTGTCTGAGCGTTTAGCTGAGGTGTTCTTCCTGTGCGTCTGCAGGACTCGAGCACCATGGATGACAGCTACCTCGAGCCCATGGACACCTCTGCCCCCGTCTCCGCCCCCGCCGGCCCCCCAGAGGCGTCCAAACTGCCCCCCGTCCTGGCAAACCTCATGGGCAGCCTGGGGGGCAACAACAGGAGCCCCCAGACCCAGCCTGCTCAGAGCAACAACAGCGCCCCCTCTGTCAACGTGCAGGAACTGCTCACCTCCATCATGGTAAGAGGGCTGTGTGTGTGCCGCATTTTCAGCAAAACCTACGAAGCCGAATAGAGAAACATACCAGGAGAAAATAATAATATTAACATATAATATTAATAATACTAACATATTAAATTAAAATCAATATACAGTACTATGTATAAACCATTAAAATGACTGGTCTTGTAAACGTCCTGGTTCATGTGTCAGGCGGCTGTATGGTTTGTTAGATGTCCTGCAGTGTGAGGAGTTCTGGATGATTGTGATGAATCGCGTCTCTCCCTCCCTCTCTGCCAGGGCGCTCAGAGCAACCAGTCTACAGAGGACCTGATCAAGCAGCCCGATTTCTCCCACAAGATCAAGCAGCTGCTGGGCTCTCTGCAGCAGACCCAGCCCCAGGCCCCGCCCGCCGCACCCCAGCCAGGTACGCCCTGCGCCCACCCACCTGTGCTCTCCTGTCCTCACCTGTGCTCTCCTGTCCTCACCTGTGCTCTCCTGTCCTCACCTGTGCTCACCTGTGCTCACCTGTGCTCACCTGTCCTCACCTGTGCTCACCTGTCCTCACCTGTCCTCACCTCACCTGTCCTCACCTGTGCTCTCCTGTGCTCTCCTGTCCTCTCCTGTCCTCTCCTGTCCTCACCTGTCCTCACCTGTCCTCTCCTGTCCTCACCTGTGTTCACCTGTCCTCACCTGTCCTCACCTGTCCTCACCTGTGCTCACCTGTGCTCACCTCACTTCAAACACTCACAGCCTTTAGTGTTGGCCCACTTTCTTGTTTGGGTTGTACCTCATGTTAGGCTCATAGTTCGTGTCATGCCAGCTGTTGGTGTGCGTTATAATGGTTATATTCAGTGGTTCTCCTGAGTCTGTGAGTGTTGATTGAGCTGATCCAATGAGAGTGACTGACTGTTTCTCTGTTTCTGCTCCTGCAGTGAACACAGGCCTGCTCGGACACGCCCCCCCGATGGCCATGAACATGCCCATGAACGGCGGGTACCCCCCCAACAAGCCCCCCGGCGCCCCTCAGTACTCGCACCCGCCCCCGCCCCACAACCACGCACCCCCCTACGCCACCGGAGGCGGGCCCAGGATGATGGGCCCGCCCAGGGGCGGAGATGGAGGGGGCTACTGGGGCGAGGAGCCAATGAGAGGAGGCGGCCACCACCGAGGGGGCGGGCACTTCCACCGAGGCCGGGGGGGCCGGGGAGGGGACCCCGGCTACAGAGGGCGCGGTGGAAGGGGTGGGGGTGGAGGCCCCCGAGGAGGGGGCGGTGGCAACAACTCGCACATGGGAGGTAAGACACGAAAACGAGTGATTCTGACCCTGCCCCACTCTGTCTGTAGTACAGCAGAACCACAGGAGTATGTACCTGAGGAGCGCAGGGCTTTCCTAACGCACCCTTTTGTGCAGTCACTTTATCTGAGTGACCTTTACATTGGAATCCTTATGGAAATCATATTACATACTTTGCAGTTTGATATTATGTACTTGTTCCTGGTTGACCAGTTCCTTTGTAACTCAGGTGTGTATTTCTGTGGTTCTGCTGCACTGTGCTGTCCTTTGGTGTCCCTGCTTTGGATTTGAAGCTTTTTGCTCCTTGTTTGTCTGAGTTATGTCGCGTGTTAAATACTTTACCTGGTAAATACGAACGACACAGCGGGCCTTGTTGTGGTGAGTTTTCCATTGGTTGTCGGTGTGTTGACTCTCTCTCCGTCTCTCTCTCTCTCAGACATGTCAAACCGCCCCGTGTGTCGGCACTTCATGATGAAGGGAAGCTGCCGCTACGAAAACAACTGCGCCTTTTACCACCCGGGAGTCAACGGGCCGCCCTTGCCCTAACCCTGTCCCAGGCCTACACTCCCACTCTCTGCCAGCAGAGGGCAGACTGACTGCGCAGACACACTCTCATCACTACAACAGAAGCAGAGCAGGAGATGGACTCCCAGCATGCTCTGCTTTCATATGCTCTGCAGTGTGACGGGACCCTGAAGGAGGGCGGAGTCTGGAACTGGCCTCTAAACCAATCAGCTTGGATTATTTCAGGACTTCTTGGAAAAAAGAACATCAGAAATGGTCTAAAAGCAAAACAAAGTGGAGGAAGGTGCTGGACTGCTTTTCCCTTTAACTGTTCTAGTTTCACGTCCATCACTGTCTTTATTTTCACTCTCCCCTCTTCCTTCTCTTCCTCCCTCCCTGGGGCCCTTGTCTCAACACCCACCTTGTTTGCTCAATACAAAATATTGACACATATAGATATATTTTTATTGTGTTTATTTTTACCGCGGTGATTTCTGCTTCTCTGATAATTGCACAAACCCTCAGTGACCCTTAACTGTCAGCCCTGAAAAGTTGGGCGCCCCCTAGCATCCAAACACCTGTAAACTATGTATAGCTCTGCCCTGCCTTTAACAAGCGTCAGACGTAACTCGCGCAAACAGAAAAACTCAAGAATGTTGCTGAAAAGTGAGAGACTGAAGTATTAGTGGAGAATATGCTTTAGGAACAAAATACTACTGTCTTTGGAAAGCCAAAACAAGCCCAGGACCTGGAGGAAGTGGAGCCAGTCCAGATAACCCCTCAAGAAGCCCTCCTCCCTCTGCTCACTGCACTGAGATATTAGCTGTGGTAGTCTGATTGACCTGTACCTGCTAACAGACAGCAGAAGACGATGCCAGAAGCATGGAAGGAGTCAGATATTACCCTCGTTGAGTTATGTTTGGCTAAATAACTGCTTTCAGTGCTGATTGGCTAAATGGACCATCTCACGATCTCAGCTTCTGCTACTGAGTGTAGTGGGAAAGAAGCAGTTATGTGCATTGAAGGATAAACAGTTAGTAAAATGTGAATGAGTTTCACCAGCCCATTTCTAAAACGTGATTTGCAGTCTTTGTGCAGAGCAGGGATGCCCAGCTTGTATCCCGGAGAGAGGCTTTGCTTTCACCTGTTCGTTTCAGATCCTTTTCTGGAGAAGGCTGAATTTTTGGGGACCTATGTGTCCTATGTCATCTCTGCACATCACCTTGACTTCAGAGGCACCTGCGGCTGGTACCTGATTCAATATTTTCAGGATTTCCCCAATCGGTGCCTCAGAATGGCACCGAGGGGAAATGTTAATTTACCTAGTGAACAGTTTTTGGTTTCATGTAAGGCCAGCTATGATAAATGTTTGGTCTGTGGGGTCACTTTACCTGGGGTTAATACCACTAGGCAGCCTTGAATCTTTAACTCTTGGTGCCCTGCAGCTGAAGGCTGTGTTTCCTGCAATGGCCTTAGCACAGGAGACATGGCATCGAGGTATAAGCTACTCAGTGAATATCCTCAGTGGAAACCTATGAACACTGAACATTGTTAAATTTCGTACATGTTTTGTATTGAGCTGGTCTGATGCGTGACTGTTTTCAGCGTTGGACTGACAGTGTTATTTCAGGCCTGCAGTGCTGTTGTGTGGAAGGCCGGTCTGTGTAAACTCGGACTCCTCTCTGAACAGTAGAGCGCTTGCATTTTCTCCGCTTCTCACGCCTCTCGGCTGGGCTCTGTGTACTGTGTCAGTGTTAAGCCTTGTCCAGTCCAGGCGGCAGGCGACCCGCTGGGAACCTATTCGAGCGTTTTCTGTGAAAACATTGGCCGTCATGTCTCTTGTGGGACTGCAGTTGTCATTTTGGGTTTGATTTTTTTATTATTGTTATTATTTTGATATAATTCTGACGGTAATATAAATTTTGATTTTTCCAGATAATGATAAGTTTATATTGAGGAGACGTGTGTGTAGCAGTTCGTCTGTATATAAAAGCATAAACACACGTTCACGTTCAGAGTACCAATATACATATTTTGTACATGTATTAATAAATGTGGATAAACAAATGTTGTTGTCGGGTGTTTTTTGTCATTTTTATTCACTACATGTGTGGGTTTTCTCAAATGTATCTTTTGAATGATACCAAATTCTGCCTACAGAATGTCTGTAATTTCTTATTCAGTTGCAGTCACTGTCTTTCCTAAACAAGCGTTTCAGTAGTTTTCTTGTTGCCTAAGTGGTCCTATTAGGAGAGAGATACCTTTTGAAACCTTTTGCTTAGAAACAGAAGAAATGGGCCCTAGAACACATGTATGTACTTTGTGATTTTCGTTAAGATATTCACCACAGTATCATGTTGGCTGGGGAGCAGACTGCATATAAAAATCACCTATACTAGAAGATACTTTTAAAATAAGCAAAAGATTTCTTCCCCATTGTTTTCATTTGTATTTAAAGAACATTCAAAAACATCTTTAAAAATACTGTTCATTAGTGATTTGGGGAAAAAACAAGGAAAAAAGCATTAGTTCTGATTGAAATTATTTGACTGGATTGAACTTCAATTTATTACCCCAGAAAGCATCAGTGTAGGTGCCTGTTAGCCTGTATAATATTGCATGTGTGTTCAATGTATTTAAACAATTTAAGTTGGATTTTGCCCACAAAATACACAAAAGTAAAACATTTTCTCTTTTCTTAGCTACTCGACCATAAAACATGTTTTGATAAGAATTTACCTGCTGTCGGTTTCTCATTGTTAGTAATAGCTGAGGGGAACTTTAAGTGTGAATAATGATGTTATATAGAGTACCTATAGAGCTAAAGGTGAATGGCTGGCAAAGCTATGGGGACTTAATCTTTACCTTCATGTAATGGTTGTGTGCTTTATTTAAATTCTCCTGATTGCACAACTTTGCAGCTCCAAAGGCCTTGTCTGTCACTGCCCTCAACAGCATTCAGCCAATCAGAACACCCGTCTGGGCGACTTCAGCCAATCCGAGCCCACATACGTCAGCCAGGCCTGAGGGAGCCCCACCCTCCCTCCGCTCCCAGACAGATCCGTGTTCCCAGGGCGTGGCCCTGCCCAGGTGTCCTCTGGGGCGAGAGGAGTGGAGATCGGGCCCCACTCTGGGCAAATATTGACCTCTCGCTGTGACAACCCGGCCATGACAGAGAGAGGGGGGGGGGGAGAACGCCCAGCGCTAAGGACACCTCAGCGTTCTGCTGCTGCTGGCTCCGCACGGCCACCCGGATCCCCGCACGCCACACTGACTCAGTACGGGGGACGGTGTGGGGTTCGCCCTGCACTGTGTTTGGAGCACTGGCAGAGAGACAGGGTGGTGGGCTGGGTGGTGGGTGGTTGGCTGAGTTTTGGGGTAGTGGGGTGACTGGCCGGCTGTCGCGATGGCGGGGCATTTAGGTGGTCAGCTGGCTGGTGGGGGCACTCACTGTTCTGTCTGTCACATCTCTCTAAGGCTACACTGCTGACGTCTTGCCCTTTTACCCATTTATACTGTAGCTTCTAAGTGGAGAATGTCATATAAAGGCTCTGTCTTCATGGAACAGGTGTCTATCACTGTTCCACAGGCAGGCGCTAATGACAGCACATCACCAACAAAGGGTCCGAGCGTCAGATTCAGACAGTAATAGTCAAATAATTTCAAAGCATTTGCAGGGGTTTAGGTTGGGAGAAGAGAGAATTGGTTAGAATTCAAATGTCTGTTCAGCCATTACTCTCAACTTCTGTGACAAAGGAGTTTGCGTGACTCATTAGTCTGAGCAAACATCCGATCCCACCAGGAATGCTGTCAGTGGCTGCCAGGAACTGACTTCCTGTTCGAGAAACAGGACTTCCTGTTTAATAGCCAAAGACCACTAAACTCAGCCATGCGTCTGGGTCATATGTAGCTGTAACATCAAACTCTTGTACTTACATTCAACTTCTTTGTAAACTATACTGAAATGACTTATGAACTACACTATTATAAATACAATCATTTCATTATGACCACAGGCTGGTGTATAAAATACTGATGTGGTGTTTGACTTCATTTTTAAAAAGATATGAATTGAACTGCGTGATCAGAATTCTGTGTGCAGACAGGTGTGGGGGACTACCTTAGGCTTTGCAGTTACCTGGGGGGGTCAGATGAGAATCCTCTGTTACAGTGGCTGCATGGGAAAGCATGGTGAGCAGGGAATACGAGGGAGTGATCAGCCAATCAGCTGAGAGGGGGATGATTGGGTGGCCAGATGTAGAGATACAGTTTTGAAATGTAACCAGGGAACAATATGATTCATCTTGCACTTTGTATTTTTTTTATGCTGCATCATTTCGCTAATGTTTTTAGAAAACAAACAAGGCTATCGTCATGTTATGTGAAGGACAGCCGGGAGGCGTTATATGAAAGGCCTGACTCATTCACTGTGAGAAGCGTAAGCGGTGGGGCTGGAGGCTGAGTCTTGATTGAGCTCCCCACAATGCTGGCATTGATTCATGGCTGTCCTGGTCACTGAATCCGCTGGGCTGTGGGGTGGGGGTGGGGGGCTCTTTCACAATGTGGGCGCCTGTACTCAGCCATTAGAGGGGTGCTATCGCCCCGCCAGGGGGAGAGAGCAGAGCTGCACTTATTATCTGCACCAGCAGAGCGTCAGAGGAGAGATGAGGCAGATTTCCTCCGAGAGATTTACCTGTGGTCACCAATGCAGGATCAAGAGCAAATGTTTCATACTACAGCTGCTGATATGGCTTGTGATCTGTGAGGTGCTTTCTGATAGCCATGCAGATATGATATGCCCAATCATTACAACACATATTTACACAAGAGTTATGTGGAATTTCCCTGAATTTCACATTTATTGAATATACAACTGTTATGACATTTGGTAAATGTTTCAAATATTTACTGAATTTGTGTACACATTTGAGTGATCAAACATTTATGCAACATATGAAGTATCTGGTGAATATATGAGATTTTTATGTAAATGTTTCAAAGGTGTATTATTTCTATTTGGTAGATTTTTGGTGCATAAAGTTCTTCCTTCTTTCCAAACGGCAGACCTTTTCCTTCTGACTGATGCTGCTGCAGTGAGCATTGTGTTGTGTGGGAGTGCCTCTGGCAGCCGGGCCCGGGGGAGTGGTGTCCGCTGTGACACCTTTGGCCACAAAAGGGCCACGGTGACGGAGTCTGAGAAGGTGTGAGCCGCAGAGACGAGCTGGATCATCTCCAGGGGTTTGCCTGAACTCATCAGCCCTGGAAGCACCTGCCTGTCCCGGAAGGAGGGATCCCGACTGGGTGGAGCTCTGCTGCATGTAACAGTGTTGGAACATGGTGTGTGTGTGAGTGTTTGTGTGAGTGTGTGTGTGAGTGTGTGGGTGAGTGTGGGTGAGTGTGGTGTGAGAGTGTGTGTGTGTGTGTGTGTGTGTGTGTGTGTGTGTGTGTGTGTGTGTGTGTGTGTGTGTGTGTGTGTGTGTGTGTGTGTGTGTGTGTGTGTGTGTGTGTGTGTGTGTGTGTGTGTGTGTGTGTGTGTGTGTGTGTGAGAGAGTGTGTGTGTGTGTGCCTCTGTGTGTGTGTGAGTGAGTGTGTGCCTGTGTGTGTGTGTGTGTTTGTGTGTGTGTGTGTGTGCGTGTGTAGGTGTGTGTGTGTGTGTGTGTGTGTGTGTGTGTGTGTGTGTGTGTGTGTGTGTGTGTGTGTGTGTGTGTGTGTGTGTGTGTGTGTGTGTGTTTGTGTGTGTGTGAGTGTGTGTGTGTGTGTTGGGGGGATGATGTGGACAAAGCACCTGGTTTTGTCAATAAACCAGCTCATTTGTGAATCGGATCACTGAAACCAGCTGAACGTGAGTGTGTGTGAGTGTGTGTGTGTGGGGGGTGTTTACTCATACCTGCACTGCGGTCTAAAAAAGGTCACTTCCACTTTCCACCTGCCCAGGTGAGCACCGTGATGTCACCTGCGCTGGCACTGCAAGGCTTTCCCTGCACCCGGCACCACACTGCTCAGATGTGCTCTCAAAATCCACCACACACAACGTCCAGTGCTCATTTATCATACAGGACCATAGCAGGAGACTGAACATTGATATTGATCAAATATAAGAAGTTTTGTTGGTTTACATGCATGATAACCTTTAACTACATTTCCCTCTGCTTCACACTCAGAAACACTGAAGTTAATGGGTAGTATAAGGGAAAAAAACACAAGTTCATATGTTAAAATGACTTCTTGGAAATACCAGCTCAGTTTGCTGATCGTATGTTGTATGAATGGGTTTCTCTGGATAATAGAAAAACTCTCACGCCAGACAAGATGCGTCATGCCTGCTGTTTGCTCAAATCCTCATGAATACAGTGCCACCTTCTTACGTCTCTGACCTTGACCAATAGCAAGCAGACTAATCAGCACAGTGGCAAATCAAACTGCTCGATCAAGTCTTACCTGTCCTTGGACAAAAGCCAGAGGGAGCAGCCTCATTCCTGCCTGCCTTACAGATGTCAATCATTTAACATAAAAAAACAAGCACAGGCACACTAAGCTTATAAATATAAATTTATGTTCACTAGTTGATGAGTTTTGGATTTAAATGACTGAATATGAGCTGAGGAAAGAGAGTTTAAAAATAACTGTGCGAATGAAACCCAGAGGTCCCACAGTCACCCGGCTCCTGCATTCCAGCAGGTAGAAGGGGCGGGTCTGGCGGGTGAACAGGTGTATAAATATAACAGGTGTAGAGCAGGGGAGAGGAAGAGAGACACGGCAGGACCCGGAGTTAACGTCCCAGTCAAGACAAAAGTGGCACTGAGAACAGGTAAGAGAGAGTGACAAAGGCCTGCTTCTTCTGCCCTGATCGGTCTCTGGGTTTCTCGTCACTGGTGACCCTCGTCTTTCAGAGGAGATCAGTCCTTTCAGACGCCGGCCCCCGTCCCACTGAATTCGCCCTGTGTTTGCTGTGCCATCGCAGTTGCTGGACGGCTGAGCGCTGGGAAAGGCCTCCATTTCTGGACTCTTTTTTCTCTCTGACCACAGAGCGCTCGGCAACATGATCAAAGGGCTTTTGTCTGTGTTCCTGGTCCTGGCGGCCGTCTCCTCCTCCCTGGGGAAACCTGAGAAGCCGGTGGCCAAGAAGGAGAAGAGGGTCCCTCAAACCCTCTCCAGAGGTCAGTCTCTGTCACCTCTGTGTGTGCTCTGCCTGTAATGTAACCACAGCAACTCCTTTAAAAAATCTGCCTGTACTGTAACCACAGCAACCTCTTTAACCAGTATGTCTGTACTATAACCATAGCAACCTCTTTAACTAATCTGCCTGTACTATAACCATGGCAACCTCTTTAATCAGTGTGCCTGTACTGTAACCACGGCAGCCATAACTTTGTGATACCTACTTAAGTAAAAGTTACATATATAGAGATTTTTTTTTAAATAATTTCATATCTTGACCCAGTGCCTCTCTAATCTACAGGATGGGGTGATCAGCTGATCTGGGCCCAGACATATGAGGAAGCTTTGTTCAAAGCCAAGTCGAAGTAAGATTTTTTTTTTATTATTTAGAAAATAATCAGCTATATAAATCTCTCTGCATATGCACATGACAGTTTGCGCTGATATTAATCTGACACATTACTCTTTCTGTGTAGCAACAAGCCCCTAATGGTCATCCATCACCTGGAGGACTGCCCACACAGCTTGGGTAAGACTGCTATCCCACCATCCCCTGCGGTTCATCATCTCTTTATCTCTTTATGCCTTTATCTATCTAAGAAATTACCATACATATGGGGTAACCATGTCCAATGTGCCCACTGGATACTTAAGAATACAAATTTGGTAGTTATATTTCACAGGGACAGAAGTTTATTTTCTGGCCAGAAACAGATTTAAAAAACAGATTATTTAGAAACTGTGAAAATATTCTTTAACTTGAGGAATTTTATAATATACTTACATTTTAAGATGTAAATTGAAAAAGATACCTAATGTAAATTGAAACTAGGATATCTCAAGACTGTATGAGAATGCAGCACATACCCAGGTATTGCTGTGGAATTGTTTGTGTTTCTCAAAGGCTTGTTGGACAGGAAGTGACATACTTAAAATAGATTGTAGGTATGTAGATACGTAGATTAGGTTCAGAACCAATCAAGTCAATTTTATGTCTATGGTGTGTGAGTGATGTAAGATCTCTTACTGTTTCCTGATGTTTCCTGGTGTTACAGTGAATCAGTGAGTCCATGGTCTGTACCAAAGACTTCACACTCACATCCAATTTACAGTAACATTTACCTTACACAGGTGTGCAGCATAAACAATACTTTCATGTTGTTGACAGGCTGGATTAATTCTTAATCCATGTTGTGAATGGACGGCAATGTAATATTCTCCTTCGGCATTTACCAGTCACTTCTACCCACAATCCTCCTTTCCTTTTCCATGTTCTTGGCTTATTATAGTGATGTTTAAAGTAAGTGCCTGATCACTTGGTCAGTCAGCTTTTGGAGGAGTGGTTTCTCTTTCAGTTTGGCTACTGTTTCAGTGGAAGGCACAGATATACAGTGTTCCATTCTTAGAACACTGCATGACACAATAATGTGTCAGAATGTTGACTCTCACTAGCTAATACAAAACTGAGGCTTTGTTCTTCAGTGATAATCAGACCTTAAGATCATATCAGTGACGTGTGTGAGTGTGTGTGTGTGTGTGTGTGTGTGCAGCTCTGAAGAAGACGTTTGCCAACAGCAAAGAGATCCAGAAGATGGCTGACGAAGACTTCATCCTTCTCAACCTTGTGGTACGTTTGAATGAATAGCCTTGGGGGATGTGAGATATTTTTAATGAAAAAAAGTCCTTCATTAAATGTTCAAAAATTAATTTAATGAGTGAAATGAAAGACAGATTTTCATGGAACTCAGTAATTTGGCCTGAATAAATTAATTTCTGTCTTCTGACAACGTTTGCATATCTGACAAAGTTTAATTCAGAAAGAAAGTAGTTTAATGACATTACATCCCCTTACAGTCTTTTAACTAGAGAGTTTGTATGTACAGAAGCTAACATTTTGTTTGATGTTTTTACATAATTAAAACAGTATAAAATGAAAATGAAAAAGCTGTAAGGAAAATAATTTTTGACATGTATTTCTGCTCCACTGACAGTACGAAACCACAGATAAGCACCTGTCCCCTGATGGCCAGTACGTTCCCAGGATCCTGTTTGTGGGTGAGTTACGCAGGGATGCGGTCACGGCTAACAGTAGCAGGCAGCGGCAGGATGCATTGTTAACTCATATGTAAAGTTGCATATTTTTCTGCTTCCATTTAAAAATAGTTCTTACTATGAGAGCTACTGAATGCAACAATCATACTACCACCTGCAAAGCAAGCTCATAGTGATTTCATCTAATAGCATGCCACCTTCTTTAAGAGTACTAAATCTCAAGCAGTGTAGGTACTGCACTATTTGTCAGGAGACAACATGGTAGGGAACATATCCACCAGTAACGTGAAAGGTCATATCTCAGGGGAATCAATCACGTCTTGGTATCCCAATGTCACCATGGTTTCTGACTGAATCCAGCACCCTCTCTCCCTCTCCCTCCCTCCCTCCCTCCCTCTGTTCTTCCCTCTCTTTTTCTCTCCAGATCCCTCCCTGACTGTCAGAGCTGACATCACTGGCCGATATGCGAACCGCATGTATGCCTATGAGCCCTCTGACCTCAGCCTCTGTAAGTATGGCCTCTAAAATATTCTCCTCATTCCGCTCCACAACGCATAAACTGTAATATGAATATAAAGGGTTAAGGCCGTCTCCTCTAATGGATCTTCATCCTTTCCTCCCCAGTGATCAGCAACATGCAGAAGGCCAAGAAGCTGCTGAAAACGGAGCTGTGAGGGTCGTGACCTTCGGCATCCGTCCGTGGGGTGTGGGGGTGGGGGGGTAGTGTCACACTGCCATAAAAGTTTACTGATGTAAAAGCCGAGCACTGTAACGTCTTCAGTTTCAAAGTTTCAGTTCCATATCCCCTGTAGCTTCTCTCATTGTTATGTTTATTGTCTGATTGCCTGATTGTTTATGTGAGGCCTCTCAGATGTCTGTCTTTTTAATAAACACAGCAACTGTAAAAAAAAAAAAAAAAAAAAAAAAAAGGTTTGTGTGCTCTTGTTAATGCTCATCCAGCATTAGAAAAATGTTCCGTTATGTTGCCATGCAACCACGATTCTGTGCGAGTTCCCTTGATTGCCTGATATTTTATTGGCTCAATCACAAGACTAGTCAAATGCATGGGCTGTGATAGGGTGATCTTGCATGACATGTGAATATTTCCAGAAGGGTAAAACTGCATGAGAATGAACATGACTGATTGAGACTGACGGAATTGGTGTTAAACATTAAATGTTTCTCCTGGGTCCCTTTCACTCTGTAAAATTATTTAAAAGAAAAAACTCCAATGAAGTGGTCACAGGTAGAGGAGCATTGATGCATTGATTTGAAGAGCATTTAGCAGACATTACATTATTGACATTCAGCAGATGCCCTTATCCAGAGCTGCTGACATAGCTTACAGTTTTTTTACAATGTTATCTGTTTATACAGCTGAATATTTTACTGAGGCAATGGTGGGTTAAGCATCTTGCCCAAGGGTACAGCAGCAGTGCCCCAGTGGGGAATCAAACCGGCAACCTTTCAGGTATGAGTCCTGCTCCTTAACCACTATGCTACACTGCCGCCCCAAAGGAATACTGAGAGAAAAAGAAACACATCAAAAACAAACACAAACACTCAAGAGGATGCCAGCAGGTCCCAGAGGAAAGAGGCGATGCCTATGTCGGCCTCCAGAGCCCAGCCTGTGCCCTGGCACCTGCTGGGATCTCTCTCCTGGTCACTGTCAGTCATACAGGTAACAGCATATGCTGCTGACCACCTCACGGGGCCAGCCTGAATGAGCAGGTGCTCAAATCCCCAAAACAAGGATCACTCTTCAGAGAATTATTCTTCAGCATTGTGGCAGCTGTTAGAAGAGTAATTCTCAGGTAAACACTGCTGATATAATACTGTGATTATATCCATATTCTAAAACATGAGACCAAACAAGGTTTTTTTAAAAGCTGTGACAAGATCTAAATTTAACACCACAGCAAAAAATGTTTTTTTTTAATTCAATTTAAAAAGGATTGAACAAGCAAATGAAGAGGGGGCCCTTTGGGAAATGTGAGTGCCCTTGTGTAAAGGCCTTTTCAGTCGTGAGCAGGACAGAAGGCCATTGTTCAGAGTGAACAGTCACTGACTCCCTGTGAATTCCCACTGTAAGGAGAGAGAGGCCTTACCCTGCAGCAGTGAACGGTAACTTGGTAAGTCCTGTCTGAGGTGGGGGTGGGGGGGAGCTCTGTGGTGGAGCCGATTTGGGAAGGAAAAAGGAGGGAAGAGAACGCGACTACTGTTCCGGCTCACATCCTGAATGGGCGGGGCTGGCCTGAGTAACACTCCCCCCACCGAGTCACAGCGTTGCCAGGTTACCATACCTCAGCTGACCCTATGTGAAGCAGCTGTGTGTGTGTGTGTGTCTTTGTGTATAATGTGTGTGTTGGGGGGGTGCAGATCAGGTGATCAGAAGGGAAAACACGTTTCCATGGAAACCCGCACAAACGATGACATTGTGGATAACATTTCAGAGGCCTGCCCTCAGAGGCTGAACTCCTGCTCTCAGCATACTGAGCACAGGCTCAGTGCTAAACACCCTGCACAACGTGCGGCTTCCTAGCGGTCTCTGCGCAGCAGTGTGAGTATTGGGGGGGGGTTTAGGGGTCGGCACTCAAATGACTGAGTGGTTGGTCGGTAACCCACGTTTACGTAACTATGGCAACCATCATTTGCATAGAGAAGGGGGGGCAGTTCAAACATTTCAGACCTTCTGGTTTGCTTTCTGTCAACAGCCTTTTGGTCAAAGACAATACATTTTCAAAGCTGTGAGTTTATTTAGCGGAGGCTTAAAAAAAGCATCCAGGCTGGATCTGTGAGAAGCAGAACACAAGTTTAAACTAGGATGAACCGAGCATGAGGAAATCACCCTTTTAGAGGCCATTAAACTCAGTGTGTGCTTGCGATGGCCAAATAAGCACTTTCACTGGGGATTCTTCCAGACTGAACATTGGCTGCAGCACAGTGGTGTAAACCATAGTGGTTACATTAAGTATTTAGATTAAATGTCATTCAGTGTACAGTGCTTAAACATTATGCTATTAAAGTTATGGAGTTGCAATTCATATTAAAACTGCTTGCACGTGGTACCATATTCTGTGCGAGTATCTGCTCACATTCTGTGGGTCAGCCTTGTTGAGGTTATTTGATACATTAATAAACAATAATAAAATTAAGTGAAATGAATCGTCAGAGAAGCAGTTTTAATAATTGTTCAACTGTTTACATAGGTGTACAAACTCCCTTGATTGTACAGCCATGATTACTACACCTTCAGCTCATGACAAAAGATCCGTCATCACAACAGAAACGGTATCAAATCCTCTTTTTTATTTTTTTTATTGTGGTTTACAAACGCTCAGCAGGTGCGGCGTGTGGTTCACAGAACCGGTGGGATTCACGGCACACAGTCAGAGAGGGATTCATGCGAGGGAGAGAGAGAGAGAGAGAGGGGGCAGGCCGAGAGGCCGACCGCTCGGAGGCGGGGAGAGGGGGCGCCGGGAACAACGCCGCGTTTAAAAAACAGAGTGCACCCCTGCCTGCAGAGCCCAGTCACCTGACCGCACCTCCGTCCTTTACAGGGACAGCTGAACTCAGGGTGTGTCATCATTAATCACACAAGCCGACAGGCAGGCCACCTGACTTAACCATGTATGCATATACATATATATTTATGTACATATATACACATCGTTACATCTAGCAGAGATGGAGCTTCAGATCCGCAGCTGGCTCAAAACAGGCCGATTTAATGATTTTAACACTCTTTTAGGTTTCTATACCCTTTTAACAGCAGGTAAATCTCTTCAGTGATTGCAAATATTAAATAAATTGTACAAATATATTCAAAGACAGATCTTCAGTCTATTTTGCACATACAGTACAGTGGGCTTATTCATAGTGGTTTCAGTGCATTGCATAGCACTGAGCAAAATTCACAGATCTGTCTGAATCAGACTGATTTGTCTATATACTGTTCTGGTGATAGGAGGGGGAGGATTCATGATAGCATAATTTTTGCAGGGGAGCGCCAAGTGATTGGTTCATTAAGTCAGTGATTGACAGCACACGATAGCTCCACCCACTATGAGGTACTTGAAAACTCACTCTCCCATGACCCCCTAACTCCCGCCCATCGTCAACTTCCAGCTCCATCTTTTCAACAAGCAATGCAGTGCATTGTGACTGTGGATCTCAGGAGTGTGCAGAATTGTAGCATACAGTAGTCTTGGAGGAACACACTTCACTCAAACACGCCACTCATGAAACAAACCCAGGACGACACCTGAGACGGATCTCTCCCCTTTACAGATAAAAAGAAAAGTGTCCAAAGGTCTGAACGGTGCGGACAGGGTTTTTTTTTTTTTTGGAGTTACAGAAAAGCACTGGGATTGGCGCGAGGGTCCTTCTGGTTTCTGTATCTGTATGTTAGCCACACCCCCAGAATCTGAAACAAAAATAAGGAGGAACATTCAGACGCATCTCTAGAGAATCATGAACCAGTCAGAGCAGAATTCTCCAGCAAGTCAGACATCTACAGAAGTCTGAATTCAAGGGCACACATTAGATGGCACTGGAGGATCCTGGATCCTGATTCTAGCCTGTGGTACTGCTCCAATTCTAGCCTGCAGCAGGATTCTGATTATGGTGTGAGGGACAGGATTCTGATTGTGGTGTGAGGCAGGGTTCTGATTGTGGTGTGAGGCAGGGTTCTGATTGTGGTGTGAGGCAGGGTTCTGATTGTGGAGTGAGGCAGGGTTATGACTGTGGAGTGAGGCAGGATTCTGATTGTGGAGTGAGGCAGGATTCTGATTGTGGAGTGAGGCAGGATTCTGATTGTGGAGTGAGGCAGGGTTCTGACTGTGGAGTGAGGCAGGGTTCTGATTGTGGTGTGAGGGACAGGATTCTGATTGTGGAGTGAGGCAGGGTTCTGACGCTGGCGCGGGGCGGGTGGGGGCGGGGCAGCGCGGGGCGGGGCGGGGTTCTCACCTCAGTGAAGCTGAAGAAGAGGCCGATCCCTCCCACGAAGCGCAGCACCTCCCCAGCATGCTCCTGGATCTTAGCCGCACACGTGGTGCAGGAGTTGTTAGGGAAACACGCCTGGGAGAGAGAGGAGGAGACTGAGATCAGCCAATCACGGGACTCTGCAGTCTTCTTTTTCAGACTGACAGGCCGAGTAACAAAGAGAGGTTGAAATGCTGAACGAAAACTCTCAAGTGCTGGCTGAGGAGGATGGATCTCAGGTCCACCAAACGTCCATTTTGAGAGGGAGCCCCACAGAGACCTGTTTTACAGCGTCCCAGGCCTCGAGGATTCTGTACAGGATGCATTAAAACATAACGGCAAATCTGACAGAAACACAGGTGTTCTTCTTTTAGTGATGCATTCAAGTGTATGCAAGGAGGCTTTCTGGCCACTGTGATGGCTGTTTATGCATCACATTGATGGCAAATTCTGTCTGTGATTTCAGTGAGACCATAAGTAAAAGCACATGACAGACTGGGTGGGAAAGCCACTGCACACTAACACATCGCTAAAGAATCTTACCTGCATTTCCAACAGATGTAGGCCCATGTTAAACATTTATGCATACACTCCAATACGGATGAGATCCCTGTGTTACAGCATTAGAGGTCCCTACAGATTACGTGTGTATAGGCTGTGGGCTCAGAGCCGTACCGCGTCGCAGGTGCCGTTGTAGTTGACAGAGGAGAATCCGCAGCAGTTGAGGGTCTTCTCCACGTCCCTCTGAGTGGTCTGAGAGTTGTTCCACCCCACCTCCAGCAGCCGGTCCTACACACGTCACAGAGAGAGGTCACAGAGAGAGGTCACAGCACGTGCTTATTTAGCGACTTTCATCCAGGAATCTCAAGGAGAGTCTTGGGATCTCATTTCAACCTTGAAGATCCACCTCTAGGCCAGAGGGTGCCTCTCTCTCTCAAACACTCATGTATCGGACTGTTCTAACTGACATACAGCAGCCATCTTGGGCCAGGATGGACCACGTATCAGTGGTGGATAGGACTCACTTTTTGTCATTTTTATACTGTGAGGTGAACAAAAGACCAGACTGAGGCAAGACCTTCCTCTCCTGTCTACCTTTCATGTACATACTGTTTTACGGATAAGAGCGTAAGTCCTGAATAAGCGCTTCTCCCTGAACATGCTGTGGGAAAGACAACCCTCCCCTCACACTGTGTCCCCATCACTGCAGTGGGGCTGCGGTTTGTTCAGGCAGGTAGGGAAAGGAAGGCCCAGCAGGAAACAATACCTAAACCAGCAGTTCATTTCTCCTGGGAAGTCCTCCTGCCAAGTATTGATCACTGCCTTGCTTCACTTGGACACCTTGCAGCATAAGGTTATGAAGTGGTATAACCTTTTTTTCATGCCTCAACAAGAATACATAACCCTTAGCACAAGGCACATATATACAGAACGACTAACATCAAGGAATTACAGCTCCGCCTGACAGATCTGAATAAAGCACTGGGATTTAAAAATAGAGTCACTCTAAAAATAGAGAAGGTGCAAAAGGTAGAACATGGGCTGCATTCAGCACCGGGCAGTTTGAGCAGACATGCATGCATCGACTGAATTTCATATCACCGCTAATGCCTTATTGGCCAGAGTGATTATCACCATTTTCAAAAAAGGCCTGACCACCAGGCCAATCTTCATAACAAAACCTGATCACTTCAGATTGCAGCACACAACAAAGTGATACAAACCCACATTTTAAAGATCATTTGTTCTATTATTGAACTGTAGGAGGAAAACAAAGTTTTTGAGTTTTTTGGGATGATGTGCTCTTCATAAAATTCATACAATCTTTCACGTAAAGAAACTCTTTGTCAAAGTCATCTTTGTGGGTTATTGGGTTTTTCCTGGATACCCTTCTGATTAATTAATTAATTCAGGTACATGTCTGACAGACACAGTAAGTTACCGTGCTGTCCAGAATAACCCCCACTGATACAGAGATGGGCACTCACCTGCTGTTCTTTATTGATGGCCAGACAGGCACAGGAAACGGAAAACTGCACCACAAACACCATGAAGAGGATGATCATGTACTGGCCACACCGTCAAGGAACACCAAACCACACCAAATCACACTAATTGCACCAACTGCAAAAGCTTTTCACACTCAACAGACTGGAAAAACCACTCACCACACTTACCACAGAGAAGGAAAACACACTCAACACTCCCTACACAGAGCGATAGGGCACACATCAGCACTCCCTCCATAGACTGGAAAACCATTCAACACACACTCAATACCAACAGGACGCTCACTCATCACGGAAAATTACACCTTGCTCACCAAAGCGGTGACACGGAACCCCCCGGGACACACCCTGACCCTGTTGCTCACCTGCAGAATGTTCTAGAACTCACGTGACATCACACACACGAAAGCCAAAGGAAGAGCCTTCAAACCCAAAAGCTGAATTTATATAAGGATGCTTACCTGTGGATATTCCACAGGTGAAAGTGCTGCCTGTGCACTGCCTCTCCAGACCAGCTTTTCCCTGCTGTTCCCCTCACACTGTCTGTACCTCATGCCAGGGACAGGTCTTGGATCACTGAACTAAGACATTCTGTTCTAAAAGGTGGACCATATCTGATGAAAGCTCGCAGCCATGGAAACCAGAAATTTCAAAGTGCAAATAGCGAAATATTGGCGCACTGATAAGGAGAAACGTGACAGTTGAATTCTCAGACTGTGTAAGACTAAATCTCAATGTGATGCCTTTTTACACAATCCACCTTCTCTTACTTCCCTATCATAGAAGATTGGCCAATTTGCCTGTGTTCTGTCTGTCCCATGTATTAGAAAACTTAGAGCTGACATTGTAGCCCTTTTGACATCAAGTCTTTGCAAGCAGGACTCACTGCAAGAGGAGACATTCAGTTTGAAAGCTGACAATAATGATGTCAGATGTCAGAGGTAAGGAGGATATGTAAATGAAATTAATCAGGATGTCAAAACAAGCATATAATAATAAAGCATGTAATAGAATATTAATGAGCATAAAGTCTGTGAATGTGATCTTTCCTCTTTTCCACATCAGAGCTGTATGCGTGGCTGGGTATGCAAAGTGCTTGCCGGTAAGAGCTGAATGACAGCCGTGTGTGACTGCACGCAACACTGGAACATGCGCAGATGCTGTCCGCTGCAGCAGAGCACACACACAGCCGGCAGAAGGAAACGCCATCGTGCATGAGCTCTGTCGCATGTAATATTTAACACATCACTGGTCAGATCATTCCCAAACACAATGATGGTTTTCTGTTCACAGAATTATAAGAAAATTGTTGGCAGAATATAATCCAATATGAAGATAAAGAGGAAAGAAAATATGGATTTAATTTAGTCTATTTTCCTGGTTTTCTATGCCCTTTGATCATTCAGATCTGGTGCTGCCTTCCTCCATTTGAAGTGTGTCTTTCCTGCACTGAAAGGTACAGTACAGACATATCTCATTCACACCCATTCACTAAAGCATCTCACCGCCCTGAAGTATCGCAGTCATTGCAAAGGATACGAAGAAGAGCAAGACCTGGTGGTGCTTCATGGCACCAATGAGTCCCACTACTGCCACCAAAAACAGGAACACGCCCACTCCGATGACTCCGCCCACCACCTGGAAGCTGGAGACCAGCCCAAACCACTTTCCCCAGGCTGCAATGCCGATCATCAGCAGACTCACCATCTGAGAGCGAGGGGAGAGAGAGAGAGGGTGACACATGGAAAATTATATTCATATAAAGGCATAAATTACCACAAAGAATACAAAACAACAGTCAAACTTTACAGTTCCTTTAATGCTACAAATAGCTACTTAAAAGAGAGAGAGAGAGAGAGAGAGAGAGAGAGAGAGAGAGAAGAAGCTTCAGTAACGCTGGATAACGCCTGTCATTCTAACAAAGCCAGTTTGAATCCTTTGAGAGAGAAAGTCTCGGTCTCTGCTATACATCCCAGCTAGGCTGTAGCATCATTTACACTACCTGTTCATTTCTGTTACCCCACAAATGCCTACATGGGCAGAATCAGAGATCACAAATAAGAATTTGTTAAAATAAACAATACTTTAAATCTACGCAAAATTGATCTAGATTATACTTGGATAGGTAGCCAAACCTGATGAGATTCTCAAGAAGACATCACCAGATTACCCTGCCATCTCGGCAGGTTCCACCCTCAGCAGTCCCAGACCACGTAACCAGCACAAACACATGGGGGCTTCCTTTGTTTCCTGCTTTTCCCCCTTATAACAAGTGCACTATGGCTGCTTATTTTCAAACCAACAGTACCGCTGTAAAGGACGTCTGCATGATGCGCCTGTTTCATGAGCAGAGGATGAATACTTATAGCCCAAAAATATATGCATAACATCTAGTCAGTGAGCAAAGACAACTAACCCTCTGAAGTGGGTCAATCAACACAGTAACGATTCTTCTAATACGTATTCCATATCTATTACAGACCAACCATGAGAGTCAGCTAAGAGGTGGAATGTTTTCCCTCCCAGTGACATCAAACAGAAGGGTTTATCTTCCAGTAAAATCAGAATCAGAATGTAAACTACATTAATAAAGCAGTTTTGACGTCATCCAGGCCACATCTTTGCCCCCTCCTCGGAGCGAAACCCTCCCAACATGGTGCCACTGACTCAGAACTCGTCCACAGCGTCTGTTATTGTGCACCGCCGGTGGACATTGAACGTGCGCTATCACATACACAGTTAAACATGATAACACGAAAATGTGGTGCAACGTGTGAAACTAGACGAGAAGCGCGCATGCACGGAATTAATACAACATAAAGACTAAATGTTATTTTGAATATAGGTTTTGGAATGTTCATCCGTTAAAAGGAAAATGTAAGAGGCCCCCTTCCTGGGGGGTCTGAGGTGTGTCAAACCCCAAAAACCGGCACAGCAAAGCACTGAACCCGTTTCTACAGTAAACAGGTCATCCCTGCGTCTGCTCGCTTTTGTCCTATATTCCGCCAAAGATGTGACACAAATCCTCTAAAGACTGTCCAAAGCGGCAAGGCCGCTGGATTTTTAAAATAAATATCTTACTCTTAATAGCCAATGCTGGGATACAACAGTACACTAAATAACCAGACATTTAGGAATACAGCCTGCTCAATAGAAACGAAACGGGTGGGAAGCCACCAGACAAAAACAGGATGGTGCGAACGGCGAGAGCGGGGAGATTAGGAAGTGAGACGGGGGAGAGGTGGCGAGCGAAATTCTGCTGTTACTGCTAAACCGATTTTGCCGGTCGGACAGCGGATGAAACAGGATCCTTTGGGACGGGAGCTCATTTAATACCAGGCAAAGAATGCACCGCTGAATAATTAATAGCAGCAGTACTCACTCTAACCCAGAATACATTTGTTTATAAACGGCTACATCGGCTTGGCATTTTTCATGGGAAACACTTTTGCATTCAAAACCGTTCTAACGTTATGCCTTTTGGTTCCATATGGTTATTTCTGACGCCGCAGTACTTACAACATAGAGGATGTTGAGCGCGCAGAGCGAGTTCTTTGAGCAGGAAAACCCGGCGCAACCCATCGCAGATGTCGGTTTTAATTCCCAGCGCTATGCAGAATTACAGATTATTCCGAAGCAAGATGAAAAACACACAGAGATGCCTTACAGATCATGCATGGAAAAACATACGTCTCCCAAACGCCGCTGGGCGAACAGGGGGCAGGCAGAGAAAGCATATGACTACAATCAGGGGAGGGCGCCCGACGGGCCCGCACGGGCCGCTGATTGGTCCGCGCGGCGCGTCTGTCTGTCCCATGCAAATCAATGCGGAGATGCTGCGCGTGGCCACGCCCCGGACCCGTGCCCGCGGGATGCTGCGTGACCGACGCCCGGTTCCAGGTGAGGCAGGTGCTCACAGTGAGGTAACAGGAGCGCGTCTTCCCGTGAGCGCGCAGCGAACTTTACCGGCGGTTCAAAATCCACCTGTTATTGCTCTGGGCTCCTTCGGAGAATGTTAACCCAACAAACTCTCACACGTCTACAGCTCGTATTACTTAAGAGCTGTTGAAACTATTATCAAAATGGCACAATATAAATTGAATCAAGTCATGCATCAGAACATTTACATGCCTGTTTCATACCTACAGTTCATTCCTAGGTCATATTACAAATAAACACTCTTGCATATTTAGACGGACACACACACACACACACTACATGGGAAAATAAACTGTCAGAGACTGGCCTTCTCGAGGTCTTGGCTGTTGGTTATGGCAAAGGGAAGCTCACATTACAACAGCAGTTCATTCATGATTCATCAGCCGGTTGCTGTTAAAGGAAATGAAATCCTGTTCAGGCGTGGCAGGCCTTGCACTCCTGATCTCACCCCCTCCTTCCGGGGCAGAGAGATGCCAACACCGACACCAACGGCATCTCCCCAACGACCACATGAGGGAGAGCGCAGCACCTATCTGCCTCATTTTCACATCTGGGAAACTCCAGTCCTCCACAGTAGAAGTACCTGCATGTGATTGTTCCACCCATCCAATGGACCAGCTGATTTCACACATTGGATCCCCTTCTGGCTGAAGAGCTGTTAGAAAATCCAAGAGATTGGAACAAATACACCTGGACTTTTCCTCCTCTGGTTATATTTGCATGTTGTGTTGCACTCTCGCGTTTGGCTGGGTGTGCACCTGTGTTCTCACGGGTTTGGCACTGGTGCTTGTTAATGTGTGGATGATGGTGTCCCTGTTTTTGAAATGCATCATGTCATTTTGTTTAAAGAACTTTGTGCTCAACTTTGGGAGTTGCTCTGGATTAGAGTGTATGCTGGATACCAACACTATAAATTTAACATTGAATGTTTTCTGTTAACGTCTGATAAATCACAAAAATATAAATATTTATGTGCAGTTCTGATAGAAGGCATATGCACAGCATACAGTCTTTGGCACTGGGCAAAAGAGATATATATACCAATGACGGAGCAGCTGCCACATGCTATTGAAGCTCCCACAAATTTCTTTGTTGCATAGTGAAACAAAAGCAGGTGAATGCAACATTTTAACAAGTATTGTCTTTGTTATAGATTTATATTTACAGTGGGAAAACACACTCAGATTTTTGTCCCAAAGCTCGCTGCTGATGCACACTTCCAGGTAGATCCCATAGAACATGTTTAAAGTGCACATTCTGTTGGCTGGGCTGCCAAAATGTAATTCCTATTTTTATCCACCAGAGGCCCATGTATGTCAGAAAACACTGACGTTTGTCTGCCTACCTGGTCTTACTCCGGTATTTTGTCTACTTGTCTGCTAAAACAGGGCTATTGAACCTGGAGTATCACAGTGTCTGGAGGCTTACATTTCATCAAGCAATAAATTCATCTGATTCAAGTCACAGATGCAATTTCTGAATCATTTAAATCATTTTAAATTCCAGTTCAGAAAGAGTTCTTAAAGAGAGGTGGAAAACCCCTCTAGGTTTTAGGACCTTGAACCCTGAGATTGGAATGGTACCTGTCACACAGTTATAATAGTTGTTAACATTATCATGTGTGCCTAAATCACCCATTACAGTTAAATAAGGACAAAGATTCTGCCTATAACAATAACTGTATGCATCAATATGGACTTTTGACCATCACTTTGAATGAATGTAACCAGTCTAGAACTTCTACATCTAAGTGTCATTGTCATTTTGCCCCCATTTTTAATCTCTTTTTGCAGTTCTCTTCATTGACTCATTTTATCTTTAAATTACAGTCTATAAAATGCTACACATGATTGTCATAGCCTAATTAATTTAGCATAATTTGACCAAGTTAATTATTCTGCCTCAGATTCAGTTCCACAACCGGACTTTCATGTTTGCTTGGGCATTAGTGCATTGGGCACTTGCATATGTGCAAATGTGAGTAGCATTTTGTCCCCCACAGAAATTTTACTTCTGGAATCTCTTTTACAAAAAGAAGTGAAGACCACTCCAAACAATGGACCAAGGCATCATAGATGGACTTAAATAAAAAACACTTTTATTCATAAAAAGAGAGAAAGCATTGCCAAGTAACATACATGTGTCAGACTGGATGTTTGCGTCTGGAAATAGCCTACAAGCACACACACACACTGAGGATATTTCATTGTACCTGAATAGCGTTTGTAAAAGGAGTCCGATATGTGACGCGTGTCTGTTTCTTTTTTTAAAAAAACACTCCTTCTGTGCACACTTCTATTGTGGAACCCAGAGCTGGACAGCATTCTCAGAGCTGCTCTGGGTTTCTGTGAGGGAGAGAGAGGGGCCTAGGGCCTCTGAGTGGACACTACACAGAGACGAGCGACTGACAGGCCACAGGAAGCAGGTGGCGGAGCACCAGGGGGCGGCAGGAATCCTGCGCTAGTCTTCCTCTCCCTCCGATTCAGACTCTGCAGCGAACAAAAGAAAACACACAGGGCAGAGGTTAGCACTGCCCCCCTGTGGTCAGATCCACAAACTGCAGCACGAGGAGATGAGGAAAATGTTCCTGGTTGCAATGGTGAGAAAACTACAAACAGCTCTGCCACTTTAGGGGAGTAGCTAAACTAATAATTATACACTTATTATGGAGTGATATTAAAGCATAACCAAGTAACATCAGCTGTACATACACAAGACTGAATACAGAACCAAATGCTAAACCACTCAACCGTGAGGACAAACTTTATCCTTGGCATTCAATGTATGATAAACAGAACATCACATCACGCATTTTCTACGACGTAGCTCTCAGCCCCATTTAACATGAATCTCTCTGATAAGCAGTAGTGCATGAAATACAAAATGGAAGTGCGCGCACTGCATTGTGGGTTGTCTGAGTGTTTGGGGTGTGTTGCAGCAGAGGAGAATAACTCTGCTGTTGGGATTACCTTCCTCTGCATTCTGCAGCCACTCCACAAACTTCTTCATCTGCTCCAGAAACACGCTCTTGCCTTTGGTGGCGTGGGTGTCCTTATACCACTTCAGAATGGTCTCCTCACTCAGAACATCAGCTGCGGACACCGACAGAGAACCGACAGGGGCAGAAAAGGACCACCATTAACATCAATTTATTACTATTAATAATAATAATAATAATAATAATAATAATAATAATAATAATAATAAGGAGACAGCCTTTTGTAAATGGATTTACTAGGCTACATTTGCATATAGTATCTATTTGTTCAACTACATATGTCAAGCAATTGGTTAGTACCTTGCCTAAGCAAACAGGGTGCCTAATCCTTTCCTGGTTAATAGGAAGTCAAACCCACAACCTCCAGGTTACAAGCATAACTCCTTAAGCACCACACCTAGAAATCTCATTAAACTGTCAAACTCTGCTCAACCGAAACCCTTCTCTTTGGAACTTTATATCTCGACTTCTCTGATTTGAAATGGTCCAGTTTCACTTGTCCAAACCCCTTAACGGCAGTATTTGTTTCTCGGAGATCCGGGATTTAAGCTGCCTTTTTTAAGATGAACCCCAAGGGCAGCGTGTCACAGTGTGTGTGGAGGCAGAGGAGTGGGAGGCTGACCTTTGTAGAAGAGCACCACGATCTTGGAGAAGGACTTCATGAAGTGGATGTTGTCGTAGCAGTACTCCTGAACCTTCTGCAGGAGCACGAGCTCTGACTGGCCCTGAGTGCTGAACACAGCCAGCAGGGGGGCGTAGTGCTGCAGAAACACGGCTCCCATTGGTCAGCATGTGTCCAATCACCATGGCCCATTTAAACAGACCACACCCTCCACAGCTAAACCTTCTTTTCTCAGTAAAGGAAGTTTGGAATTGATGCATGACTTTATTGCTTTGACTTCAATTCATTTTAACGCTTGCATTGCAAAACAGAACAATTGTTCCTCAAAATAAAAAGGGAAAGAAATGCAGATTCTCTTCAAATTCAGATAAAAATAGACAATGTCCCGCACTATGACTGGTTGTGGTGTATTCACGGCCAGTGTTTGGGTTATCATGGTAACCCTGTTGACCCCTTGACCGTCTGTGTTCTCTTACGCGTGGTCAGTGTGTAGGACCAGGTTGTACCTTGACCGTCTGTGTTCTGTTCCGCGTGGTCAGTGCGTAGGACCAGGTTGTACCTTCAGGTGTTTGAGCGCCTGCTCGGTGACCAGCTCCTCCTTCTTGTTCCACTCCACTGCGTTCATCAGACACGTCCACAGCAGCCCGATAACAGCATGCTCCTGCAGCTCATTCCTCTTCATCTCCTCCTTCACATACACCACGATCTGCAGAGAGAATACACCACTGCGTCACATACACCACTGTATCACACACACACACACACACCACGATCTGCAGAGAGAATACACCACTGCGTCACATACACCACTGCGTCACATACACCACGATCTGCAGAGAGAATACACCACTGCGTCACACACACTACTGTATCACACACACCACTGTATCACATACACCACTGTATCACATACACCACGATCTGCAGAGAGAATACACCACTGCGTCACATACACCACTGTATCACACACACACACACACACACCACGATCTGTAGAGAGAATACACCACTGCGTCATATACACCACGATCTGCAGAGAGAATATACCACTGTATCACATACACCACTGTGTCACACACACCACTGTATCACACACACCACTGTATCACACACACCACATTCTGCAGAGAGAAGGAGCTCAAAGTACTACATCTTATCATTCTTATATAGCCAGAGCACAATACTTTACCCAGTCTCCAACTTCTAGCTACTGACAAACCCAGAGAGAGCGGGGCAGTCCAGCTGTATTTGCTGGATAGGACAGTTCTGTATATAGGTGTAAAGGTTTACAGGTGTGTAGGTGTACAGGTAAACAGTGTACATATGTATAAGTGTGCAGGTAAGCAGATATACAGGTATATGTGTGAATAAGAGTGCAGGTAGACAGGTGTACAGTATACAGGTATATGTGTGTGTAAGAGTAAAGGTACACAGGTGAACAGGTATACAGGTGTACAGGTGCACAGGTACAGTACCTCCCGGATGGGACAGTCCTGGGACAGGCGCTCCTGCAGCTCTTTCTGCAGCTCCTTCCGGGTGCCCAGGGACTGCTGGAGGCGCAGGAAATCAGACAGCTCTTTCAGACCCGCCTCATTGAAGTACCTGGAGAAATGCTCCACATTCTGCTTGTTGGCTGGGAACAGCTCCTGAGGGGGACAGTACAGCACAGTCAGTCTCACAGACTACCAACCAATCACTGCGCTTCAGTGGAAAACAGTGTCCGTCCTCAGTGCTAGCCCCTGCATTAACCTGTGTCTCTGGTTTTTATGACTAATAAAGTCGCCTGATTTAGTAAGGATCCCCCATCACCAGCTGACTCATTTTTACCTTAACATTGGCTAATTTATCACATTTAACTATCACATTTCATGAACAACGGCATCAGGTTACAAGAAATCATTCTGAAATCAGAGAGATGCAAAAGACTGAGTTTAATCCTAAATGTCTTTTTTTTCCTTTATAAATATAATTATCTCCTGTGAAGGGCACCAAATCAGTTACAATCACAGTGAAGAGGGAATCCGCTGCTATTGGGGGATTCTCATCCACACTGGCAACCGCATTAATCATGCACATCAGTCAAAAACGGCTGATCATTATCAAACAGAGGTGAGCGCTCTGGCTGCAGCTGGCTGCCATTGCTCAGATACTTACATAAAGCTGAGCTGTACTTGACTCACTACATAAGTCATGCACTTATCAAGTTAGACTTTACTGTAAGACTAGGGGTGTGACTCCATGCAATCCCGGCCCTAAAGATGCCAGCCCAATGTGTCCCCAGTGACGGGTGCTCGGGTGCGAAGCCCCGCCCACTCTCACCAGCAGCCGCTTGTCCAGGTTGGCCTTCCGCAGGGCGGAGGTGACGGCGTTGGCGTCCTTCTCCGCGATCCACGCTTTGAACATCTTCACCGCGAAGGAGGCCGAGATTCCTGCACACACGTGGGAGGGGAACGTTACCACGGAGACACTACAGCACAGCGCGTCACCATGGAGATAATACAGTGAGGAACGTCACCATGGCGATACTACAGGGCAGCACGTCACCATGGAATACAGAGTCTGCAATACAGAGTCACCTCGTCTTACTGCCATGATTTGGAACAATGCACAGTGGTACAGGACAGTACAGGATGATACACACCAGAATATCATAGTGATGTCATGATACTGCCGGTTACAATGTTACACAGCCATTCCACTGCTGCTTCCCCTCCTGTGAAGGATGTCATGTGAAGGAGGTGTGGTCTCTGTGGTGTTTCTCACATCTTTTACATGTACATATGCCACACATGTAACAGTGGGGAGAACAGGTTTCCATTGCAGAACTATCACACATGTGCATATATCATGAGAACATCATGGATGATAGAAAAACATCTCCCATAAATACACGCGTACACACACACACACACACACACACACACACACACACACACACACACACACACACACACACACACACAGCCAACCACAGCCTTAGGTTACTGGCATCATGGCAGATAAACAGCGCACATACGCACTGGCCCTGGATCAGTGTATGTGTCTTACACAAAACAGTTATAATTTGGAGTAGGTGTTTGGTAAACTGATCCTGGATCAGCATTTGGGCACACCATCCACATGGCATATATATACGAGTGACAGACCTTCCTTGACGATGTTGTCGCTGAAGAGGCTGGTGAGGATGGGGGGGGGCAGAGTGGTGTTGGCCAGAAGGATGCCCGTCAGCATGGCCAGCTTGGTCTGCTCTGACTCGCTGAAAGCCTTCAGGAAGAGCAAGAGCTGCACAGGAAGTGACACACGCAGACAGGAAGTGACATACATGCACAGACAAGAAGTGCAAAGAACACAGGTTAATCAGGGGGTGAAAATGGGGGATGAATGAGCTGCGTTAAGCAGTCTGTAGCAGCACACTGTATCATGGAACTAAAGCTTGTTCTTTCCAATGTCCAAAATATATTCATCAAGGCAAATGATATTCCAGTGATGGAGAATATATCACTTCCTAAATTTATGAATTAAATATGCAGGAGGGACCATTTGCCATTTAGTTTGACCCTTTTTCTCTTTCAAAAATCCAAACAGGTGAACTTCCTCATCTCTCCACTGGGGGTCACTATTCTACTTGCTTCCAGAGGGACACCACATGTTCCATTTCCTTTGCGTGCAAGGTGACACAGCTTCCCTTTGAAAAGTTTTTGAGTGGAGTATATTGCGGTTCGGGGAGGATCTTGCGGTTCTTTATGTATATCATATGGAAGGCATAAGACACATCTCACTGTGTCATTTCAGGACAACCAATAAGGAGCTCAGCATGTGACTTCATGTGAGACATGCCCATTATTGCTGGAATTTATATGGCAATGTCCTTTATGCAAGGATAGTAACAAAACATTCGAAAATTACAGTGGAAATGCAAACTGTGTATATGAGAGTGTCCATTCCATATCCCACAACTTACATAAGGCAAATCACATTGGGCCAGACGGATCCACTTCAACCAATTAGCACATATCACTAACTCCAGTGGAAATCATGATATCATACCTAAATGGCTGCTATCAGTTCCCCTGAAAAAACAAACAAACAATAAAATGTTTACCTTCTTGACTTCCTCTTCGAAAGCTTTCTCCAGATACTTGTATCTCCTGATGAGCTTGTTAAAGACCTGAGGAGACGCAGGGAAGGAAATCAGCACCTGCAGACTGCAGTTACAGCCCTGCACAGCCATGCATGCATTACAGCGTCGCATGTAATTATGCGCCATCCCACCCGTCCAGCCATGCATTAACCTGCAGCGCTCTGTGCGGGAGCGGCGGGGGACCAAACGGCCCGGCCAGAGGAGACTCCTGAGAGGAAACTTTCTCTCTCCTTTAGCTGCAGGGGAGGTGGGTGGCACACAGGTCATTACTGGTGTTATTCACATTAATCATTCAGAGCCGCAGGGCCTCGGTGGCCATTTCTGATGATGTCAGACCCCTTCGAAACATGTACTTCCTCACATGTGCCCCTGCGATGCTGTGCGTGGTGTTTCAGGGGTTATCTGTGGGTTCCTGCTGTATGCTACGCTATGCTGTATTTGGAACCCCAAATCTGAGCTCTGTAATGCTGAAAAACTTTTGATATGTGTCCTGAGTAAAACCAGACAGGTAAAAGGAAAGGGGAAAGATGAGAGAAAGAGGAAGAAAGAGAGAAAAGAGAGAAATATAGACAGAGAAAATGTTAGACAGAGAGAGGGAGCACACTGCTGGAGAGAGTTAATCCCCCAGGATTATATTAGAACGATGGCTCTCTGGTGACATGGTGGATATCCTCAGGGATTTGCAGGCATTAGCAGCGCTAACACTGTTTCAGGAGTGTGTTTCCCTCCTGCCTCCCGTGTACCACTGACACTGTCCAGAAACACACCTGAGCGTGGAGAGCACCGGGAAGCAGAGAGGAAGAGGATGACAGACAGACAAACAGACAGATGTGTAGAGAGAGAGACAGACAGACAGAGATAAAAACATACAGATAGGCAGAGCAAATAAAAAGACATATAGATGGACGGACATGTACAGAGACAGGCAGACGGGGAAGAATAAGACAGAGAAATTATAGAGACAGACAGATGGACAGACAAGTAGAGAGACAGACAGACGGGGGAGAATGAGACAGACAGATACAGTGACAGACAGATGTGGACACAGGTAGAGATACAAGCAGACAGACACAAGGAGAATGAGCAGACAGATACAGAAAGACAGGGGGAGAATGAGACAGGCAGAAACAGCGACAGACAGATGGACAGACAGATACAGACAGACAGACAGACAGACAGGAGACCTGAGCATAGCTGCGGATGGCTCCATGGTTCTCGGGGGCCTTGAACACGCAGTGATCGGTCACCTTGGTCTTGTCCCCGTCATCAATCTGCGTCCCCCCGGGGGCTGGAAAAGACAGCAGGGTGAAAGGTCAAAGGTCAGAGTTTAAAGCCAGATCACTGTCGCATTACAGTGCACTTGCTGTCTCACATGAGGCCTTCTGGAGAGCCTGGCTCTGGCACAAATAACAGGCTAACAAACTAAAACAATAATTAGTGATAAACGTTTTTCTTGAAGAAATGACATGAGTATGAACTATTAAAACTCTACACTTCTACTTTCTTGACAACGTCCACAGGTGAATCGATGTCCCCCTCTCAAATTATTGGTCAGCCTTGGGCTACAGATCTTCCTGTGGTTTTATGAAAGAGCTGATTGGATACCGCTCACTTCTGAAGCGTGCACTGTCTGACCCGCGACAGCCTTCCCTCCATAGGCTGCTGTCTCCTGCGCTGGGCAGCCACAGAGATTTCATCAGGGCAGAAATGAATGTTCACAGCACTGAGCAGCATCCATCACTCCGAGCTTTGCAGGTTTATCAGAGCTAATTTGCTCTATTAATCAGAGGATGGAGAGGCATATCAGGCCAGCAGGGCACCGACCAGAGTTATGTAACAATCTCACATTACGCTGTGAGGGGGGGATGCAGAGAGTCACAGGGGAGGAGAGAAAATATGCAATGGCCACAGCTTGAAAGACATGTTTTAAGATTAAAGGGAGTCATATATACGATAAAGCAAGCTGAATTGAATTGAACTGAACTCAATTGAGAGAGAGAGAGAGAGAGAGAGAGAGAGAGAGAGAGAGAGAGAGAGAGAGAGAGAGAAGAGAGAGAGACAAAAAGGACAGACAAAAAAGAGGCCAGAGGATGGAGGGCAGAGGACAGAGGGCAGAGGCTCCATGAACACAGCCTGGCCAGTGAGAGAGGCTGGCACCGGCAGACATGGCTGCCCAGGGGAGGAGCACTGAGGGCAAGGAGTGTAACCTGAAGGTTGCAAGCTCAAATCCTGAGATGCTACACAGCTGCTGGACTCTTGAGCAAAGTATCTAACTCAAACTGCTTTTATGAACACCTGCCTGTGTGAATATGTAAACATAGTTTACGCAAGTCATCCTGGATGGGGCCTTCTGCTAGGCAACCACAAGAACAACCAATTAGAGGTGGTCTTTCAGCCTGTTAAGTCCAAATTGGATGAATTCATGAAGGAGAGAAGTCTGTTAAGGCATCCCTGAGGACTGTTCCGCTTGCAGTGTTTGGAAACAGGGGAGGGACACATAAGCAGCAACCAGGAGCAACAGAAGAAACACAACAACAACAGGTGCAATCTGAGATTGCAGCCCCCTGCCCTCCCCCTTCAGTGCCATCTAGTGGTGGAAAGTGGTAGAGATCTGTATGCAGTTAGACAGGTACACTGAGACAGACTGTATTGAGGCAATACCCTTGATATGAGGGTAAATATTCTTATTTAACTGATCCAAAAAAAAGACTGTGGACTTGTTTTCTGTAGCTCTGTTCATTATCTGCGCACATACTTTGGAAGCAGGTGCACTGAGAGAGAGAGTAAGTGGGAGAGAATGACAGGGTCTGTCAGAGAGAGTTACAGAGAGTGACAGAGAGAGAGAGAGAGTGAGAGAGTGAGTGAGAGAGAGACAGAGAGAGAGAAGGAAAAGGACAGGCAGGGTGAGAGAGGGGGAGCGAGAGAGGGAAAGGGAAAGAGGGAGAGAGTGAGAGTGTGCCAGAGAGGCCGTTGTTCCTGTGAGATCGTATTTGCACTTCATTAGGCAGAGTCTGGTTCCCGAGGCGGAAACGCAGTGAGTAAATCGTACCTTCCATAATGACTCAACCTCACGCCTGCTGTCCCGCTCCCTGGCTGTGCCGACTGCAAACACCAGGCGGAAAACTTCCCTGTGAGAGGAAGATCCTCCCAAAAACAGCCGGCTGCCGGCAGCCGGCTCCAGCTCATCTGCAGATTTACCTTCAGGTGAACCCATGATGAGAAAAAAAAACAACCTCTGAGTTTAAAGTCATAACCGATCTCTGACCTCCTTGCTGCAGCTGAGATTATTTCATGCAAAGTTCACAAAAGGTGCTGTAATAATGGACTTCATTCATAACCATAAGGTCTTTTCTGGATGTTAAAGCACTTCAGGAGGTGACTCACGTCAGCCTCCCCCAATGCATGGTGCCCACATGGGTGACGCCGGGGCATCCTGTGTCCTCACCGCCTGTCAAACGCACCACTACACTGCAGCATCAGACACAACCACGCTAAAAGCACCTGTGACCCTCCCTACCAATCAGTACACTTTAGGAAACACAACCAAAACCAAGGTTCAGGTCGATTGTTGGTTTAAAGAAAAAGCCTCCTAAACTCCTGCTGCTCCTTACTCCACAGCAACGGTTGACTATTTTTCACACCCGCAGTGATGCCTCAGTGGTTACCTCCTTGGCTAACCTGCAATCGGCCGCACAATGCGAAAGTGGGCTCTGTGTTTGATCTCCACGCTTTCATCAGGAACCGGGTTCCGCTGCAGCTGCTGCACCCTCTCTGTGCCAGGCAAAGCCGGCTTAATCATTTCCTGTTACGGGCCAACGGCAGGAGTGAGGCATTACCGCATGCAGGTCTCTGGGTTAACGTGACGGACTTAACCCTTACAGCCCAGCACGTCTGCCTGTCCTTCTCCCCTCGGCAGCGATCTCTCGACCATCAGCCGCTGAACCACAGTATTTAAAAACACACCAGGCACTGCCACTCCCAAACATGCTAATACGTCGTACGATTAAATTTATTTCAAAACAGATTGTTCTGTATTTTATGTATGAACCATCATTTAGGAAAGCACCAATAATTTACCTATCTTTCAATACAGTCCATATATTCTTACATTCAAATATGCTTGTTATATTTTTGTATATTTGTACATACATAACAGATGATGTATTTAGCGCACATATTAAACATATATTCAGAGGAGATAGTGATGCCTATGCCAGATAACTTCCAGCCTCCCTCCTCCTGCAGCTTTATATAGGTGCGCTGTAAGCCCCTTAGCTATAATTGGTTTGACAGTGGGAGCTTGGTCACTGGATGGACCCGCCCAGCCAACAGCTGAAAACGAGTTAATACCAGACAGATTACAGACAGCCAGAGACAGGCAGGAGAAACAACACATTCCAGCCTTCTCACCTGGAAGGAATCAGCTCTCTTTCAGCCCTGGAGTCACCACAGACTCACTGGAGTAACCCAGACCCTGACCCTGACCCAAAGCAGAAACACTGCCAGTAGAAACTGTCCCTACACACAGCAGTGTGTGGTTTACTTCCTGAAACATGATCCTGTCTGTGTGCGCTGTCTGAGTCAGGTGGCTCAGTGTGTCAGAGGTCATGCTGACTCCTCTGCTGTGAAGCAGGTGATGTGCAAACACAGACACTGCACAGGACACCAGGCTATCATAACACCCTTACCCACAATGCCTTTCTTTCAATGCAAAGTTCCAAGCAAAAAGGCAGTGGGTATCATTATTTTGGATTGTATGTGCCATCTTTGGAGTGACCTGGCTGTGGTTTGATTCCCTCATCCTTTTGGGATCTAACCTGTAGCTCAAACCACAGACTACATTCAGAATTCATGGAGACCACTGCTTGTGTTGCAAGAACATTTGCATCAGTGGGACTTTTATCCCAGCTGAAATAAAGGTTCAGTCTAAAAACAAGCTGCATTAGTTTTTGAAAGTGAATGTCGCTGCTTGCTATTGCTCTCCTGTGAACTGGACTGTATGCTTGCATGTCTTCAGTGCTGTGACAGGGACTGGTTTTTATTCTTTACTGCCCCATTTACATGAGGGCTTCAGTGAGCTCATCTGAGGCCACAGTTTTAAACACAGCTGGTGTGAAAGTGCAGGAATGAGGATGCCTGGATGCTGCACTCACAGGGTGACGATCAGGTTACGGCATCAGGAACACATCTCTCTCTTTCACCTGGGCTGCAGCGTGTGCATGCAGTCATTTGCACTTTGTGAACAAAGCAGGCTGATGTTCTTAAACTCCTGCTTTCTAAAATCATATGCATGCAATATATAATATAATAATAATCCTGGTGTATAACAACACAGCAAGAATCCTGTGAAGGGATTCCTCTAAAATGTGCCCTTTTCTGCTTCTTCCAGGACAACATAACTGTGTGTTTCCAAATACCAAAAACCCCCTTCTATAGCATGTGTGGCGTGGGCTAAACCCCCCCCTCAAACTTAAAGGAGCCCAGAGAAGCCAGGATAAGAGCCACAGCTGAGGAACCCTCATTCCCCGTCTTCCCCCGGTGCGGAGTTTTCCCTCGCGGCTGTAATCCGGTAATCTCCCGGTGCTCCGGGCTGGCAGGGCTGAGGGCCGCATCCTCCCTGCCCGCCGTCCGGCCGCGGGGGAGCGGTAGCATGGCGCCGGGACCCCGCCTCTCTGCCACACACGCAGGCCGATCCCTTTGATTACACGGCATTACCCCATTAATCTGGCTAAGCCCCTGCTCGTCACTTTGCCCTTGCTCTCCTAAATAACACGCCCGGCCTGGCCCCCGCCCCCGGAGAAACACGAAATGCACAAAACATTCAACCTGAATGGGAGCAGCTAAATAATACAATAATGAACATGCTTACGAGCATGGATCACTGATATTTCAACATACTTAAGAATATTAATCACACTGATGTCAGTGTGTTGTCTGAATCACACTTACTTGAGTAGACCTAAGAGTATCAATCTTAAATGTTTAAGAATATCAATCTCACTAATGTGAAAATCCCAGAAGTGAAATATTCGGACTATGCGGTCACTGATTGAGGATCAGCTCTGAAACACCACACTGCTGCACTCTCTGAATGGCCTGATAATTTGTGAATCCAAGGCGAGATTAGGGCTGCACCTGTGAAAGACTGAATGAAAGTGCTTTACACTGAAGGGGGCCTCAGCTCAGTCACTGTGTAGCCCCCACCTGGAGGGATTTGTTTCTGCAGTTAAACCGAGTGCCAGTTTCAGTGTTGTGCCAGAGCATTGCTGAGCCTCCCAGCTCACGATAATGCCCCCCGATGGCGCAAACCTCAGTTTAACGGCTCCTCCCAATCCTGAGGGACTCACCGAGCATGCTCCCGGCGATGAGGATGTCGAAAAGGGTGTCGGCATAGCGGCGGTAGTCGAGTCTCGACCCGGTGGCGTCCAGGAACTTGGCTACAGCATCCAGGTCCCCCGCGGCTTCGTTGAGGCCCGCGACGATCGTATCTCTGAACACCGTGGGCTCAAACTTCTCCTTTTCATCTGAGAGGAAGAGGAGGAGGAGGAGGAGGAGGAAGAGGAGGAAGAGTGCGTGAAAACCCCACGCTCACCAGCACTCTACCCCCCAATAATCCCGTTATATACAAGTTACTGCTTAGCTGTTCCCTCTTTTTTTCATCCTGGTTTTTGAACCACAAGGTGCAATAGCTTCACCTCCTTGTTTACAACCTCTGCACTCATTTAGGAGCGCTGAGATCCAGCGAATGCCATCCTCTGATGCACTCACACGCAGCCAGCTTTTCACACTACAAGTCCCACAGTGCATCACAGGAAGGCAACAACAAATATGAGGATGGGTACATCTCTCACAGACATCACTCTGGGAACTAACAGACACCTGATGAGTCACTAGAGGGCGCTAATGAGCAGTGTGACATAAGGCTGATGTGACCCACCCTACCCCAGCGGAACAGAGCCAGTTATCTTCACTGTGGACCTCCAGCCTTCGTGGCTCTTGAGGCTCAGTCTGCACTCAGAACGAGCGCCTTCAACAGCTGCACCACACAGGAGCCCAACATTTCAGCTTAAACAAACACGTTTCCAGGGAGACATCAGGAAGTGCTTACAGGTGAACCCCAGGGAAAGCGTTTAGCTGGACACACAAAGCACACCAAATATAACTAGGCTGGTGTATAAATGCCTGATGGGTCCAATCAAACACCATCCTCGGGGTTCAAATGTAAATACTAACTGACTTCTGCCAGAAAGTCTCAGATGGTAAAACAAGGCAAAGAGTGGACAGGAGACACTTAAATGTTCTAGAGGGGACATTCCACTTTTGTTGGTAGCAGGAACTGGCATAGTATTTGTGAAATGACACATGTCTCAGTGTAGGGTGTTCTCGACCCCCCCCCCCCCGCACATGCTCATAGTGTGGCCTGTTCACATTTCCCAAGGGACACTGTCTACAGAGGATTTAACCTTCCTGCCACAGTCACACTGTTTAACTCCAAATTATCAGGACAGTCAAGTTACACATAACACTTTCCTTTTTTACATGTATATTTTACAGACAGTATGAAACTGAAGTCACCAAACATTTACACACTTTTTTATAATACAAGGAACATTGAAGCAAAGCCATGAAACGACCCATTTCTGTTATCTACAGACATGAGCTGAACACATCACTGCGTTATTCTTAAACTCAAGAGCTACAAGAGAAAGTTTTTAATCTAAATACAATTATAAAGTGACTTTACACCCACACACCCAGACACACACAAACACACATACACACGTCCACATTGTACCACTATATATATACATAGCTAGACGGATACATTGATCTATCTCTGTCTGTCTGACCTCATGCACGCTGACAGAGTGTTCTGTAGTGGCCATTACCCAGAATGCCTCCTGTTAATGCACACAGAAAACCCTGCTATTTGAGACTTGGAAGATGTCCAGCCCTGCTCTGTGTTATGCCTGGATGTTCCAGAAACAGCATAACATCTCTCTAATGACGTAATACTGTGTTCAGAGTGTTGTGTATTAGACCTCTGCAGCTGAAAACAGGAGATAAGGACGTAAGAGTCAGGACTGTGTGTGTGTGTGTGTGTGTGTGTGTGTGTGTGTGTGTGTGTGTGTGTGTGTGTGTGTGTGTGTGTGTGTGTGTGTTGGGTCTGATGAGCCGGCATGATTGTATTGGATGGGGGAGGGATGGAGTGTGAGATCCAAGGGAACTCTCACAAATCTATTCTGTAAGCCCGGTCTTCAACATGTACAGCCATTACATCATTTCCCCTTTGCCCTGCGGGTAACAACACTGGCCCCCCCCCAGTCATGTCCGATACAGTCAGAGCTGACAGAGGTCTGCAGCAGGGCTCAGGGTACGAAGGAAACACAGATCAGTGGAACTCACCCCTTTTCCTGGTCTTAAACCGCTGGCCTGTTAGCACTGGCTTCTGTTGCTTACCGGTATTCATAAAAGTCCTGGAGAAACACAAAACCAGACGTCACCACACTGGCTTCTGCATCTGCTCTCTGCTGGAAGACACTGAGCAAATACATCCTACCACTTACACTCAGCTTACAGTGGGACTGGCTCTGATACGTATCACCACACGGGGACTACCGTACATGTTTGTAAGTTAGGTCTGTGCATTGTGTAATCTCCCCTAAAGTTTGGATACCTCCCCAAAATAAGCTTTTTCATTTATTTATGAGTTTGCAGGTATTTACTTATTTATTTCCAATATTTCAAATGGATACTTTGTTGGCATCCAACAAATCCAGCACAGGAGCACAAATCAAGCCTTACAAACAGTCCAAGAAAGATGGCTGTAACAGACAGGTGGCAATGTAAAAGAACAATGCTACATGATTACAGACAAAAATGAGGTTCCTTAACAAAGACAGAGAACAGTGATAATAGCAAGGCAATCACAGATGAAATACATCTCCTTCAGAAGAGTAAAATGAAATGTATTACAATGTTTTAAATTACTGAATAAAAAGAATAGCACAGATGACCCCTGAAAATTCTGAACTTTTGTGATGATTTGGAAGCTTAAGTTTAGATTTATCATTCCATGAAAAAATGAGCATCTTTCTAAACCTGCTGTGATTGTTATTCCATGCCAGTGTGCACCTGTATCCAATCCTCTTCTCTTACTTTAAAACTTACAATTTTAGTACTTTGTCTATAAAAATGTGCTGCACGGATGGATCTAACTGTTACGGCTCCTAACTTTGTTCTTAACTTTGACTGGCACATTGAAGCACCTGCAGTTTATGGTGTTGTGGTGAACAGAGGTTTCCCTGGGACCAAATCCATGGTGTCCCAAACCACAGCACAGCAACATCACCACGGGCAGGACTGCTATCACCCATTTCACAAATCATGGAACATGGAATCATGTCAAACTGGTGCTAATGTGTAAAAGTGAGAAGAAATGCTTTATCTCATCAATCAAGGCCAAAGATGAAATGCAGTGACAGTTGGGTTTGGATTCCACCCTTAACTCTGACATTGCACAATGTTCCAAACAGACAGGCCCAAATCCAATGCATTTTCAGTAACCCTGGCTGCTGTTTAACTTTGTGGGGTGACTGATTCAGGCTGCTCTGAAGAAAGCAGCAAGCAGTTAACCACAAAAGTGTCTTTTAACCAATGGCTAAACTATCAGTGTTTGAAAGAAAAAAAAACAGTTTGATTGAAAGGTATTGATATACGTGCTGACCAGCTGTGAGTTCCTCGTTACCGCGGTGATTAGGGCGGAGAGTTCTGACAGCGCCGTCGCTCGCTAACCTCGTGCTCGCGGCTATATATAGCGGGGCTCATCCTGGCCCCGTGAGCGCGTCTGGGACGGGTGTCGTTTTACAGCAAGGGCACGGCCAGCCGCCACCAACGCCACGCTCACCCCCCGACAGCTGGCCCACACCGCCCCCCACACTCACTCGCCAGTCACAGACACTGATCCTGGGTCAGCACTTCTCAACACTCACATGCCCTAGACTGTCACAAATACTGAACCTGGGACAAGCTCCGCCCTGAGATCGGTGAGACCGTCCTGGACGGGACTTCACTGGCAGGAAACCAGCTGGATAAGTCAAAACACGGAGGCTGCAAAGAGCACTCAGTCAGCACACTTCCATAAGAGGGTTTAGTCAGTTTCAACATCACTGATGAAACCCTGCTGTCAGAAACACACTCCAATGAGGTCAGTAAGTAGATAGATACATGGATAGATAGACAGACAGTTAACCATCCTGTTAAAGAGATTATTTTGACTCAAGTATTTGACTCTTTCTCCTTCAGTGGATCATTTCTAGTGGAATTACCTTTGTCTGATTCTCTGATTAATGCAGGTGTTTTTTTCCTTGCATCTGATTGTGGCCCCTGCCTTTGTTTTCAGGAAGGGCAAAGACAGCGCATTCATGTCCTCTAACTAACTCGAGTAAAGTAACTCACATGAAACTGGAGGGTCTGCCAGCACAGTGTCTCTGAATCATTCCAGCAACCCTTACCCTTAAACACGAGCAGAGTTCTCACTGGATTCATCTGTACCCCTCAGTACATATCTTGTCAGCCAATTTAAGGCTACAGTGTATTAATACTGAAATCTTCATGGTTAGTTATTTTGCACTTCCATAAATGAGCTGATTGAATGTCATATCTTTCATATTCTGGAATATACAGATTTCATAACATAGTAATATAATCATCAGTTATCATTATTCCTTTATCCGTGATAAATATTCCTTCCCTAAATTTACTGCATAGGTTTCTAAAGCACAGAAATGAAATATTACGTTGTTAGCACGCACTTTTTCCGACAAGCTGGAGAGTCTTGTGAGATCTCACACAGCCCGTGTACAACAGAGAACCAAAGAGTGTATCTCTGTATGCTGTGTGTTTACAGCATGGCGTGTATGTTTTGTGGTTACAGCATTGTGTGTTTTTTCACTTTTCACATAGTACAGATTACACGTATAAATGCTTATTTTAAGAGGAATAACCGTGTATTGACACTTTGTTCCTTTGAGAAGTTTTCGGTTGCACGCGCAGACCTCTCAGGAATAACAGGCATCGTAGCATCACTGTCCCGGGAAAACATGCGCTCGGTCTGCAGCTCCGGTATCCCCAGAGTACACCAGGGGGAAAAATATTCCCACCGCGCGATTACCTCTGATTCGTGTCAGAAATAGTATCTGAAATGATGGAATATTCGTTTCTTCAAATGGTAATCGTTTAGTTGTATCAGGATTCATATAGCGAGTTAACGAATAGGAGGTAAGGTCGAATTCCCTCGAAGAGGAAAAAATCAGTACCATAAAAAGGCGTCTGTCCAATCTGTATGCATGTATGACACACAAAGCATAAAAAGTAAGGAATGCTTCATTGATATTATTGATCTTTTCTGTCTGAACACAAAGAACAATCCAACGTGTTATTTTTAAACACAATGTGGATATTTTCGCACTGAATCCGTATCAAAAAGTAAAAAGGGAACAGGAAAAAACTACTTAACTAATGAGTCATTTCTGCCCTGTATTGTTGGCCGTGATTCACTCAGTTTCTCTCACTCAGTCTCGTACAGCGCGTACCCCTCTCAGCCACACTCCTGACACCGTCACGGGCTTCCGACGCTGCTCCCACGAGCACCCGATCTCCACCGGCGCAGAACGCGCAGGGACCCGGGGGGACGGGGGCTGCAATTTTCGCTGGGTAAATTAGCAGCAAACATGATTCACCGGGCGACCGCGCACCTACACAGATCGCGAAGCGGAGAGGAGTCAGAGTCGTGCATCACCCCGGGGAACAATGGCGGCCCATCTCCGTGATGACAGGAGATGTTTCAAGGGCCCCTATAGGAGCGGGCGCGTGATAGTTTCCAAGCTCGTGACGCTGTGACAGGCATCATCCGATTTTAACAAGTTCGAACGCATCTCTAGGGTAAAGCGCAGCAGTGAAAGTCTCCCTTGATAACGGTTTTCTCAGCAAATACAATTTAGGCGAAAAAACAGCCTTGACATAGTCACACACAGAACTAATACACTTAAACACTAACACACGGGTTGTAGCCGACACATCGACCTCTGTCTGCACACGGTGAAAAGACAGACACTCATAGTGAGTACACAGTAAGCACACAGCACGCACAATCTGTTTATACACGCACACCATGTAGGCCTACCTACTGAGCGTAGCAGACACCTCTAATAGTAGGCCTACACAGTGTGCCCGCATCAACCTCGTAAGCTGTTCTACGAGTTATTTGTTTTCTGACTGCTCTTTCTGGGCAGCTGCTCCTCAAAGGAAGCTCAGAAGCACAGAGACGACTGCAGCCGGCATTCACACTCAATACAACGTTCGTTCGCATCTGGTGACTTTAGCAAAGTTCTCACATCCATTACTGTAAAAGACATTCACCGTTTGACATCCACAGCCCAGAGCAGAGGCAGCGTCCGGGCTGCCAGCCCGTGTTGACAACGGTGACGCGCGCATGCAGTGTCCTGAAACATTTCACGCGGGCGTCCTGAATGTTTCCTGCGAATCACGTGTACCTGACTCTGCTGTGCGCTTTCCGCACAGACAGACGCTACCTCCCCTTCAGACTAGCCAATCCCAATTTACAACGACGGATCAAAGTAACAGAGCCCTCATGAAATTCCTGGAAGCAAAGCAGAGTCAGACATAGCAACCCCGATGGACCACGGTTCAGCCAATTTCAAGATTTAACAGTCCAAAAAAAAACCAATGTTTAGATAAAGTGTGCAGTGGGAAGGTGTATTTGCAGCCACTTGTCTCCCGGTGCACTCCGGGAAGGTGACAAATGTTAAACATTTAGACCTGCAGCAGATATAAAAACTGGCCGACAGTCCAGAGCACGAGCTCTACCTCCGTAAAGGCATACCCAAATATGAAGGCGCGACGCAGTTCTTGAGCGAGAGCCAGCGCCAGACCGAAGCAGGTCCGTCAGGGCTGTGTGCGCTTACAGCAGACGTGAAGGGATGGCATGCAGGGAGCCAGGTCTCCCAGCCGACCAGATAAACACCCGACGGAAACTGTGTCAGGGTTTGGACGATGAGAGCCGAGAGGGGAGGGGGGAAGGGGGTTGGCTGGCTCGCCATGCATCGCAGCCTTTTAAAGCGCTAATCGCTCTCCAGCGCCAGGGGCGAAATATAGTACGCGCCGCACAGTCATGTAGCACTAATGTAAAGCTAATTTTAGTGAGCAAACAGTCAAGCACACTACTCTTCCCGTTGGCACAATAGTAACATTATTCGATCACAACCCCCCGCCAACCACCCTCACTGAGGCTTCATCGCGCGTACACCTTTCCCATTTGCGGATGACTGACTGTCCCGCGCACGTGTCCCACATAGCGCACCCCAGCTGGGGTAACAGAGCATGTCGCGTGTCATACCGGGTTGCATTCCATGGTATAGGGCAGCCAGAGCTGAGCCGCCGCTTGAATTTGCATGCACTGGTGCATGCACGCAGGCACAAAAGAGAGGACGTGCTTATAGGTGCTTCTTTCAAATCTCGCCGAGCAGTAGTTACGACAGTGCCAGCTTTATCAATACGTGCTGAAGTTCTGTTAATTCAGCTGCCATGCTCTTCAGTAGGTCTCGTATGAATTGCTTAAGGAGAGCGATCTTCAAAGTAGGTGTCGGGATGTGGCAAGGGTATTTCGGATTTTAGTCAGCAGCGTCACAGCAGAAGTGGTAGCGAACACGGTGAAAAGTTAATATCCAAACTTTAGTTTGAATTCAGTCCAATGAATCGTGAATCACTGACACATTCCTTCACTTTCCATGAAGTCCGCGTCAGGTAACGTCTCGAGCGATTAGATTTTACTGGAAAGCAATCACTTCACCCTATCAGTCGACAAAAATTGTCACAGCACCGTAAGTGCTGCGAAAAAGATGCTGTTACCATAAATTTGCGGTTCCAATCCGGTATTATATGCTGGGATAGATACGCAATCAACAGCTCTGATCGCTGGAGTGAATATGCCGACAGACCCCAAACCACCGACAGGTTCACACTAACAAAGTAGCTGTCAGAAATTCAGCTGTCAAACTGAATTTCTGACAGGTACTTCAGCAAACCTGTTTTAAAATCCATTTTCCAATAGATATTTTAACGTTTCGCAAATTAGGTAAAAGCGGCTAATGGTTAGGCTACACAGGAATCGACGAGACCTTTTGATTGAAGCCTGTTAACTTATGGATTAATTTGACTATTGCTGGAATATCAGCGTAAGTGCGTGTCCGACACTAAGCATTGCGTACGGTACGCAACACTTGACCGACGAAGACAACGCGTAAATCAAAACTTCTCAAACCTCTAAACTACATTTGACAGATATTCACAGCTCTGAGTTGGCAACAATATCCGTCGACTAAAACAAACTGTATGTCGCATTTAAGTTACAGCAAATTGTTCATAGTCTGCTCCAACACTGCGCTTACTCAGAACTTCAGCCTGACAAATCTCATCAAACGTATCAACAGTATAAAAGCCACAATTCACCACGGTGTCCATTACCCCCAAAAAAGTACAAATCGAAAGGCAAGAATCGAACTGGATCGAGCTTCCTTACCTCGCTGTGGCTGCCGTTGTATCGAGGTGTGTACAGTTGACAGGTAACAGGCGAATTTGTATAGTCAAAGGTGGGAAGGCAGTGCTGGATAAAATAGAGCGGGCATAATCCGTAGCGGTGGCAAAACCGGGGGTAACATTTTTTTAATCATAGTTTTACCGGCAGTAAATGCATAGCGTTTACAATATCATATTTGTCATTAATACATTTTTGTCACTAACTACTGCAAAGTGTGGGAATAGATCTTTATACTGAACTGTGAAACTTTCACTGACCACAACAAATTAGCCACCCCTGCCCGTGTTTACATGGAACATCCCAGACGAACGCTCCACTCGCTCAGTTACTGTGTTAAAATCCGTGCGGTCCTGTAGTGGTCTAAACACAACTTTGAGAGAGCAGGTCACGTGGAGCGCACCTTTCCAAAGCAAGAACTTTTGCATCATTTTTCCGCTCACAAGGAGACACAAACCCACACAGTGAAAGCACAGCTCAGCATGGCTTCTCCGCAAAAGGGAGATCTTTCCGCCGAAGAAAAGGAATTACTACAGGTTATTGCCGCAGGTAACGCATACATTTTATAATTCTAGACTTTTAACAATGGAATAGTAATTATTTTCAATTCAGAGGATGAAATTTTAAAGGTGCAATAGGTTACCAACTTGATGATCCGATCCGTTGAATTAATTTCACGAAGAGCATAATTTCTCCACACTTAAGGTCGGTGTGCATAATTTCTAATATTTATGGCATATAGTTGCTTGTTGCTGTTACTGACTTAGATCTGATTGGACTAATGTCGCGAAAGAATTATGTCCGACCATATGTTTGAATGGTATATACATTGAATATGATTGTTCTCTTCTTGCCCTTTAAAGTTTACAAAGTTGAGCGACACATTTGTTGTTGCCACATGCTCTAAGTCTACATTTGCGTGAGCTGTGGAGTACTTGTTTATATTTCGTCATTATCATTTCTTTAAAGGCACCATATTCTGAAGCGTCCAAAATAAATAACTCATAGGATAAGTTACTGATGTTTAGCCTACTTGATTTCACCTTTTACTGTGTATTTTCGTGCTATGTTGCTATGACAATGTCATCTCATTTATCTAAATATATTACATGTATGTACACAATGCATATGATGGCGTCTGTGCTTCTTTTTTTCAGGGAATGTTGAGGAGGCCTCAAGGTTACTGGGTTGCAGGGATGTACGAGTCAACTGTCTGGACGAGGTGAGAACGGAACGGCTCAGAACGCACGGACTCGCCGTGGACCTCCGCAGACTGATGTTACATTCGCCACATGTATTACACTTGCCGCCAAAGTAAAAAAAATGCCATTTTACCGGTAAAGTTTCTGTAATATTAGCTAAAAGCGACCGCAGGCACTTTCACACATACGTTTGGGTCTGCAATATGCAAGAGGTTAAAGAAAGACACGTCTGAATTCTGCATCACATCCTTTTCTGGGCCCTTGCGTAAAGCAACACAAATGCTGTTTGGGAGCATATGTTTGCTTTTGTCCGCTGACATATGGCGGCGACTCTTGAGTGGCGAACACAGAGGTACTTAAAGTTGTATAATAATACCAAGGTGCCACTCGATGTAGCGCGCAGGCTCCGCCAGGCGCCTTTGAGAGGAAGCAAAATGGTTAAAAACAGCAGTTCCCAAGTGTCCCGCGTCTGTCAGAAACAGATGCAGCCGCCTTTGTCACAGGGCGCATGTGAGTTGTCTGTCTGCTTGGCTTCGTCAAAAAACACACCGGTTTAGTTTCAGTGCAAAGTGCACTGCAGTTGTAGCCTCCGTTCCATATTACATGTTAAGACACATATATTAAACTTCATAGGACATACAACATTTAGCATACAACTGCAACATACAACTGCAGCACATATGATATTGTGAAATCAGCAAGAAATAATCTCTCTTCCTCCCTCCCTCCCTCTCCTTCCCTTTCTCTATTCCCTGCTCCCTCTCTCCTTCCATCTTTCCCTACTCTCCCTCTGTGCTGTTCTCCCTCTCCCTTCTCCCTCTCCCTTTCCTCCCCCCTTCCCTCTCTCCCTCTCTCAGTATGGCATGAGCCCCCTCATGCACGCGGCCTACAAAGGGAAGGCAGACATGTGCAGACTGCTGCTTCAGCACGGCGCCGATGTCAACTGCAACCAGCATGAGCACGGCTACACCGCCCTCATGTTCGCTGGGCTGTCAGGTGCGGTACAAACCGGCAAACACGCCACCTCCGGCCCACTCACACCTGTCCTCTGAGCTAACCAAGAACCAGGGGTGTAAGACACCTAAACTACACACACATTTTACAGCAGAACAGGTTAAGGTCAAGGGTACAATGCCTCAGCTGGGAATTGAACATGCAACCTCTCCATTGCAGGGTGAAGTATTGACTTAACCACCCCACCAGACCAGAGCTTTTGTGAATGCCTTTTCCCCTTTTCGGAATCTGTGGTTGCAGATTAGGCTTGTCTCGTCTCCACAATCTCTGCAGTCATGCAGGGCACTGAGTGCAGACAAATGCAGTCCTTCACACACACATGCAGCCAAAGGCTATTTTTTACAGGATAAATGCAACAGTACACTGCCCAGCGGGACAAAGCCAGCTTGTTCTGCCACTGAGGACGCAGAGGTGAATGCAGAATGAGTGAATGTGCAGTCATTGAATAGTTGATATTTTGTCGACTTTCCAGCTCTGCAGATTGTGAATGTGTCCTTAGCATCGCTCAAATGAGCCCCTCCTGTCTGCAGGTAAGAAGGACATCACCTGGATGATGCTGGATGCGGGGGCGGAGACAGACGTGGTGAACTCCGTGGGCCGGACCGCAGCTCAGATGGCAGCTTTTGTAGGTAAGATGGACAAAGAGTGGTTACAGTGCGGAGCAGCAGTCAGGGCAGCAGTGTGGAGCAGCAGTGTGGAGCAGCGGTCAGAGCAGCAGTGTGGAGCAGCGGTCAGAGCAGCAGTGTGGAGCAGCAGTGTGGAGCAGCGGTCAGAGCAGCAGTGTGGAGCAGCAGCGGTCAGAGCAGTGGTCAGGGCAGCAGTGTGGAGCAGCAGTGTGGAGCAGCGGTCAGAGCAGCAGTGTGGAGCAGCGGTCAGAGCAGCAGTGTGGAGCAGCGGTCAGGGCAGCAGTGTGGAGCAGCGGTCAGGGCAGCAGTGTGGAGCAGCAGTCAGAGCAGCAGTCAGAGCAGCAGTGTGGAGCAGCGGTCAGGGCAGCAGTGTGGAGCAGCGGTCAGAGCAGCAGTGTGGAGCAGCGGTCAGAGCAGCAGTGTGGAGCAGTGGTCAGGGCAGCAGTGTGGAGCAGTGGTCAGGGCAGCAAGGTAGTTTACCTGAACTGGTTACTTCAGATGCCTAGCTATATAAATAGATAATGTCAGATGTGAGCAAGGGAAGTCACCTTGGATAAGGGCATCTGCCAAGTGAACAAACAGGAAAGGGTTAGTCTCTGTGATGCAATGACCGATCTCAGAACAGTCTCTCACTCTCCCCCCTCCAGGCCAGCATGACTGTGTGACAGTGATCAACAACTTCTTCTCCCGGGCGCGGCTGGAGTATTACACCCGCCCCCAGGGACTGGAGAGGGAGCCCAAACTGCCCCCGAAGCTTGCGGGACCCCTCCACAGGATCATCATGACCACCAACCTCAACCCCGTCAAGGTGGGCGTGGCCAAACAGTCACCATGGTGCTGCTCAGCTAGTGCAGTGTTTTAGAGCTACAGATCATGGAGTTGCATACAACTCCACAGGGCGAGGCTAAGTAACACTTTTCAAGTTGTTACAGCATTAGACTGTGTTGGTGTTTTAACAGCCTGTTGCTTAGCACTGCAAGGGTTCACCTAGCATTGTATAGCAATCACATGATTGTTATTGTAATGTAATGTAACCAGGGCAAAACATATTACATTCATTTAGCAGACGCTCTTATCCAGAGCAACTTCCAGCACAACAGAACTTAAGTGTATCCATTCAAGTTGAAAGAGCAACAGTGTCGGACCAGGCTCACAACACTCCCAGACTGGTGAGTGTGGTTAGTTTTGCACTGTTTGGAAGTCCCTGCTGTAGGAAGGGGCCACACTGAGGTTTGTGGCATTAGGTTTAGTTGGATTTCATGGCAGGTCCATGAGGCACAGAGTTGCGGTGAGTGAGGGGTGGGTGTTAAACAAACACCTGATGCAACGCAGTGCAGGGCTGTTAGCTCCCGCGGCGCGACCGGGCCGCTAGCACCCGCGGCTCGGGGGGACTGCAGACACCACCCCCGCTGGATTCCACACGCGGTCACGTGACTCGGGCTCCACATCAATCACCGAGAGCCGACGCTCTCGCCCCCCCCGCCTGTCCAAAAATAGCCGCCTGAAAGTGACTCCCAGCGGGAGAGGGGCGATCAGGACAAACTTTCGCCCGCATACCTGGCTAAAAAAAGGCCTCTTCACACCTTGGCGCCGAAGGCACCTGAGGTGGCTCTGCGAGAAAGCGAAACCCGGGGAAAGTGTTTGGTGGGACGTGCTGGCGCTCTCTAAGCACGCCCTGTCAGTGCTGACTGTGTGAACGCTTTCCATGGGTTCATCTTCAAGTACTTACTGACCTTCATTTCCAGAAAAAAAGCTTTACATGTTTTTCAAACTCTTATTACATATGCATATGAAAATAGTCAGATAACCACTGGTGACCTGAGGTGACCCTTAAAATTTGAGATGTCAGTTAAAAATCTGCTCAGATATAGTGCAGAAACTGATCACTATTAAAAACAAACGACTGGTTAATTCCAAGGTTCAAAGCTTTATAGTTTGATTAAATGCTTCTTTACATCAGTAAACATGCTGTGTTTGGATCTGTAGGACCATGTGATGGTGTAATATGTGAAATGGCTGATGTCTCAGAGCTGTCGGTTGGGGGTGTCCAGTCCAGATTGACAGTCTGACATGTTTTCTTCTGACCCATAAATTACTGCCTTAATTAAACAAATTTAGCCACACCCCCTGAGATTAATGAGTAATGAGATTATGTCATTTAGCTAAAGAGAACTGGAGGACCAGATGGAGAATATGGATACTCCTCATATAGATTAGCGATGTACACACCGTGATCTGTCTCCGTACCTTGACCACAGCAGTGGCTATTCTCCTTGTCTGTCAGTGTGTTTGGGGGTACCAACAGAGACGGGGGTTTCCCTGTGTGCTGTGAAGCTGCAGCTGATAGACAGCAGTGCTTTTGTCCACCTCATTACCTCCAGATAGTCCACCTGGATGTGCTGTTGACTCAGTCTCTCTAAGAGTCATTCTGCTGGAACAGGAGCCGTTCCACAGTGAAACTGGCACAGGAGTGCCCTCTGCTGGTGGGAAAGAGACATGTAACAAGTTTATGCTCTCTTTTTCAGGCTTTGTACCCTTTATTCTGTTTATTAGATCGATTACAGAGTTTCACTACCCTTTGCACATGTGTATGATGATGTACACACTCACTATGGTATCCTGTCTGGTTTGAGTTACTGTTGCCTGGAGCAAGTCTGTCTCATTCCCTCTCTTAGATGGGGAAACTGCTGTAGTGGAGCCCCCTGCTGGTGGAATGGAGGAGTGTCTCTAACCTGTGTTTATCTCTGTCTCTCAGATGGTGATGTTGGTGAAAGAGAGCCCCCTGCTGGTGGATGTGGGTGCCCTGGAGAAGTGCTACAGGGTGATGGATCTGATCTGTGAGCAGTGTGTGAAGCAGCAGGACATGAACGAGGTGCTGGCCATGAAGATGCACTACATCAGCTGCGTTCTGCAGAAGTGCCTTTCCTTCCTGCAGCAGCA
>CM032895.1:2200000-2215000 GCA_019176425.1 Megalops atlanticus | reverse complement strand
TTATACAAGTTCTCCTCCAGGACACTGATTTAAAGGGTAGTGAGAAGACTACATATATGCACAAACTGCAGCAGCTTTAACTACAAGCATCTTTAAGCACCTGAAGGTTGTTGGTTTGAATCTTGCAGGTTATCCGGCAGTTGTACCCTGGGTTGGGACTCCTCGGTTGAAACAAATTAATTGCACGTATGGGCTACAGAATGTGCGTAATTGTTACCAGGAACAACAAACCCTGGATTAAAGTGTCTCCAAAAACATTTTACAAAATTTAGACTTGGTATTTACATCATTTGCTTACCTGTTACCTTAAACCAGTGCGAATTACACTGCATCTTCCTAAATCGGAAGCTCTTACAGAACACAATTCCATAACATGTAATTAAATAATTGTCAGAATGTGTGTGCTTAATAAATTACGCTAAAAGAACCGGTATACTGATATAGTTATGTAAAGGTTCAAATGTAAACAATGAAGAATATTTATTAGTTTTACAGTGGCTGTCGTCGGCGTTGGCATCGACCTGCAACGTTATATTAGGTAATATTAGGTGTTTCACCTGTGGCTCGTCCAACTCAGGTAATCCAAGATAATCCTTCTTTTCTGTGCGTAGAAAAGGGGGCGTGGACGCGTGCACTGTTACACATAGTCTCATTCACCAATTTTTCCCGATTAGCGCCTGGACCGTTACCAAAAAGCGCTCGGTATATAAAGCTGTCGCGGAAAGGTAATTCAGCACCATAGTAGCGAGATCTAAAACTGAGCGTAACTGCTCGCGCTCCCTTTGATATCTCACCCTCGAAAACAGCCATGCCCTCAAACGCATGCGAATACCAACTTCTGTTTCTGTTCTGTATTTTTATTAAGAGTTGTCAGGCTTTCGAGAACGACGCCACAGAGATCCTAGATTCGCGCTTGGATGTTCCGCTCGTAGACTCTCCTCCTAATAATGTCTCCTTGAATCGAGCACGGAACGGAGGGAAGAGATTGGATAAAACAGGGATAAACGGTGAGTTTTTTACATCACAATATTCGTTTCATTTGATGATGTCAACAATTAACATTTCATTTAAAGACTTGATGCCACATCCAGGATTTATCTGAGCCACCCAGGTTAAAATTAGGTTCTTAACGATACTTACATGATTCTTAATAAATACCCTCGGTTTGCGAGTCTGGTAGCCTTACCAAATACTTATACAAGATCCTCTAGATTAGTTCTCGTGTAGATTTTTTTCTCCAGCGCAATCAAACGCGCAATTTCCGTAGTTTGTTAAAAGCATATTGAGTCTTAATATAGTCATTGTACCTTTGGTGTGATTTCGAAAGGCCAGTGTATTTTGTAGTCCGTCATAGGAATAATGGTACCGTGGATATATTCAGGTTTACAAAAAGGGTATAAATTCAAATCTAATAGAGTAAGAGTAGATTCACCCATCAGTGTCTCACGTATGGCTGCCTTTGCCATATGTCACTATATGATCGACATCGGTTCGGATTGTATTCACAGTGAAATACATGATTGAAGCTGTTCTCTCCTCAAATCGCTCATATACAGGCTTCTTCGGTTTCATCCTGCGATCAATGCTCTCCATGATTGTACACAGACAATATTAGAGATCCTATCGAGCGTCTCTTCACACAATAAAGCGAGGCAAATTTGACAGAATGATCTGGAATACGCGTATATTTTCGTGCCAAAGTTCAGGGACAGGCGTGTTCTGCGAGTGAATGGAGCTGCGCTGACCCCACGGGAATTCTCCGAATGTGGGCGTGTTTATCCCGAACTGTCCGCTCCGTTTGCGTCACTTGCTGTCACTCCGAAGGGGGAGCGCTGGCACTTTAAAATGGAGATCTGAAATAAACGGTGAAAGTTCGCTCCAATAACCCATCCTCTCCCTCTCACTCTCTCAGAGCAAAGTCTGGTCGGGTGCAGAGAACTGCGGTCAACAAAGTACATCTCGGACGGGCAGTGTACGAGTCTGAGCCCGGTGAAGGAGCTGGTGTGCGCTGGAGAGTGTCTCCCGGTTCATATGCTGCCCAACTGGATCGGTAGCGGCTACACGAGGAAGTTCTGGGGCCGGCGAGACGCGCAGGACTGGCGGTGTGTGACTGACCGCACGCGGTCTCAGCGCATTCAGCTGCAGTGCCAGGACGGTAGCACCCGGACCTACAAGATCACGGTGGTCACGTCCTGCAAGTGCAAGAGGTACTCGAGGCAGCACAACGACTCCGGCACCAAGACGCAGGAGCCGCCGCCACCTCAGACCCAGGTCAAGGCCAAGCGAAAGCCGGGGAAAGTTACGCAGGGGGCGGACGGGGGCCGAACAGAGCCAAAAAACTGATAAGCTTGCGAGCGATCATGGGGACGATTCCCTGTTGCGACTGGTTTGCAAAAAGATGTTCATTCGCCCCTTCCTCGCGCCATTGCCATTGTGTGTGTCTGTGTGCGCGCGCGCCCGTGCGTATTTGTGTGCATGAGATGGGGAGCATCTACTGACTGCATCACTGCTAAAGGTTCTTTTACCAGATGTTTTCGAGAATGTTGCATTAAATAAAATAGAAGAGCAATATTGTTTGAATGGAACAATGCATTTGGCCAAACTGCCATCCACGCTTTTGGCTTCTAGTGAGTAACACAATTCTGGTACATGGGAAACAGAGATAACGGGGGAATTTGTATAGTTTTTGATTAGTTTTTAAAGTGTGTTAACTTTTGTATAAACATTGTCAGCTTAAAGGTTTAATATCATTAGGTAATATATTTTGTCATTGGCATTTTTATATTATACTTTGTTTTATATGTGGTGGATTTTATGTACAGTACTATATGCACTCTTTAGATGACTAATGTTAATTTGTCTTTGCAGAATGCAATAAATTGTTTTAAAATGAAATTTTTAATGATAGTTTGTGCTGCATGATTTTCACAAATTTACAAAATAATGTAACACCACACAGCTACAGAGCGGGGCATCATCAGACACACATTTTTCGGTTTGCTAATTTGTGCAGTGAAGCGGTGGGATTGAACGTGGCGCAAACCTCCTGCAAAAACGCGCTCAACAAGATGTAATGAAAATCCCTATTTTCTAACTAAAAAAACTTCAGTCGAAAAGAAACTATGACTGAATAAAGTGGCTGTTGCCCGTGGGGTGAGGGCCGTCAGGACAAGTCTACGAGCAACAACACGCTCTCGGAATACTCTCACACGCAAATTTTGTGCCTCTTTCTAGTATGTTTTAAAGCGAGACAGACAAAAAAGCCACCCTTTGTCTCAGTATGGGTGACGTTTGAAAGGACAGCTCCGCAGCTTCTTTTCAAAGGGGAAATCACAGACAGATACCTGCGCCGCTCCTCCATCCCTTTCACCTTCACGAGTCATGTAAACATCCAGCCACAGTAACTATCTCCAACTACAGAGGGCCACCTGATCCTCTAACAAAGATGGCTTTCATTTTGAATGCACACAATTTTTTACCTATCTTTAGCAGTGGGCGTCACAGAGCTAGCAGATACTACTTGCGATAAGGCATAAGTTCCAACGTTTTGGCTCAACTCATCACAGCGAGGACGCAGCACACGTGTGCCGCTCTGAAATCGCCGCACTGAAGTTGTATTTGCACCCACGACCGCAGTGCAAGCTGATACAGGCGTGAAACAAATTCAGCATCGTCTTATCCATGAGAGACTCTGCTGCCATTTAGACCGTCTATTCTGTCAAGCAAATTCGCTTCTAAGATTCTAGGACCTGAGTGTGTATGATATGATAAAACTGAAGAGACAATTTTCACAGATACTGGAAATGGAAACACGTTCGGTAAATGTTACACGCATCATGTTTTTCGGCGGCCACAGCAGTTAAACGAAAAGTTGTCCAAATCACCCAAAACATCCATGCATAAACTGCCACTTGCAGTGAAGGGCGCAGCGTACTGCGGTAAAACTGGAATCAGTGTCTGTTTCTGGGTTTGGTCGTTAAGAGCGAAACAAACGCATCAATAAAGTAGGGGAAAAAATCTAATCCGTGTAATCCACGGGACAACTGCATATCCAACAAAGGCGGATGGCTCCAGGCAGACAGCAACTCTCTGTAATCCGACGGGACTGCTTGTTCCGTCAAGTTCTTTGGCAATGAAATGTCGAGATCTCATAATTACCTGCATAAGGAAGCCCGCTGAGGCCTCCGCCTTTTGAGCATTTAAACAAACAGAGCACTACACCTGAAAGGTTCTCTTTGCCTCTTTTGATTAGACGCTAAAGCACGTGCCCATCACACACGTTTAGACGTGTCAGAGCATTTGTTCTCTCTCATAATTAAGGATGCTCGCCGCCGCGAAGCCGACCTGCGTACACGAGCTAACGATTCCATCAATAAGGAGGACCAATCAATCACAAGGATTCAGATAATTTACCTGGCACGCAGGCAGAACCGCACTCAGCAGGCCGCTACTTCTGACTGATTCTGTTATTATTGCGGCAACCGCTCACTTAGCGCGAGACGCCGCCACGCGTCTGAGGAGGCTTTGAAACGCTTCCATGAATTGGTCCACGCATGAACGCTTAAAGAACTACTTCTAAAATAATGACTAATTAGGGATGGGGCAACCATGCGCATGAATGAAAATATGTATTAAAATGTAAAAATGTGAAGAAAAAATGTATTATCAAAGTAGAATCCCTAGAGGATACCAGTGTGAAGTTATCGCAATAATTATTTCAGCACGAGGTGAAAACGTGAACTTGAATACTCGTGAAATTTTCAAGAGCTGGCAAACCTCGGCAAATAAATCATCTAAGTGTCTGTATCACTGGTGGCTGGCTAAGCAACAAAGAAAATTGGACCCCGGGGCCAAAATCTAATCGCATTGCGCCTACAGTCCACGTGACCAATCAGCGGAATCTGTGGGCTCTGGCGCAGCCTAATCTAAATTCAAACAATGAGACATGAGTGTTACTGTTTTTAACACCTTGAAAGCTATCATCGCGCTGCAATGCTACAGTTTCGTGTCTCAAACGGTCTCATGCAATCTCTGTGACTATTACCCTGGCCCAGTATATTATAAATATACTGTTTGGTACTGTTTCCCTAATGCAATGCGAAAAATACCGTTCAATGTCCAGTCACCTAGTCCGCAGAACTTAAATACGAATTCGATGCCCAGTCCCGGGGTTCTTCATGAGTAAAACACGCAACACACACATGCACTCTGAGCTCGGTCTGGCTCTACACTCACCGGGTTACTTACATTGGCTGTTTCATGTTAAACACGTGTAGCAGAATGATACACCTACAATTGTACGAATCTACTTACTTTTTCAGGTTTGGTAACGACTGGAGTTTTTTTTTTCTGTTGTTCTGATCGTTTTTCTGCAACAACCTGGTTTCTGAATTGTGTTACTTCATGCGCGCGCCCTGCCCGCGCCTGTGGCGGCTGAAATGTGCTGGGACTCGCGTGCTGTAATGCCTGAGGCCCTCTCTGTCAGTGTCCTTTTGTCTTGACAGAAAAATAATCAACTACAGAGTAATTGTGCTCTTACACCGTTCAGAAAACATTAAGAGATATCCTCCCCAACATGTAACATGGCAGTGTTTCATGCATGAGAAGAGAAGCAGAACTTAGGTGATGTGTTATCCACAGCACACTAGTTTTTTACATTGCTAGGATGCAATTTTATGCATAGCTGCACCATTTCAACCTTTAAGGCAAGGAAGAACATTTCAAATTTGATAATGGAAGACTCATAAACCACAAATATCAATGAGAAACAAAACACATGAGAGCAATGGTGGAACAGCCATGCCTAATGCACAGTGAATATTCATAATAACGATTAAGGTCTGACATTTTCTCTATGTACTGTTGCTTATGTGCACTCATTACAGATTCCTCACACCCTAGACACAACCTTTTTCAACTCCTCCCCTCCAGCAGGTGCTACAGAACCCTGTACAACAAAACCACCAGACACAGGAGCAGTTTCTTTCCTCATGCCATCACCCTCATAAACAGCTGACCAGTATCATCTGCTATGCCATCATTGTTGCTTGCACCACCACACACTTGCACTTTATGCATATTTTTTTGTCTTTTATATTATCTGTATATTGCTTGTATATTGTGTATCTTGTCTGTAAATAAGATGTACATTGTCTGTATATTGTCTGTACTGCTGAGAGACACCAACGGCTGGAACCAAATTCCTTGTGTGTGCTAACATACTTGGCCAATAAATCTGATTCTGATTCTGATTCTACCTGCATTGAACCTGGCTGAAAGTTGCTCCAGATAATACACATCCCCAGACTGACTGAATGAAAATTAAACATGCAACACTGTTGCATATCCACTGGTGATGCTGCTGTCAGAATGGCACTGAATGCCACTCACTGTCTGATTTATTTATGTGGATTTATTTGTTTGTCCCTCAGCTGTGGTTGGCATCTAAAGTGACTCGTTGCTTGTTTTTCTAAGACCATGGAGGTCTAAGCTCTCCACCTCATAATATCACAAGATTCTCTGCACTCAGCAGTTTACATGACCTGCTGAGAAGCTGCATGCCAGTGCACACACAACAATGGCCTGCATTGTTACAAAACAAATACGGAACCAATGGGATTAAGCTTTATCATCGAAAGGCTTCCATGCTAATTTCCATACACAGGACCAGACCTGCGTTTGAATAATGGGCACCCACAAACTGCTCTGTTTATGCAAATTGCAGTGGCAGGCTGAATCTGATACCCAGATTGCATTTTGGGAGGCAGGTTAAGGTTACACAACATCCCCACGCTGTGACATTCTCTCCACAGCCCTAAGGCTTCATTTAGACACATTTATCTGCATTTTACACCCATTACTGCCCTGGAACACTTACCAAAGCCTTTTTCAACTCCGTTCTCTCTCTCTCTCTCTCTCTCTTTCTCTCTTCTCTCTTTCTCTATGTCTGTTTCACTCTGCTTTCCTCTCTCAGTATTTCCTGCTCTTTTTATCTCCCTCTTTCACAATAAACAAATTCCTACTCTAGCACATGTTGTTGGGTCAATGGAAATGATGATAATGGTGTTTCAGTGGCTATGAATTTTAATACAGTGGAAAACGTAAGTGTTGCTGTTGATGATAGTATAAATGTAGTGATCTTTGGCTTTGAGTCCAAGGAAGGGATTGCACCTGGCTGAGGTTGTTGATCCCCCATTCGGACATCATAAACAGGGAAAAGAAAGGGGGAGGGATGCCATGAACAGCTGACAGGAAAAGGAAGTGGTAAATGGGATTTTTCTGCTTGTCAATGGGACATGCTTGTTAATTGCATAGGAATTCTCTGAAAATTCTCCTCCCAAATTTTCTTTTGGCAAAGTGTGTACATGAAATACCATGAAATATTATGTAATAATCAGTACTTTTATAATAAACAGGGAAACATGTACACACAAAATTTAAAGACACACACACACACACACACAAAACACAAACACACATACACACACATACACACATAGTACATAAACACATGATAGTTGCACATACATACACACACACATTAGAAATAACAGAGATCCATTACAACAGTGCATAAGCAGTCACCCAGCCAACACTGAATTAAAATTGGCTTCTTGTCCAATTGCTTTTCCAGACATGCATAATCAGAACAAATGTTTAAACATTCTGGAACAATCTAACAGTTCTGTGTGTTATGATCAATGCACTCTTGCAGTTATTGTAAAGGTTGCACAGTGGTTCGTGTTTGGATGTTGGAATGTCTTTCAGTTATTATCAGCAACAAGCCATTATCTAGCCAGAAGAACAAGAATTCCAATGAAGGAAACATTCATCCTCTAGTTTACACAGAGCTAAAATAGTTTCTACCCTCTCCTAAACTCCCAACACTGCAGCTCACTGGCACAAATTCCAAATTCAGTCTGACCGCAGTGCGATTTGCCCTTGACAAACTTCTGCACATTTTTAAAAATATTTACACACAACATTATGAGTTTGGCCATCACTGAAAAGAATAAAGAATGTCGTGAAAGAACTGGAAAAAATAAAAGCTTAGATTTCTTGGTGAAAGTTAAGAACAGAGTGCCTTGCGGTTAGATTGAAGGCTGACCTTAGATTCACATCCACTAGAGATCATCTTGTTTTCCATCCTGTCAGAACTGCTTAGCATGCACGTGCATTCTTTTCATAAACTGGGTTTTGTTCAGACAAATGCTTGGATTTCTGTACAAAACAGTCAGCGTTTACATGTGTTTCCCATAACATTTTTTTCATGTCCAAATCACTGTCACTCTTGCATTTCAGATTGCACAATTTAAAACATCGTGCCAAGCCGTGGTTCCTCATTGTTTGTGCTTATTTGTGTTTAGATATTTACACACCATCAGGAGAAGATTAATCACAGTAAAATGTTTTTGTTTCATGACGGAAATTTGACAGAGAAAAAGTATCGGAATTGGGGACATTCGTTCTTTTTTGTGGTTTTAATATGTCACAACTATCATATGTAGAAAACAGCACAAATGCAACGACAAACGTCATGTATTAACTTATATCTACATGAAGTCAAGAAAACTATCATTGCCCTAAAATGAACACACTATTTTCACAATAGATATCAGTAATGTGTATAATCCACTGTTAGTCCGCCTATACACGCGTCATGTCATACACTTCGAGAATCCTGCTCTACATGGCACACAGCAAGACATGAATTACATTTTATTATAACCGACACTGAAATAAATGGGAAAAACGTTGTGTAAGTCATGTCTGTTTGCTTTTTCCACGACCTTCATTTGCGTTTGGAAACCTGGAAACACCATCGGAGATCAGAGCATCTGTTTTACGATGCAAATGTTCGCGTCATCAATATACGACTGAAGAAAACATGACATCTACAAAAGTATTTTAGGACCAAAAGCAACAAATACATTTATATGATTAACAACAACCCCATAAAATATTTTTAAAACCCAAATGACTTTTTCACCCCTGAAAAGTGATAAAAGGTAAACGGGTTTAGGAAAACCAAACAGAGCCTGGAGCGCTCTTTGTGATTCCATTCCAGCGTACCTCCATCGGAACAGCTCGTAATCAGCGGAAAGGGTGTGCATTTTAGGCAACAGCTTGATTAAACAGTGCGTTTTGTTAACATTTGCCTTTGAGTCGGTCACGCTCTAATCCTTGCGGGCAGGAAGCCAAAGGGCTCGGCGGTGGGCTCGTGCACAACCACATCAGTTTAGATGGCAAGGCACCAAAAACACAAAGCTTTTTAAAAAATGAGTAATGTTTCTACCGGCTCAAGAGGTTTCACGGTGTGCTGGACTGTACTGCGCACCCAAATAAGCAAAAGTGGTATGGCTCTTCAAACATTTCATAAAATTGAGCGTTTGAAACAATCCACGGATTATTGCCTGGTTACCAAAGAAAATTCTTGAGGCAGGAATTGTTTGAATTAACAACATAGCCTGTTCTGTCACTAAAATTGGTCGCTCCAATGAGCTCAAGATAACAATCAATTAGATTAAGAGGAACATTATTAGGCACTGTCTTTAAGAGAAAACGTTCGTTGAGACAATCTAGACTCTAGACTAGACTTAATCAATACTTTGACCTCATCAAAACATTGTTAGTCTCAATATAACAAATGACGGACGGTTGAAAATCAAAATCAAAACAGCCCGTATTGTTACAACCTTGTTGTTATTACCAAACCATGGTTATGGTTTAGGATTAGGTCTGAGGTTATGTTTATTTTGAAGGTTGAGTTCAGGGTTAGGGTTAGGTTTAGGCTGACGTTGGGGTCAGCACTGACTTTTGTCATTCCCCCGCGTGATAAACAATGTTACGTAAAATGATATTTAATGTCGGTCCCCCAAAATATTTCTCCAGTACAGATGTCAGAGACATTCTCCAGTTTCAGCAAAGCGTCACATTTCCTCCGCTCTTTAAAAATGACAGCCTTTTTCAATTTCTTGGATGCAACGTCTTTGTCGTGCACTTCTTCTGTGATTCCCATTGGCCTCACTAAAAGTTTGCAGATGGTTTAATACCCCGAAAACAATCATCTCCGAGAAAAGCAGAGCCCGGTGCCTTTGGGGTCTTATCCTTAATGCGTTTTTGGAGTCCCCACGTGAGACCGTAAAATATCGGGAAGAGACCATGTAAGTAAGTACATGAGGAATGATTAATCAAGAGTGGCAGCAATTTCGTCTCAGGCTGCAACACACTGAACTAAACTAATTATTGCTATTTTAAACAACTGCTTGGTCACCGTTAAATCCACTTTAATACAATTGCCTTTCCATCTGGAGATAACAATTCTCTTCCGAAACAATTTTCACCATGGTAGCAGGTTTCAAGTGTGTGTTACACCGACTGTTTGTGATAATGAAGGTTTACGTTTGCTGCGTTTCATTCATGAGACTGTATTATGTCCCTTCCATCGTTTCGCAATGGAGACACTCGATCCGGAAAGAGAATGAATGAGAAAAAGGCTCTATTTGTTCATCATTAAATACAGTATGAGGTCACGGAGTTGGATCCCCTCCAAGACCCGATATCACAGTAACCCCCCAAAAAACATTTCGTACTTCCGCTTTTCCCACAGTAATCAAGCGCTACCGTGAACGGGAAGAAAAAAATGTAAGAAGACAAAATCAGGGTGATTTAAAATGCTTCTTTTTAAATGTAGGAGTAACATTTTCTGGAGATCCGGTATTCTGTGCGTCTCACTCGAAGTGTAGAGCACAGGGATGAGAAAAGTGCTTTTCACGGGCTTGGTTCCGAGAGCTGTCAGTAAGGTGATCCGGCGGCGTGACAGCAGTAATTGTGTCCCCCATCAATGGCCGCCGCGACGGTAGGAAGCGACACTGGATCCCCCTGTCATCCGCCGCTGAAAAGGGTTGTCACGGTGATGTATGGTGACTGTAATCCTCGCGCCGGGAGCCCTGGCGTTTACCTGGCATATCCTTCCCTTCCCGTCAGAAGAGCCGAAACAAGGTGTCTTAAACCTGAGACGAGATTAGAGGCTCTTAAGAGAAAGAGAAACAGTGAGGAGTACTGAGAGAGGGGGGAAGAAAGAAAGAGAAAGAAAGGAACACGGAGGAAGAGAGAGAGACCAGAGGGTCATTCGCTCACCTACAAATGTATGCCCCAGAGAAGCAGGCTGTGAAAGTGTAGGCTTTGTGTCTTATTCAGGGCCAAACCTGTGCATTCTGCTTGTTTCCATTTTTTTGGGTGGGGTCACTTACATCTGTACATTTTCAGGGATTCAGTGAAATCTATATGTTTCCAGGGGTCACACTTAAATCAATACCTTTTCAGAAGGGTATACTTAAATTTGTACTTCTCTTTCTAAAAGATTAACAACACATCTGTGTCCCTCTTCTTTGGAGGGAACACAATACCTACAACAATACAATCATGACATCACAAAGAAATATATCTCCTTTCAGAATGTCATTCAGAACCCCCATACTCAGAAATCAGTTTAATATCAAATTATGATCAATTATACATGAATTATTTTGTCATTAAATTGTTTTAACATGTGTTTCCGTACCTCTCCAAAAGTTGGTTTCGCTCACTCACAGCTGACTGGGACAAAACTGCAAAAAAAACAGTGATGTTTTATAGTTTAAGTTGATATTCAATGATGCTTCATGACTTGTTTATAAGGTACAAACAGTGTCTACTTTTTGATATGCACTGCAAAACAATTAAGATATGTTAATAACAGCAATACAGTGATGTATAATATTTTATCAACAGTCTGTCTTCATACAGGGAGCTGTAAATGCTGAAGACCCTGGGACCCTAAAAGACCAAACTCACCACAGTGGATTCGCTCCAGATTAAAGACACCTGACCAGTCACAATGGGCCAGTAGCCTGCTCTCTTCACCACACACCCTCCTGTTCAGCTGTCTTACTAAACCTTATTTACCCCATAGAACAGGCCTGTACTCAACTGACACTATAGATCCCTTGCCTGGTACTATGGTTGGGGTTAGAATGTTACACCTGGGGCATATACCAGCACACCAGTGTTGTGCACAAAAAAGGATTTGTTGTGAAATAGTGGCACTGAAGTAGGGATATTATGTGTACAGTGATGAATGAGACAAACGTCAGTTTAACTAACTCCTTATTTAGTCAGGATAAAGCTCTATGGTGCTGTCATGTGTTGGGAAACAGGCTTTTATATAGTAAAAGGAGCAGAAATGGGAAGGAGTAGTGCTTTCATGTCAGCATTCAATAACTCAAGCTAACCTGGCCCAACTGTCCAATTGAAATGAGCCTGCCTTAATCTCTAGCCTTGTTTCTATTATCACACAAAACAAGAACCATGCACGGCCCTTTGCATGCATGGGGTGCATGCAGATGTCAAAGTGCTGTCTCATTGTGGTGTTATCCCATGAGGGGATGTCACTTGTGATCTCTTCAGCCATTCCAAATGTCTTACTGCTTACACCACAACCCAAGATGTGGGAATTTGGCTCTAAAAATTACACGCACTACAGTTCTGCTTCACTGTTTAAAATCTCTTCCTGAAGGTCAAGGCATTATACCCAATTTTATAGCATTCTCAGCAGGAACAATCCTAAATGTGTGCTTAGGGGTGTTTCCTGAATCAGGCTCGTTATCACCAGATCTTTGAAATGGGTCCATAAACGTGTAATCACTCTGAGAAAGCAGGTCCGTGTGTGAGTGAGTAACTCCAATGCATTGATCACCCAGCTGCTTCAGGTTTGGTTTAACCTCCCACAACGATCAGATATGGTATCTCAATGTCCTGTCTTTGGAAAATAAAGCCCAGCATTACGCAGAAGGTGTTCTGTGTGATTCCAAGATTGTTCTGTGTTTTGGGAATGTGGCTGTGTCCGCAGGGACCTCTCTGCCGGTGCCAGTGTTTCCTGCTTGGGAGTGCAGATTAATTCTGCTGTTGTTTCTGCTTCGCTGGAACTCCTATTCCTTTAACCTGATTAGTCTCAGATTAAAATTAGGATCCTGAAACATTCCTTTGGTGTGAGCTGAGCATTTGGAATGTTTTCTTCTTCAGGGCAATGTTTTGGACCAGGACTGTTGTCATAGTTTGGATCAGTGTTTTTACGCCCAAACTGAATGTGACATGTAGGCCACGCCCACACCTCCTACTGCGAATCCAATAAAAAATCAGTGTTATTGTTACCATGGCTGTAAAGTGTGCAGTTGCTGCTTCATTTAAGGTAACTAAAGATGATCTATAATAATAAGATTCCAGGCTCTAAACACTTAACAATTGAAAATTCTATCTGGCCCATTGAACATTCCAACACCAGAAACTCTGACAACTTCAACAACAACAGGAACTCTTTGGCAGAAACAGGAAATGAGTGTGAGGCCTGTATGGTCCTCTTACAGGAACTTTATGTTCTTCTCCTCCGGCCTGCATCAGGTAGCCGTTTTCACCTGGCACATGTGCAAAAATCTGACTTGGCAAAAAAGAGTAGAATGAACAACCCTCCAGAGTGGCTCTTTATTGGTGTTGTTTCTCATCACCAGACAGCTCTACAAGGTGCCACCAAAGACTGTGTATACAACCAAGATGGCTTTCCTGCTTTGTTTAATCAAACTGTCTTTTGCTGGAACTCTTTGGGTTTGACAATTTAAACAGTGACCAGAACTCTTAAACCAGACCAGGAATGGACACAGAATCAGTGGTGTCCACAGTGATACATGATCTCTATCTACCCCTACTCAAACTGTGAAATGTATTAGTGCTGTAACACTGTAAGACCTTTAATGTGGGGTTTCTTTCAGAGGGTCAGGTGCTGTGGATTTGTTTACTGGGATGGCACGAATGTGAAATCAGAAAATCAGGCTTAATGAGACAGGCAGTACAGATAACTTTTATAATAAGCACATTTTTACAATAGACAAACCCTTTCAGACTGCTGAGGACGGCTATGAGGACTATTCATTTTCACTTTGTTGCAATATAGAGTCTTAGGGTTAGTGTGAACTTGTATGATATACAGTATGTCAGTAATCATACTGCCCTCCTGTGGCAGTGTGTAATAATCGATTTGCAGAATTTGCTTTATTTTATGTTGCAGGCCATTTAAAAAGAAAACAACCCTGATTTCTTGCTTGAGCTACATTAAAATTGGTTTCATAACAATGCTAACGAAGATGATGAGGCTTTGATGCTCTGCAGATGTCCTTCCAGCTCGGTTACCCAGAGTTATTACTGCGTTTCTAAGCCTTTACGCTATTTTCCGGCTGCTCCCCCAGGACGCCCTGTTGTTTTGGCATGTTTGGAGGAGAACATCAGTAGAACCACCCATCACAGCTCTAAAAACAGACGCGAATGACAAGCGGCAGCGCCGCGCACATCCTGCCTCTTTTAGCCCCGCATCGCTGCAGTCTGAAGAGGCTTCCTCTGCCTGCAGGCGCTCCTCGCGCGCGTTGTGCGTCATCGGAGAATCACGGAAAACCGAACCGAGTCCCTGCTGTTTACCGGCGCTGGCGGCTGGAAGTTTACTGCTGTGTGGTCCGCTGATTGCCACAAATCAGTGTTTTGATTTTCGCGTGCGTGTGAGGGTGCGTGCTTGCGTGCGTGCATGATTATCTGTGAGAAAGAGTGTGCGCGCGTGAGTGCACATATGTGTGTAATCTCATGTCTGTGAGAGATGTAGTGTTGTGTGTGTGTGTGTGTGTGTGTGTGTGTGTGTGTGTGTGTGTGTGTGTGTGTGTGTGTGTGTGTGTGTGAAAGAGTGTACACAGGCATGAGAGACTGCAAGTGCGTGTGGAAGCACTGCCGAGATATTTTTGGATGGAGACTTTACCTTCTCTGCTATTTTCATCGTCATGACAACAGTCTGCCTCCTAAGTCTATAATTATGCGAGGACAGCTTGATCAAAAGCATCCCCTCCACGTCGCCTTCCCCCTGACAGCGTTCGCCAGCGCGTGGCTGACTGGCAGCTTGGCACAGACCGGGGATCGGAGGCACAGTCG
>CM032895.1:2042500-2195000 GCA_019176425.1 Megalops atlanticus | reverse complement strand
TGTGTATAACGCATGGAAGCTTTGGCATGAGAGACCAGTTTAGCTGCCAGGTGTGTGTGTGTGTGTGTGTGTGTGTGTGTGTGTGTGTGTGGCTCGCTGTGCCAGGGTGAGGGGCACAGAGAGGGTTACTCTGGCAGGGCAGGTAAGGCTCCCATTCACCCACACTTCAAACAGTCTACTTAGAGCCAAGCCTTACGTCACTGCAGCCAAATCGCAAAACACCTGCAACCTTCTCACCCCCCACTGCCCCACCCCCCATTGTCCAAATGGCACGCACCCGAAAGTGCGACTCAGACAACAAATAGGGAAGGTAGCCTCACCTGAATTTACAGGTTCGGCCTAACAGCTGCAAAACAGTAAATACCAGCGTGTTCTCTGAAGGTGACATTTATAACACGAATGTCGGTTTAAAGTGTTGGAACACCTTTTTTATGACAAACGCAATTAAACTGTCACTTTTTCCGACTCAAAGCCTCTGTTAATCGGCTGGAACGACTTCAAAACCCTCTCTTTGAAACCAAACCCCTGGCTGTTCGCATGAAGAATGCTAGTAACGTGTCATTACTGTATTATTTTAATTTTGGTAATAAGCGCTATGATGGACACATGCTGAAGACCTGTATGATGAAAGTCACATTGGCACCATAAAAAAGCGAACAGCAAAGTCAAATTCATTTTTAAAACTTGATTTTACTCAATGTTTATGATTTTACGAAAATATACCACTCATTTTTTATTCATCTATAGATTTTGTTTCAAAATAAATCAGCGTCAGTTTTTGAAATGAAAATGGATCATGTCGAGACTTTTAACACTTGAGCGAGCATGTGTGCTGCAACACGATGAAAAAACGCACACAGGCTCACGTGCGAATCTCATCAGCTCTCCCGGGTTCGCGGCAGACGTCTGTAACCGATGCCAGATGCGTGGTTTAACGGAGACGCGGGGAGAGGAAGCGCAGTAATGGGAGGTCGGCTGCGCTGCTGCCAGGCCAGAAACGCACGGCCGATTTATGGCGCAGGGGCCGTGTGCCTCTGCACTCACCGCGGTAGCGCGCTCTCATACACTCAGCCTCTAGGGGGAGCTATACCGTTCGCTGTCCCACCTCAACATAAACTGCGGGCGTCTGCGCTATTGAACAACAGAAACAAGCTTGCATGGGAAAATAATCATAAGAACACACCAGCTGCTTGTTTGCAATATCAAGTGCTATTTGAATGTTGCAACAGCCTTACAAATACGCAAGAATATAAAACCTTTCGCCTCTTTATTCTGCTGAAATGATGAGAGAGGAGTCAAGTGCAAACTGTGCGAATGGCGAAATCAATGCAAGGTTTCCATCTTAGTGTGTGAAACTTAAATTATCATAACTTTAAGTATCAAAACCATAAAGTTAATTATTTATAGACTTGGACTTTTAACATTGTGACTTTAAAGACACATCAATAATGTCACTTCATCTTGAATTATAATGCTGCATGTAAATTACATCAAAAGATCCACAATGCCAGCATAAATGACATCCATCACAGTAACCATCACCATCATATCAGTTTTTCCCCAAAAAAATGCTGAGATACATCTGCTCATCCATTCTGATGGCCGTCCAAAAGTGTAAAACCAGACACACCCACCCACGCGCGGTGAGTGAGCACACTAGTGGCTCTCTTCGTGCCATAACAGCTGCCTATTTTTCTCATGAACAGAGGTTCGATTGTCTTTGCGCTGCCCCGGGCTCCCACTCAGACTCTGCGGGGGGAAGCGGGGAGCGGCACGTCCTGCGTTCTGCAGACGCGGGGCACGGTCTCTCACACGGCCCCGAGGAGCTTCCGCTGGGCAGATTTACTGTGGGCTCCGCTCGAGTTTCGCCATCCCCTCCTCAGAAGAAATACGGCGCTGAAAGATCACTCTTCTGGGCTGGATTATAAATGTCATGTCCTGAATAGCTTTGACCGCTGATCCGGTCAGTCCTGTGAGACTTTCACGGCCGATGCCGAAAATAAAGAGTAGAATAAATAAAATGCATTTGCTTAGCAGATGGTCCTGTCTGAGCTAACTCACACAGCTGACGTTTTTACATTTTGTCCTTTTGTGCAGTTCACTTGTATTTATTGAAGCAGCTCAGCTGACAGGCTTTGTTCAAAGCACAACAGCAGTGCCCCAGCTGAGATTTGAACCTGCAATCTTCTCCTGCCTGCTACTCCATCACACTTCTGCCTCTAGTAATATTTGAGTGCATGTGTGTATGTGTGTGTGTGTGTGTGTTTGCGTGCATGTGTGTATGTGCGTGTACATGTGTGTGAGGGGGATATTGGAACAGAATTTAATGCTCTCTATCTGTCAGACTCACTCTGAAACATCTGTGATGTTATGACATGAAATGACAGAATAATTGTAGAGGAAGCATTTACCTACAGCTGGTCAGCAGACCATAATAACCCCTGGGGTCTATATCTGGCCTCTGCCTGGTGATGACTGCGGAGTTATTCTGGTATTACTCTGTGAGTTCAGGATTCGCTTTGGGCTGAATATGCTTGATAAGTTTCGCGGGTCTCTCTACCCTGGCTCCACACATCACAGCCGATATGAGGTACGCTGCAAAATGTCTCGGCTCCAGAGAAAAAGGAACTCAGCACCTCGTTCTGCAGGGTTCTCTTTCAGGACCTATTACTTTGAAAAATCACCCCCGAAACCAAACACCCTTCCTCCTGTGAAGGGATCGTCTGGTTTACTTGGCTTCCCTTTTTCGAATGGGCTCTCTTTTCACCTTGATAGCTACTTTGATTTACGGGTGATTTATGACCTGCTTAATTGTGTGATTGTGGAATTTGATAATCGGGCCACACTTCGTTTTAAAGGCCTGAATATCCTCTTCCAGAATGTTTAATAAACATGTGGCTTGCTATAAGAATGACCTATTGTTTGAGACAGTCAATAAACAGAGATAAAATGGGTGGTAACAGTTACAAACAGGTTTCACTTCAGCATCGGCCTCTGTGTTGGGACTGACAGCTTGTATCTTGTGTCAGCTTCCTGTATCTCTATTCAACGCTGAGCAATGTAGCATTTTGAATACTGACAGGGTTTGTACTATTTTGAAATAATGTTTCAATACAGTGAAAGTGGCATTTATATCCTAACTTCAGAGCATTTGTTATTGAGGAGAGGGAATGCATCAATCGGTAACAATATACAAGCACCTGAGATTATACAAGTAAATAAATTTGGGAGGACAGAAAGGGGAGGCGCTACTCCAGTGATGTCATCCGAGCAGCTAGTAGGAACCTGATGAATCACTGTGTGTCCGAGATATCTGGAAACCCTTGCTGACCTACCCACCAATCTGTTCTGTCCCTGTGGGCTCCCCAGCAGCTGTTGGCTCTCCGTCCGTTCCCTGATGATGAGTTGGACTATCGCCTTTATGCCATCAGTTTTAATAACAAATAAATAAACTGAGAAAAACACTGCTGTGTCCCTGGGGGCCGTGGGAGCCCAGATGACAGAGCTGGCCTGAAAGAATTCCCCAGTCAGTAAGTTCACCTTTGCTGCCTTTGATTTGTATTTTGTAAACTCTCGCAACACACAGTTAGGTTACACTAGCTACTCCGTTCTCTGCCATTTTCATCATTTTATTTCGATTCAGGGTAGCTGGTCTTAACGATACTCCAAGGGTCTCTCTACTTCCACTGCAAATCCTAGTAAACTATTCCATACATTAACAGCCCCCATGCACTTCATGGTATTAATGTGAAATTTACCAGTAGATACTTTACAGGCCTGTCCTCCCGATCTGCTGACAGAACTCAGCAGCAGTTGGTCTACTTCACTCAAATCCCTTTTAAGCCTGTATAAAACTCAATCAAATCCCCTATTGTAGACCATGCAGACTACCCCACACAGCTAGTTTAACCTATGTTGCTCATTTAGCCCATTAAGCTAATTTAGCCCATGCACCGTAGTGAGGCAGTGTAGTGTAGTGGTAAGGAGCAGTGCTCGTGACCAGGAGGTTGCTGGTTCGATTCCCCATTGGGGCACTGCTGTTGTACCCTTAGGCAAGGTACTTAAACTACAAATGGAAACATCAAGCTGTATAAATGGATACCATGTAAACAATTGTAACCTAAAGTCGCTCTGCATAAAAACATCTGCTAAATGACAATAACGTAATGTAATGTAGCCCATGAAGCTAATTTAACCTCTGATGCTACATTAACTCGTGCAGCTGCCCCTGCCTTTGCTGCTTGTGTTCCTGCAGGGGGCGCCCATGTGCCCGCACAGTGCTGAGCCTCCTCCCTGGGGCCTGGGGAAGCTGCACGGAGGCGAAGCGGCAGGAGTGCAGGTTTAATAGTGCTCGCTGCTGTGGGGTCCCGTCCCTGCAGCACGAGCAGGGGGTCCGGTCTTAAAACGGTCACATCTGCCCGTCCCGATGACCGCAGCTCTCTGCGGGAGCTCGGAGGCTGAGGCCACATGACTCAACGGCCAAGGGGGCCTCCAGCTGCCGGGGTGTAGGATAGAGCAGACATCACTCATCACCCATCACTCATTGCAAGTAGCGAGTACTGCAGCGGGTCTGCTGCACTTGAGCACAGTGTGGTATGTGCATTTTTGCTGTAATACAGCGCTTCCTCTCACTCCACCCCTTCCCTCTGTCTCTGTCTCTCTCTGTCTGTCTGTCTGTCTGTCTGTCTCTTTCTCTCTCCCCCCTCTCCCCCTCTCTCTCTCTCTCTCTCCCTCCTCTTTCCCCCTATCTCTGTCTTTCCCACTCCCTCATATTCCATGTACCAGGGCTCTTCTTTATTTAAAAGCAGACTTTAGCGATTGCTCTTCCAGACATCACCTTCATCGTCAATACCTGGCTGCATTTCACATTCGATTTCCAGTTTTTGATATTATTTGATTCATATGTTTTACCAGCCAGTTCACAGTTATTTTCATATTTCGCATGAATTCATCACTTAATGCTGACAGATGTTTCTTTTAAAAAATGGAACTCATGTGCCGGTCCCTGTGAGACTGAGATAGGGGCTACGTTTGAAAATAATGAAGACTGCTCACCGAGGCTTCATTGTAAAATAAAACGAGAAGGATGATGGCTGTGAAAATGAAACTAAATATTTTCACTCCATTTGTCTCTGACTGTGGTAAGCAATCAGCTCTGGAGGTGACCTGCACCGCCAGGGGGGGCAGACAACTCTGGGACGCTGTGATTCTCTGTCACGAGTGTGATTCTTCTTAATGGACACCAGAGAGCAGGGAACAAGGGGACTCTTTTGATATGCTAACAAGAGGGAAACATCCAGGTATTTCTAGCGACATACAAAGACTTCACGGTGAGAGCCATGACATGCCTATCACAGGACCAACAAGAACAACAGGAAATCTGATCCTTGGTTTTGGAAAAGCATCCGTACACAGTTGCTCTCTCTGCCTGGAGCTGTGATTGGCTGGATTCCCTGGCAAGGATGAGGTAAACGGACGCTGTGCCTGTTAGAATTCCTGCGTAGGTTCCCTTCCTGGGTCAGGATCTGGTCTGCTGGTGCCACATGTTGGAATTTCATAAAACTCTGCTGTTCTGAATTTTTGCAGTCCTATTGTGTCAGTGCAAAAGGATTTTTTTATTTCTCTTGTGTTGCACACACCTTGACAGCTGGTCTTTCATTTTGCTGTTTGCTGCTTGCAAATTCCTGTGCGTTAAGTGTAAATGCAAATTCAAATATAAATTCGAATGCATATTTTACTATGGGATGCTGACCTGACTCTCGCGTCTCCAGATAGCTGCAGCAGGTCAGGGCCGGAGACACGTGAAGCTGGTTATGAAGACTCAATCTCTCAGGATGCCCCCCTATGAAGTTACTGTCAGCATCTGAACTGTTTATGGCTTCCTCACACAACAGCACAGGTAGTCCAGCCATTTAAACATCTGGCCATTCTGGAACATCTGGAGAGACATCATAAATCATCTTTCCCTTTTGCAAGTCTGCAAAGATGCTTGTATGCATTTTCATCCCTGAATTCCCTGCAGCAGAATTTGGGTCACTGACAAACTAGATCAACAAGTAATCATTTTTCATTGATCTCTTTTCCTAACTTACGTAACAAATGAACAAACAAACAGCAATTGCCGGGAAGTTAAACATTTTTGAAAATAATTTATCAAAAGTTCAAAAAGTGTTTGAAAAGTGTTTTCATGTCATATGAATTGTAATCAAATGCCATATGTTATGTAGGCTTCCCTGTCAATTATCATCTTTTGCCCTGTTAGTTTCCATGTGTTTTGCCATTAAAGTCACTTTGAGCCCTTTGCAAGCCTCTCAAGTGCAAAATGTGTTCATTCCTACGCTGCTCGCTTCTCAATGGGGTGTATTAACCTTTAATAACAATAACTTAAAATGGGTGACATTATTTGTGACTGTGACATTTATTTACATTCTTAATGAAGACAAATAGGAAAGCAACTGTCAAAGAATAACTGAGCGTCTTTGGTTGAAGCAGTCAAACCCAAATGCTGTATGTGTCACAGTGAAACACATACTATATATTTGAGAGACTGCCAACCTTGGCACCATGCTTTAGTAAGCATGACACACTATTAACATGTGTCTGTGTGTGAACAGTAACATGTGTGTGCATGCATGGGTGTGTGTATGAGTGACTCAGTGTGTGCATGTGCTTATGTACGTGCCTGTGTAGATGTGTTTGAAGTGCAGTTGTAACCTCTCAGGCCAGATGCACACAGTTGAGAGCCCCGTTGCTATGAGAACGCTGTTTAAGTGTGAGGTCACAGTAAGCTGATTCGGCTCCCATTCCAGACCCAGCTGGAGAATTACCCCGTACCTGCTACAATTAAAATGCCTTCTCCTCCAATAAAAAAGGTCTAAATGGATAAAACAGCTGTCACTCAAGGTCCCCTGCCATTTAATTGGACGGCTTTAGGTTCTCTGCCTCTTGTTAATCAATGCCATTCAGCCATGATTTTGAAGTTTAGAAACCACTTCCTTAATGCCTGTCTGTTTCTAGTCTATTCTCTGACTATTTGTGTGAATAATCTCATGCCTGTGAATATCCTGCAGTCTTAGCAAGGACTTAACGGGACCACCTGCTTAGATTAAGCATGAATGACAGAGAATTGAGGGTGAATTCTACCTCATTTAGGAATCTTATTAAACGAGTCTTTAATAAACATGTTACTACACATTGATTGTCTTATTTTCTAAACCTGTTAATATAAAGAGAGTAAGATGGTAGTACATGGGTAATAAGATATCCATGTGTGTTGGAGTAAGACTTGTCAATTACTAACAAAACTGGATTTAACTGTAAATATCAATGACTTCAATTAAAGTTTCTAAACAATAAAACTGAACACACTGGTAGGTTTGTATGTGTTCCATCATCATTTTCTACCAGCAGGGTACTTATCAATCTGTTTGCCAACTTTAAAAAGTACCCATTTAACAGGCAGCAGGGTACTTATCAACCTCTTTCTTACAGTAAAAATGACATAAAACAGTGACACTCCAAGCATGGTTTCTGATTATTTTGCTGATGGTGTGGTGTTGAAATGGTAACTTGTGGGTGTCTTTGTGTAGTTTCTGAAGTGCATCACAAATATGCAATATGCATTTGGATCCATCTCTCAGAATTGCGGCCATCAACACCAGAGGCAGCCTATGGATATGAAAATGCATGAGAAACGCACTGAAAATGCATCTGCATTAAATGCAGTAAGCCCACCGCTGTTCCCACATGTGCGCATAAAATGCGCGGCTGGATTTTTGGCCCAAGTTGAAAGGTTATATAAAAACCTCCCATTCATGTCGTATAGTTATGAATCATTTCCGAAAGGAAATCAGTTTTCTGCTCTGGCCAAAATGACATTTTAAGCAAAAAAATATAAATTGAAAGACAAATCAAAACGCACGATTGGAACCGACCGCAACTTTGAGTGAATGCGGCCCTGCTGAAGCCCGCGGCGGTGCACTGGGAGCCGGGGGGAGCCGCAGGGAGAGCAGCCGCAGGCGGCTGGGCGTATCGAATCACCAGCTGCCTCGGACCGAGTCACGGGGCTGTAAAAGAGCAGGGCCCTGCCAAAACGCCTCTCCACCAATTAGAAGGCACATTCACACGGGAGCCGCCCGGAGATCAAGCGGCAGTTTGACCTCACAACAGGAGTTTACGGCAAATCACACCACAGCAGGAATACCTCTGCAGGGCTGGGTTTGTTTCCATGGTAACTGTTTCACACACATCATGCTCTGATCACAGGCATAAATGTTCAGATTTCCTATGTATAATCGCAGTATACTGCAGTGTTGCAAATATTCAGCGGGTTTAAGGACACGTGAGCCTTTGTCTGCTTTAGTGTAATTGTGAGCAGCTGGTCTCACAGTGACATATATCTTGTTATACCTTAGAATTAATTTTTTTGGGGAAAAGCCAGTATTTGCAAATGGACCCAAGGGAAAGTGTTCATTTGGACGTACCAAGCCTGAGCCAAGTAAGTGGCCTTCACATGGCTGGCTTATAAATGCCTGATATGTCAAACCAAACACTTTCCCTGTGTTCTGTTTTATTGCACCACACAAGGTAAAACAAAATCAAAGGGATTTACAGATGCTAAATAAAATCTAAAACTTTCACTTGGCACCATTTTAAAGAACAACCCAGGATGACCTAACTGCTTTATGAAGAAAGTGTTTTGAGAGGCTAATTTGGTGCCCAAAGCTGGGTCATTCTAATGATGTGAAATCTTTATCGTTTGTCTTCTTTAAAATGTATACTTTTCCAACTTTCTCCTTGCAACAAAAAACATTTTTTGACAAGAGCAAAAGCTATTTTATCGATGTTCATTACTGCACAAGTTATACTTTAAATTTTAAGGAGGAAGCCATTGTAGAAGAGAGATGAAAAATGCTGAAAATTATTTACAGAATTAATAATTACATTTTTAGGTGAACAACTGGTTAATTCACCCTTCATCGATCGATTTAATCGAAGCTAACGTGATTGAATCAAAAACTGAGTCAGTAGTAACTCATAAAGGCAGTGCAACCCAACACAGTGCAAACCTAAAGCCGATGGCCTACCAGCCCACCGTTTCTGCAAAGGCTTCTACACGGAATGTTCACAACACTTTGCTGCATAAAATGTATATCGCAGCCACATGTATTTACATGTCCATCTAGTGACGTATTTCTGTCTCTGTAATTATTCATATTCATCTATTAATAATCAGTAAACGCCTGTCTCTTAACAGACGTGTTCGTTCCTGAGAAAGGAGGCGGAGTCTGGTGGGAGAGGCGGGGCGGGGCCAGTCGAAGGTCACAACTGAGCGCGCTCAGAGCTGTGTCCGCTGTCCTGGCTGTCCTCGTTGCCGGTGGGGTCAGCGCAGTGGCGTAGTCCGGCCACGGCGGGGAACTGCGACGGCAGCAGCGCCCCCTTCCTCACGTTCAGCAGCTCCCGCTCACGCGCCACCGCCCCCTGCTGGCCACCCTTCACCCGTTTCCACTTCATCCTCCGGTTCTGAAACCAGACCTTCACCTAAAAGAGGCACCAGAGAAAAGAGCTATTTACGACGGCAGGGACGGAGATCACAGGAGTCTGGAAAGCGGACTGCCATTGTGGATTTCTGCATTTTTTTATAGATCAGGTTTATTTCGGAATCCAGCATCATTGTAAAACTCTTTGCCCTCTGTGTGACAAGAAGCACAGTCTGTTTCCGAGTGTTGGAGAGCGTTTATATGCACACGAGATAAAAGCGTCTGACGGCCCACACCCCTGCCAGCTTGGAGCGCACGTCACAGCCGTATCCTCTAACATCCTCCGTGTTTGCATGCTCACTAAAGGAAAACATTACCGTTATTGGTGAGGCTTTCGGAAGCCGCCCCTCTCCACCGTGACAGCGGAGACTCGCGGTGGAGGCTCGCTTTCGGCAGCGGTTTGCGTGTCAGCAGTTTGCTATGTGCTGATGGCGCACGCAGCCGCGTCTGCCTGCTGGCGGCCGCCGCTTCCTCCTTCCCCTTACTCGACAAGTTTGCTCGGTATTTACGTCTCCCAGGGCGATGATTAAACCGGGGCTTAAAACGGCGGAGGTGGCCCGGGACCAGTGAAAGAGCAGACACTGTCACTGGAGGATCTCTCTCCAGGCTGGATTTATTTTAAGGCTCACGGCCCGCTGTGGCCAAGTAAGAAGAGCAATGAAAGAATGACAACAGTAAATTAATAACCTAGAGTGACCAGCATTAAAATGATGACTAATCTAAAGAACAGTATTTTGTATTAGAGACAGGAGCTCTTTCTGCAGGGTATGACTCTATTCTATGTTCTGGGAATCATAAATATGTGAATGCCCTTATTCAGTGAAAGAGACTCTGTGCTATAGGAGGTGTCTGTCCAATGAGACGCTAAACCAAAGTCCGGACACATTGTAGTCATTGAACATCCCTCTGCACCTATTGCAAATCCTAATCAAAGAATTGCTCAAGAATTGCTCAAAGAATCAAAGAACTAATCACCCGCCACCAGCCTTACAGCTGATTGGTTGCTGCTTTACAGGAGAAGATAATCACATCATCGACTTTAAATAAGGTATAAAAATAAAATGAGAGATTCAACCCTACTAAGCTGTGGTGTATCTGTAGCTTTGGCTAAATCACTTTTTATGCGCTTGTGCAGCAGTAATCATCTGACACGCCGTCATGCAGCCAACATCTATTTTTCGTACAACAAGTCACACAGCAGATGATAGGCACTGCTCCACTGTCATTATCTGGGCAACTTGCAGGTGCCTGACCAATCACAGGATGCCCGAGAGTGGTGAGATCGAAAAACCCAGGGCGACCCACTCCTACCCCCATGCAGAATGAAGCCAATTTGTTCTGTTACTATGGGCTTCCGGTCATCATCGGCAGATGACAAAGCCAGTTTTTAACCCAAGCCGTATGTATCAGCCTGTTCACTGAGCCGCCTGAGAGATCTTGAGAAACAGATTTAAGCAAGAGTAATATTTTAAGTAGCTTAAATCTATGGACAAACCACAACACAAATCTTCACCAGGATTTCTCTGATTGGAGTTGTGTCATTCTATTGCTGTTGGGTCACTGTTTTAATCAGGAAGATAATGAGAATGACCAAAGGAAGAGCGAGCCTGTTAGACTGAACGTGTGCCATACTTGTCTCTCCGTGAGGTCGAGGTTCACGGCGATTTCGTAGCGTCTGAGTCTGCTCAGATAGTTGTGGTGGGCGAACTCGGCCTCCAGCTCTCGGATCTGCTCCTTGGTGAACGCCGTCCTCTCCTTCCTGGGCTTGCCGCTCACGTCTGACTTGTAATTCCTGTCGTGGGAATCTGAAATGAAAAACAGAACATTTTCCAGTCGCCATAAAGTTTCCCAAAAAAAAGAAGGAGAGGGAGAAAGAGAGAGAGCGAGAGAAAGAAAAAATAGAATCATGCGATAGACTGCAGAGGCCCCTTTGAAACCAAAATAAAATGAGAGTAAAACCATTAGGGTTGCCAATCGCCTTTTATTATAGCGCCGGTGCTAACACATGCAGTACGCTGGCGTGTGAACGCATCTGAATCACTGACCGTTCCCCTTCCCAGAATGCAACTGTGCTAATGTTAAAGCAGATTCATTTTTTCAATGAGTAATTCTCCAAAATGCCAATTCTCCGCAACTCGCTCTTTTTATTCACTGTGTTATTTTTGTTAGTCAGTTCCCTGCATGCAAAGTTCAATGTACGTATTCACAGTTGTTGCACAAAAGTGACAGTGAGTTCTCCTGTTTACCAGAGAGAGCAAGCTATCGCTGCCTTCTCTGGTGAGAAGATAAATGTATGAATGTGGTGGAGACGATGCAGGTGGTTTCCCAGGAGTCACAGAGGCGCCGGGTCGCCCCCTCGCCCGTAAAGCGGGTGGTCCCGGAAACGCTGAGACACTGTGCAGAACGCTGTGTGGGCGTGCGGGGAGGGGCCCCGTCTCAGGGGTCCGAACCCCACCCTGTCGACGCCCCACACAGTATATCACCTGCTTTAAAGACAACAGACCCCTTGTTCAACAGCCAATCACAGCTCAGAAACAAAATGGAGTGCTGAAAACAGGAGAAACACTCATGGTTACTGTAGGGCCTCCTGCATCTCTGTCCCTGCAATAGCCCTGTGATGCCGCATTACAGTGAATACCACAGAGTCTGAAATAAGCGTAAAACGCAGCCATAGGACTTTGAAAATGCTGAAGATGGCACTTAAGAAAATCAGGGAAAGTGTTTGGTTTGACATTTATGAGTGTTTTTAAGTTAGTCACACAAGAGCTATTTTTTTGGTGTGTGCATGGTATGTCTGGCTAAACACTTTCATTTGGCTTCTTCTCAAATGCTTTTTGAATTCAAGTTAATTTTACACTCCAAGCAGATATATATTTTTAAATGACATTTAAGAGTAAGATACTGATGATTTTGGAAACAGCCCAGGGTATCCTTAAAGTGTATTAAGACTAAGAGAAAGATTTTCTCCTGTTACTATTGGGAAAAAGTCATGCTTGTAGCTGATTTTTCAACAACATGTCTCTTTTGTCAGATTCTGCGGCTGGGTTTTGGGTACACTTCAATAACGCACTGTTAACGTCACATTTCAAGGCGACGAAAACTTGTCGGCTAATTTATGTGCGGTGCTCTGTTGCGCTGCATATTAATCTGGGCTGTAAATGCGGCTCGCGCTCACAAACCCAGAACGCTGCAGCCGCGAGGCTCGGCTCGCTTGGGCAGACACGGGGACTCCGCATTTATGAAGAACCGTCTGACACCAAACGAAATATGGCTCGATGAAAAGACCCATTTTCATAATGCATTTTAATGAGGGTAAAAAAAATATATTGTTTTGGTTGTTTTGCTGTTTGTCGTGTAGTGTTTGTATTTCCATGCACGTGATCAATTCCCAGTAGGGTTTGGCATCCCCGCTGGTTTGCGGTCTCTCTTCCTGGCAAAAATGCCGAGTAGGCTACTTCCGAGGCTTATCGTTACCTTAATTAATGTAACCTAATAACTGTTCAAAGTATATAATTAAGGATTCTGATGGAACAAAACCCAGAGGCCTATCTTTTCATTTTGCATTTTTCAGAGGAAAAACATGAAAAAAGCAAAAACTGTCTTCTAAAATGAGGATGAATTCACCTCTACATAAAAGTATAAATGGAATAGTATACATATTCAATCAGGTCTGTTTAAGCAGCTCATTTCACGTAATGATTTATATGGAATTTCATATGCACATTCATGCAGATTTAAAAAAATTCTCTGCATTGGTTATCATACAGACACTAAAACACTTTGTTGTTAAATGCTTTAAGATTTTTTTAAAAAGGATTAATATCCTATGCACTGCCTCTCTTTAATTCAATATGAAATGAGAGAAAATCACTGCCAAACGGAGTCAAGCCACTGCGCAAGTCATGAAACAAATGGAGTAAAACGGGCTTCGGTTAGTAAGTGAAAGTTAACACCAAGCCGCTGCTCTGCGACTGAATCCCGCATTGGTAAACATTTTCATTGTTCATTGTCAAAAGCGGAAGTACGGCCAGCAAACTGAAGCTGGTGCTGTCACAGTAAGATATACTGCCGTGTGCATGCGCTGTATGTACACAAACTTGGTTCTTCAGTTTAGTCCCCTACAGTATAGGCTCTGTCGCAACCCTTTATTAAAACCACATGTTTTTTTTTATTTCGTTATATTTAATTTTATTCTTTTTATAAAAAAATAATACTAAAATAATACTAAAAAAATACTTGCCCCATTGTTCATATGCCATACATTGTGCTTCAGTCTGTGGCATGACTCCTGCTAACTGTCTCTGTAGGCGGTCAGGATGACCGCCAATTACTTGTATTAGACTGGGCAACCATTACAAGCCATTATAAATGGTTCATAAAAGAACAATGTATTATGGTAAACATTTTAGGTCTTAGGGCCTGGTTTCCTCTTTGTCCTCAATGACTCAGGGGAAACAATACAAAGGCCAGCACTCAACCTGTGGCATCTCCTAGTCTGTATTTATCTTGTCATTAACTATCCATGTATCTGTTCAGGGGAGACCCCTGTGTGTTCCTCTCACTGTGTGTTTCTGTTCATTCTGATTACTGTAGAACCGCATGGCACCACTTACTGTAGTGCTGCACCACACACTACCACACTAACATACTCTTACTATATGGCCTTACTGCACGTACCCACGCTCAGTAATGTGTTCTAGATAAGAGTACCTCCTACAGAAATAAATGCAAATGTAAAATGTAAAATGATTCCAACATGCATCGTCAGATATCATGCTGGGAGGAAGATGCATTGGGCTGCACAAAGGTTTTTTTTTTGGTTGGAGGATTTTCCCTTTTTATATGCACATAATTTGTAATTGCTAATTGAACACATGGGGCTCATGAAACTCTGACAGAGCACCTAATTGGACTGAGGCACTTGTGAACCTGAGAAAAGTTTTTTTTAACACACAAACAATAAAAATGATAGTTAACCCACAACTTTGAGTTTTTTTTTAACAGCTTGGCTATACTTTATTTATTTTGCCCCTGTCTAAATCCAACTCTGCCGGCCGCATTATCCCAACGCTGACACCAGTATCTGATTAACCTAAATGGAGCAAAATGTATGAACCCACTGTCTACAGTGATTAATAAATGGTTAAAATGAGCCCCCAACCCCCCCATCATTTTAATAATATCCCTGCATTCTTCTCTGCCTTCGTCGAGACCATGAAACTTCTTCTGCAACATGCAATGCAGCTAGAACCCCCCACACACTTTAACATGTTAAATCCCCCTCTGTTGTTCCTTAGAGACTGTAATTACAGTAATAATCAATGCCTGCTTGGAATTCAGGCAAATCTCACACAGGCTTACAACAGACCTTTTCAGACCACTCAGAGATGACCCTTTACACCATCCTCAGTCTCGCAGTAACAGAGGCTGCGCTGTCGCAGGGGCTCGATATCTTCCCCAGCCCCCGACCCTGCCGGTCTCGGACTGCGAGACGCACAGGTGTGGCGGCATTAACAGCTTTCAGGCGGGCTTCCTCTAAGCGTACACCTGCTGGCGATTAAACAGCCTCATGGGAGCGGGCAGTCCACATTACGACCTCCGAGACGGAGGAAAAAAAAATGAAAAGGAAAGCTTGCTGCTGCCAGACGAAGCCGTAATGAATTCAACATATCCTGACAGAAAAAAAAGAAGAAAAAAGAGTAGAAGGCTTTTTTTTATTTTAGCTTTCAGTGCTGAGCTGTGCCTGCTCCCTTTCAGTGGCAGAGGGAAGAGTTAAACCTTTCACATTAGAACAGTCAGTCAGAAAACAGCGTTTGGACAGCTGATTACACCGCCTGCACATTGTTTAACAGGGAGGGTGCAGGGAAGGAACGATAAAAGCAACAGAGGAGTACATGCAAGTCACTACGCAAGAGTTCAAAAACAATCACAGCGCAAGGAAGCGATGGGGTGCACCATTCTGCTCTCTAACGTGTCTATGAACTCCTCACAGTAACGGCTTAGCTATGCTCGATCCAGTCTCAGAGCCTGAATCACTTCTAAAATTCTTCCACTGTAGCCCCATGGACTATAAAAGCTAGCAGCCTATTTTGCCCATAATGTCATGCATATTTAAAGGCTTGTGTTCTGTGCTTGCATTTTGCAGCAGCGGTACCGGTGCTAAGTGCAAGGCTGCGCTCTCGCTCAGTTAGGGCAGAAGTCAGCCGCAGGGAAGGCCCTTTGCAATGTGTCCCGCCATTGTGTGCACTGAGAGAGAGAGTTTTATTTCAGAATATATTTCACATTTCCTTGTTTACAGCTGGTAGGAGAGCTTAAACACACCACTAATTTTAATCATGGGTAATCCAAATGTGTTGATAGCGGACATGTATCTATATATAAACTGCGGTTTTGTGTGAAGGAGTAAAATAAAAGCCATAACTTTCACAGACTTTTGTTTCTGTTTTAACAAGTGGCAGGCAGATTTGCTGTGTGTATATTGTCGGGAAAGAAAGAGGCCATTTTAATACTTAACCAAAACAAAGAAAGCGGAGGGACTTTGTGAAGTTTGGATGTTTAATTACGACAGACTGTTCGGCTTAATGACTGCGATTTTTATCTCCATCTCTTTTTGAAGGCAAATTAATCATTATTCTAATAAATCAACTGAGAGATAACTTCCACATTTATTTTCTTGGCTCTGCTGTAAACTAGTTAAGTGTAGTCATTGCCAATGGAAATGTAAAAACTGCCCTAAAACAAACCAAAATACATGCAGTCATCAGGGAGCTTCTTGCACAGTTAATAAATTCTTTAGCTGAAAATAAATGAAACACTGTCGTGTGTCCCTGGTAGTCTGTTCACCAGTTCAGTTTTGCTCCACAGCGAACCGTATTTCAGAAATTTCAGCTTGATTTCAATCAACAACAAATAATGCAAATCGGAGTAACAGTGTATATTAATATAAGAAAAACCGGTGAATTTATTTGTTGGGGATTATACAGAAATAAACTGGACATCTAAGTAGTGCATCTGATGAATAATATGTTTTTTGTTTCCCGGTGATCACAGCCCTGCTCTGAAGACGTTGTGGCATACTCCTCAGAAAGACTGTTTGATGGATTATAAGGCATACAGTGACTAATAAAACACGAATTGTCTGGATCACTACCTCCACCCCCTCCTCTGGCAAAAAGGTAAATATTTTTCAATTGTAATTACACTTATTACTATGAATACTTTTAGTATGATATTTCTTAAACTAACAGCGATAACAACTGCACTGTAATTTCCTAAAACTCTGTAAACTATTTAGACAAGTACACACTACTACTAATAATAATACTGCCAATAATTATAAAGATAATTGCACAGATAGAACTATGCAAGGGTAGCACAGGACCTAAATGATAATTACCAAATTGTTCACAGAATTATGGACAACAAATATTTTGACAGTCAAATCTCCAAATGTGGCAGGAATAGAGAGAGAATTCTCTGCTCTCCTCTTCCAGAGGGAACATCAGCACTAATCCGGTTCATAAAACCACTAATGAGTCATGAATCATAAAACCATAAGCCCTGTATCATAAACAATAAGCAATGCTGGTGTTTACTGTTTATGATAAAGATATTGCTCCGGGCCACTGTGATCCCGCAATGGCGGACAGCGCATTAATTTATGAACGGTTGCAAAAACGAATCTCTCTGCCTAACGTGTGCACAGTTCAGAATATATTATTTCCAGTTAATTGGTGATAAATGTTAGATTGTTTTATTCTGCAAAAGAGTGAAGAATAAAAATGGCTTCATATTTCAGATGGAATTCTGCCTTTTTTAGTTTATTCTTTCTTTGTAATATTAGTGACTATTGCACTATACAGTACTCACTGTACTCACTGTGAACATTTTTTTACTGAGTGTAATAAATGCCAATAGATGCTGAGTATAAGCATGTATCATATAATGTGGCGTAATATAAAATGCTGAAATTCCATGGGCCCTGTTTATCAAATAAATTTCTCAAAAATGAATTTTTATTAAATCTACATAATTTATATTTTGAGCTTTTTCTTATTAATACTTTAGAACATTTATTATAATCATATCTGTGTCATTTCCTTGTAAATGCTTTGCAGTAAGCTATCGAAAAAATTTTAAACAGATTAACACTGGTAACAAAATATTTCTTATGCTGAAACAAGGGAAAAATATACTTGAAAGCTTTATGAACTTATAGGACAAATACGATGAAACAGATTAAATTGAAAAAATTCTGTCAGAATATTACGTTGCAATTAGAATTGCATTTATGTTGCATAATGTCTTCATGCTAAAAGGCTGACTTCATACTAAATATCCACTGTTGTAGGACAGGACATTATTTTTCCTCTTAAATACTGGTTTTGGGTTTGGACATTTGTTGTATAACATGGGGGCGAGCCATCAGGACACACTGAAATCTGACCACTCAGAAATAAAAACTAAGCGAAAGTGACAGAGCATGGAGAATTTGTATGTGTCGCTGGCTGTGCGAAAAATGATATTAAAAACAATATCTGTTTATATCTTACATCTACCCTCCCAGAACTCAAAGACTTTGAGCAGTAAGGATTATCCCGCTCTTGTTCAATGCACTGTTTTTATACTTTTTCATTCAATTTCACCCACTTGCGGTAGAATGTTTTCCAGCCTTCTCTGAGGGCTGAGTCTCTTTTATTGATTAAATTATTTTAATTTAGCAGATGCTCTTACAAAGATTGTCTTAAATAGGGTACAATTTCATCCAGCTTTACCAAGGCAACGGTGTATTAAGTACCTTGCCCGAGGTGCTTTCTATGTGCTTTGAATGTGTGTGTGTGGTGCAGAGGGGAAGGAGCTACCTGTTACCCACAGGTGAGCAGCTTCCCCGGAGGAGCCCTGCCTGGGCCCGAGAGCAACGTGAACTTCTCCGATAAACATCCCGCTGTGCAAATGGACTACGTGCCAAATGTAAGCCGAGTAAGTTTAGGAGTGTCTGTCAAGCAAATAAATATCAAAATCAAAGAGATAATAAGAGCCAGAAAGGCCAGGAGCTGGAGGGTCTCAGTCCCCTCCTGACAGCAGGTACGGGTTCGAGCTCCTGTACTCCTCTTACCTGTCGGGTCAATTTTGCTCCTTCCGTTCCTCCTCTCCGGCTCCTCGGGGGACAGCGACCGCTGCCCAAAGTCCACGGGCACGCAGGACGCCCCTGTCGGGGTGCCCCCTCCCAAAATGGGAGTGCCGGCGCCCAGGCGGGCGGAGGAGGAGTCGGAGTGCGGGTGGAAGAGGCCGTCGCGGGCGTGGGAGGGCGAGGGCAGCGGCGGGGCGTGCCAGCCGGGCGGGTGCTGATGTGGCTGGGGGAGGACGTGCCCCCGGTGGGGCTGGCCGCCGAACGGGCCCCCGTCGCCCAGGTAACCGGGGGCGGGGCAGGGGGCCGAGGAGCCCGGCGGGTCGGGGTAAGAGGCGCGGTCGTGCAGCGGGAGCGGCTGGGGAAGGCAGGGTGCTGGGGCAGCCGTGGGGGCGTGGGGGGGCCCACGCAGGCAGCCGAAGAGAGGGCGATCCATCGCCCCCTGGGGACGCCGCCCCTCCAGGAAGAAAAAAACCCACCAGCAGGCTCCCAAAAACAAAACCCCGGGGGTGGAGTGAGGGGGTCCCGGGAGAAGCGAAAGTAGGCCCGGCTACACCTCTCCCGCCCCAGGCTTCATCACGGACACCCAGCTCCTTCTCTCCTCGCCCCGGATAAAAGCGCTGAGGAGGGAAGCAGGAGGCCTCGCGCTGAAAGCAGGGTTCCGGGCCGGTAATCCGGTGCACGGCGACGGTTGCCAGGCTGCGGAGGGGTACACAGAGGGGACCCGACGCGAGGCCGCTGGGGAAGGAGACGCAGAGATGACGGGACCGTCAGCAGAGGCCGGGACTCCGGGAAGGCAGAGAGAGAGGGGCGAGCCGGTGGAAGGGGGACTTTATATATAGGGTGTAACGTGAGAGGGAGGCTGGGTCACAGCCCACGCGGGTACGCCAACCCCCCCCCCCGAAACGCTGCGCTGTAAACCTGAGCCCTTCCAGCGGCCGGGCCCTGGGACAGGACCCAGCTTATTTTGGACTCCGGTTATCCAGTAGCCCCGTGGTGCACTTTTCCCATGACCGCGGCTGCCTCAGCCCATGGTCTCTAGGTGAAGCGCAGACCAGCGTCACTCTTCAGAAACACAGTGGGCATTTTGGGATGATTCTCGCTGTCAGCCTTGCTTTGCACGCTCTCTGTAAACATTGGGGGCATTGTGGGTATTTTTTGTCATGACAATTATTGAGGGTTTTTTTAAATATTTGTTACTGTGATTAAAAAAACATTATCCACAATATTCCCAGTGTAGTTCATTTTTTTTCTTTCTATTGTCTTTAATTCAACAAATTGTATCGAATAACGTTTACTTTAAGAGTTTTGACTCCAAAAATAGACTGAAGTTATTATGCAAACTGGCACTGAGTACCTACTTTTGCTAAGTAGAGTTAGAGGAGAGGTATCAATGAAAAAGAATGCCTCGATAAATTGAAGCCTATATTCAGTTTAAATGCAACGTTCTCTGTCTTTATCTCCGAGTGAAGAACTCAAGCAGTTCTTACATTTTCTCCCTTCTTGCACAACCACACTGAATTTTGGCAGCCAGGCAAAAGCAAAGAAAATGCAAGCACTTTAACAGTGGGCTTAAATTTGTTTTTCACAGCTGAGGACAAAGCGCATTGTAGTTAGACTTGGATCTGGCTTTATTGTTGCCTGAGGTGTCATCTGCTTTGAGGTGGCGATCAGGGCCACTGTGAGCGATGCGTATCCTTCTGTTTTCCATTAAGCTACAGAGAAGGAACAACAAAACTCAAGAATCCCAGTAAAAGGGGAACTTTGTTGTGGTAGACTACAGATAGGCTATAGCGGAAAATGTATTGCTAGTACGGATGTTCATTTTAATTCATTTCATGTAAAAATATTCTATGGCTGCCAAAGTGAAATGGTGCAATAATCAAACCCGGTTTTCCCCCAAGCGCGTCATAAAACTGCACTACTGAGTGATGTCTTTCTTTCTACGAAGCAAAACGATTTCCGGATTATGTTTGTGCTTTGTAATGATGAATTGACACTGACCCTAGTATAATGATTAAGATGAAGAATAATGTGATTAAAATATAATATTTACAAAAGCCTCATCGTGGCTTTGTCAAACCGTGCATCCTTTGATACACTGCCAGTTAAATCACTTTTTGCCCAAAAGTTGTGGGCGAGTAGAGAGGCACTCGCTGTTTGGAGCTGACCGAGCAACGGAAATTACGTATTGGGAGGAAAACTGATTTAGCAGACCGCGAAAAGTTGATTTACTACCTTTTTACATTTTTTACAGAACTGTGGTCCTAGTAGACCACACTAAATTACGGAGCTAACTAAAGAAACGGCGGTTTTGCCCTACAAAATTAGGATAATTGGCCGTTACGTAAAGCCAAACATTGCTTTACTCCTTCAGTTTATATCTGCACACGCGCGGTTGCACCTTTACCTCGCTTTACCTGTCCTGCGGTTCTCCCGTTGCGCGGGTGTCCTCGTGCCTCGTTGCCCTCTCGCGCCGGAGTCTGTGCGATCAGTAACATCAACCTGCTGGTTTAGCGCTAGGTGAAGGAGCAGCACGCGGGTTCCTCCGACGCGTGTGCAGGTTGACACGCGCACGTGGGTTTGCAGGCTGTTTTTGCGACTCTGAATGCTGTGAGAGACGGACAAATCTACTGGACAGCTACAACAACAACACTCCATCAAAGCTTACAGATTAACCATCAACGAATGCTTTAAGTATTTACTTGGATGCAAATGTTTTATCAGATTCTGTATTACATGTTAAAATCGATATTTTAAAACAAGTTATACAAAACATGTACGTTGGTCTACGGTCCAGTTACCCACCGCCAGCGGTACGAAAGGTGCATCAATCAATACCCTCCTAAAGACACACATTGTTTTGATACCTCAAAAACACAGCAACAACTTTTTTTCATAAATCGGAGAACGGTGGGCCAAACTGTGTTACTTCGCTAGCAGGCCGACTAAACCAGAAACTATTACACTGCATTTCAAACGCCAAGATTCATCATAAATATGATAATTAAGAAACACTCCAGTTCCATCCTAACTTCTCAGCGAGGGCAGGTCATATGCGTTCAAGTCATTATTATGTGTTAACAGGACCGTTTTCAAAGATCAGCATTTCACAGTAAAGGCTACGTAAAGAGACGTGAGAAAGTTTCTATTTTTCAGCGTCACTGGGAAGGCGAATCAGAGCTGTTCAGTCGCTGGTGATGTTCTGTGTGATTTACTACGGAGTGGTGATTATGTCATGGGATTTAAAAAAAATCCAAATCCTTAAAACTGTATTCTGTTTCGAATTTTAAAGAGATCAACTTGAACAGAGTAAATATTTTCAAAGCCCGATACACCCCATTGAATACCATGTGAAATCTTAGTTTTAAAAATCACGAGAGACGGTGTCCACTCGGTCTTGGCTTGTTTAGTCACATGATTCAGGGACGAACGAAGATTTGGGAGGGATTAAGGTTAAACTAATTTAATTGACATTAATTACAGGTAGGCCTATCCATTTGCTTACCCCTTAGCGTCATAATGTTATTAAACGGACACCCAATCAAAAGATAAAAAGACCACATGGCCTAACAATAGAGACATACATTTATGGATAGTTGTGCAGATGCAATGATATTCATTATTGTTGTTTGTTTTAGCTGTAGTAAAAGTTTGACCTGGCACCGAAAGCCTCATTTTATACGAGTCAACATTGTTTGGATATTTCAATGACAACATAACTTAAAAATGATAAATTGTACAAAATTGCAGTTTTAAATATGCCTTTCTGTTCCTTAAAAAAAACCAGCCTAGTTCTTAAGGGAAATAAGTATAAATGTACCTATGGTTGAGTTGAATGGAACGATTATTTCTGATTATTATTTTGGTCATTTTCCCCCAAAACGTTAACGTCAACAATAAATGACATTAAACAAATATCCAGTGTCGTTCGCAGCAGGACTATAAACATTTAATCAGTTAGTAAATGTTTTCTCAACCGAAAATAAGTGTTCACACTTTTAACGCAATTGTGTTTAATAATTTAAATAAACGAAATGCAATATTTAATATAAAGGCATATGTTTCTGCTTCAGCACTGGTGTAAAATTCTGGGAGGTACGCTGCAAAAACATAATTTACTGTAGGGTCTACAAATGAAGGAAAACCAGCGTCATTTATGTAATGAAACTATGCACTTTATTTAATTTAAAGCTGAACTGTTCAATACCGTTTATGGGAATAATTTCTATAGTTTCTTTTAATACGATTCTTATTTTGAAATTCATTAAATATACTGTATTTCTAAATATACATATACGTTATATTTTATGACATCTAATTCATTATATTGAGGTACTTATGGGCACTGAGAATGCCAAGCATCAGGAGATCGAAGGCAAACGAATTCGATGTCATCAAGGAAGGCTAAACAACGTTAGCTTTAAATTTCCTGTATAAAACATCTTCCGTGATAAAATTTGAAACTGAAATACGAGGTGATCAATTAAGAAGAAAAGTGTCGGATGATATAGGCTAACGCATCAAAATATGTCAGTTATGGTCATTTTCATGCAGTCGAACATCCATGTATTACGGAACGCATTAGCCTACATGAAAACGGTCGCGTTTTAACATAACTTACAGTTCATACCATGATACTTGTTTGACACCTAGTACATAACTGGTATGCTATATATTTTTTCTTTCAGTCTCCAACATTGTGGGTGACGAGAGAACACACGGCAAAGAATAAAATCTGTTATGACATACCGTACAAAACCCATATGTCTAGCTCAGCTTTTGTCCTGTTTTATTTCTATTTTATCTTTTATTTACTCCTTTTTTCTTCGCTGAAACTCTTGCTGGGGCTATTAAAACCCGACTCTGAATTCCATTAATTTGCTTGACACTGGCACTTCGCTTGAGACGGGGCGACGTCACAACCTTACAGGGAATGCAGCTGGATCTGGATCTATGAGCAAATTCCGCAATGCCATCATCCTCCAGCGCGACACACTGCTCGGGGAAGATTAACAGCGTACGAAAGCGATGTGGACATTTTATGATTTAACGGCGTCAGTCTCTTTGTGGGTTCTTCATGCGGTTGCCAAGTTCCTGACTGTTATTTTACTTTGTCAGTGACTTTATATTGTGCAGACACCCCTCCCCCGTAAAGATCTGACACTAATTGTTTCTAAATGAATGGGTGGAACCAATATATTTTACACGTAATTCTGGCATTTGAGAAATTCGCTGTCGCCCAGTGCGCTGCAAACTTTCCAAGAAATTGCCATTTTGAAGCGATCCAGCTCTTTGATAGTTTGTGATTAATGATTCAACTCTTTCTAGCTAATTAGTTCGGCCAATTCACACTGTTTCTCGCGCTGACGATGAAGCTGTGAGCGTGATCACACTGCCCTCTACTGGCGAATTTTAATACTGCATACAAGCCGTGACGTAGTGGGAGGGTGTCCCTGCGTTCTGGTCCTACCTTGCTACGAATCATTGCTCTCAGTGGACGCTCTGGCGTTCAGAGTTTAGCGTGCTTTCTTACGGTTTGTCTCGGTTTACATCTGGTATAATCTCTTATTATCTCTCATAAAATAACGTAAATTATCGCTATCATTAAGTTAATAAGGAAAGATGGCAGTTATTGCAGACCGTTGTCAGTCAAATTAACTCTGTGACCTAACAGAGCTGGCTGACCTCTGAGCACTGAACACTGCACTCACGGACTTTACAAATTTTGTCCCTTTGTTCTACCACGTGGTGAAGGAGAGTACTGTACAAGCAAAGTTCACTGTACAAGTGAACACCCCCCTCTCACCCCTCACCCATGCAGAACGTGTGACCCCTCCAGATGACCATACCATGGAACGTTACCAACATCTGGGCAAACAGGTGGCAGAGTAATCCCCCAGACACGCCAGACGTCTCATGTTGCTGGGAAACCTGCAGGGTTTTGCGCTGGAAAGGCCATCCTGAACACCAGAAGGTTACAGGTTCAGTCCCCAGCTGAGGCATGCCAGCACGCTTACAGATGGTGCCCACCGACTCTCTGCTTGGTGCTCACAACTAAGTGTGATGGATTCTGGGTAATTTGCCCCATGGTAGGTTTGCAATGTGTGCAAGCCACACTTTAATGTGTGAAAATGCTATTAAAAAAACAAATTATAACATTTGCCAGAATTTGTGCTGTTCTGAAAGGGTCTGTCATTTCCCTGCTCAATATCCCCAGCAGCAACCCAGGAAAGAAACAAATGGATTCGGAAGGTATTTGTAAGGGATGTAACAGTCTGTATTTGGGATCATCTCACCTGGCTCTGCTGCCTGCATCTCTGGGCTGAATTAAGACCCACGGAGCCACCAGCTCCACATCTTTCATTAATTCTTTAAATTACAGAAAAAAAACACACACAATGTTGCCAGACGACTGTGTTTTATGAACTCATTTGGGCGGCTGTTTTTCATTACTCTGCATTTGGACGGCCTGACGTTTTCAGCATCCTTCACGTGCTTCAGCGCTCTCTGAAGCTGCGAGTTTCCCTGTGGTTCCCTGTAATTAGTGCCTTAGTAGCGTGTTAGAGGCACTGAAGCACCACACGTCAAAGTCCTGTACGGGAGAGAGAGTGAGCTAAACCAGCTGTGCCTGCAATCACGTCTGACAAAGAGCTATTTAGATCGGTTCAATGTTTTTCCCTTTTTAAAAGGGTGTACGTTTTGACAGCTGTTTGATTCTTTCGAGAGTGACTGTCGTCATGACAGTATCTGGTTAGTATCTCTGTCAGTGCTGCTGAATAATCATGAAAAGGCTATTTGAGGAGAAACAGGGATACAGGGAGAATATGTTGGAAAGAGATGCAGAGAGAGAGTGAAGAAGAATACAGGGAGGGAGAGCGAGAGAGACAGAGAGATAGAGTGAGGGAGGGAGAGAGAGAGAGTGAGAAAGAGTGAGAGAGAAAAGAGAGGGAGGGAGAGAGTGAGAGGAGAGTGAGAGGGTGAGAGAGAGAGAGGAGAGAGAGAGAGGGGTGACAGAGAGAGTGAGCAAGAGAGAAAAGAGAGTGAGAGGGTGAGAGAGAGAGAGAGAGAGAGAGAAGAGATAGGGAGAGAGGGAGGGAGAGAAAGAGAGAGTGAGAGAGAGTGCAGAGCAAGCCAAGGAATTCCACATGTTCATGTGATAATGACCTAATATCTGAAGACCAATGACCCTCTACAGCGCACATTCCTGCCATTGCTCAGAATGCATATGGAATACATATGCAGATTTCATACACACACTAACCCTAGTAAAAATACACATCCTACATTTTGCAGAGTCTCCTTTTACAGGGCTGGATGTGAACTAACCTGAGGAAATTCGGGTTAAGCACTTGACACATCAGCAGTGCCTCACCTGTAATCCTTCCTGCAGCCTTTAGTCTTCAAGCCCCGCTCCTTACTTCACACTGTTGCTCCTCCACATGTTAGACTGGGATGGCGAAAGTTCAGCCAAAAAGGGCAGATGATGCCCATTACCGGGTTGTCCCTTTCCCCGGTGAGACAGCAGAGGGCGCTGTCTGCACAGTCTCTTCCACAGCTGTGGAGGTGGGAGCCCCTCGCTCGGCCGGTCGCGTGTGCGTGACGGCCATATGGACGCGTGGGTTTGGAAACGTCCCGTTAGAGGCCGTACATCAAAAGCTCGACAGCGCAGTTTTGGGGGTTGTTTTCGTTTGAGTCGTGATTTCTGCAGCTCAGCTTCTGGAACTGGGTCAGACTAACCCCTTCCGTTAAGGGCGAGACAGAATGCTTTTCCTCCACTCTCCTCCGCTTTTCCTGCACTATGATATATGAATTAACCTTTGTGTCCCTCGCCTCTCTCCATTTTTCAGTTTTTCTTTATTACACCAAAAGCGTGTCTATCAATATATGTGTAAGTAACACAGGATAACTGCTCTTAACATGTTTTTGAAACTCAGATTAAATTTCTATGTTTTAATGGTCTTACATTTTTACAAAGGTATCTGTTAAACCTATAAATTCTGAAGTGATGTGGTTTAAATTTGGCCCAGTATATAATTTATATCTCTACTAATATTATACTTATGTATTTGATATTAAATATAGAATGGTTATTTAACATTATTACGTATTTATATTTGAACTTTTACTGTACAGTTTATAGTTGAAATCAAAAGGCTTTTTCTGTTTTACCGCTGTACTAGTATGAATTTTCTTTCAAAATCTCAGCTCGTAATTTTATTGGCCACTAGGTGGCAGTGCACACATTTTCATAGATGGATGTAGAATCACTTTACACAAAATGGTTGAGAATATTATTGGTTGGATGAACTAATCCTAGGTCTCTTGCTGGTAGAAAGTATAGTATTTATCAGACAGCATACTCATTGCAACGTTCAGCTCGTTAAAAGGCCTATCAATAAATTGCACTGATATTTACGTAATATTTTCTTCCAATGAAAAAATTGTGCATTGTGTCTGTGCTTTTCATTAAATCAGTACACCCAGAGGACAGACTCATTTTGTGGAGGTCACTTCAATCCCAGTTTAACAAGACTGTCTGCATGTTTGGCCTAAGGGAAGCGCTGTAGACGCGCTTCCGTTCAGAAAGTACAAGTAGTGCGGGAAGAGTCCGCGGGAAGCAAGGAGTCGCTTGATTATCAGTTTATCCGGTCTGAGAAAATAAGACAAGGGATTGGTGCATGATATACACCAGAGACTCTTCATAATATCACAGGCATATCGTACACACAACCAGCTGATTTTTTAGACTTAATCACCAATGAAGCAATTCATAATTTGACATACAAAATTAAAATAGGTTCCATATGCTTTAAAGTCGCCTAAATGAAGTGGCAATAACTTTTCTATAGTTGCTATGTTTTGGCCAACCATGTATATTTCCACATGTAGCCTACCATATTCCACAAATATTTTTATTTTGTATTCGCGTTTTCAAATATGGGTTGTGAACCCATGCGGTCGAACCAGAGCGCTTCTGACTGACACTTGAGATTTATCTGGAGCACTCGCAATAAATCCCTGCCAACCGCCTGCTGCGCGCAGGATAAGGGCCAGCAACGTAAAGGGGGCATGAAATTGCACTTAAACGATGGGGTCGAAGCAGGGGGGTAGATAGGTCCTATAAACAGTAATCAAGGCCTGCAGTTTCGTACAGGCTACGGCTGTGTCATGTGAAACAAGCTGCAAAATAGATACAGAAGATGAGGGAGAGCAAGGAATTAACTGGGCGGTGTTGGTGCTTTTAAAATACAGATAAATCTTTAGCTCATCGAAGATTCCCGAGTGATCAGGTCTCAGATCACCATTGAGCCCCGTTCTTAGTCAAGACTGCCCGCGACCCCATTCCCTCGACTCCCACCGCTTCACTTAGCAGCGTATGGGGTCTGACAGCCGGCCTATAGTCTTAGAAAAAGTATATTCACCGCAGACATAACTGCCAAACTTGAAATATTTCAGACTAGAGCTGTTTATTTCCCTTCCTCTTTTCCCTAACGCCCAATTCAAAATGAAAGAAATAATTTTCAACCTCTTGCCGTCCCATGACATTTAAGTCGCCTAAACGGTTTAGTGCATTTTGGAGGAAGGGTCGAACAGATTAATATGAACAAAACATTACATGAAAATGCTGGAAAATAAGATTTAAACTACAGAGAAATTGTAAATATTATGCGAATCAAATGCTGGGAATATATGTAGCCGACATTCTTTGTGCGCCGTGACGATGTGGCGCAGCTTTAGGCCTGTTTGCACACCGCGCTCTCCCGCTGCACCATAAACTCCGTGCAAACGCTGCTGTTCCACGCGGTTCCACGCGGGGGATTAAAGCGAGCCGTGCCGCCGTGGGTAAGGAGTTAACGCTCCGCACAGCATGCAGATGCGCCCTGGCCGCTCTCAGCTGCATTCAACCGACTTAAAAGGCCTCAGCAGCCCGCCAGAAATATGTTAGACTAACATAAACACGAAGACGGTTATGTCACTGGAACAGTGGAGCGGCCAATTCATCCTTCCCCATATTCTCCACTGTGTGGATCCTTTTCTGAATTTCTGTGTATGTCTTATATAAAACATTTGTATTTATATTACATGTGTTTATACAACGTATGCATTCCATATACGGTTGACATTGTGAAATGATCGCGTAAACTACATGAAGACGTAAGCGTATTGCTCAAGTGCGCTTAAGGTTTGAACGTGTACAACTGTACTTTTAGTGATGGGATTGCGATGACGTTGAATTGTTATACGAAAAAATCTGAACCCCAGAAAAGGTTATTTAATTTATCAAAAACATGTTGGGGGAGAGAGAGACCAAGCTCTTCGAAGGAAGGAGACGCAAACCGCCAAGTGTAAACACTGTCTGGACGCTTGTTTACTCCACTTCGACAATGTGCACGTGGTGTGGGGCCGGCTCCTGTCAACAATCTGATTGGTCAGGAGCCGCGTGAGTCACAGTGTTTACGACACGATCCATTATAATGTTTATGTGGAATACTGAACGTGTGTCCCGAAAACGCTCCAAGCCAGAGAGGAAATGAATCACCGACCGTCTGGGATGCCGACAAAAGACGAAAGACATGAAAAACAGCTTGCCGATTGCGCGCCAGGTGCTCGTGCCTTTGCGATCACGCGAAAACAGCCGGCGACGCTGCCGCTACTGAAGCCGCGCAAGAGAAAAAGGCCCGCAGATTGCCACAGGTGTATAGAGAAGCTGGCAGCCACTTTTCTCATAAATGAGCCAAAAACAAAAGGTTAAAAAAAAAAAAAGTATTTTAAAACCAAACAGACAAAGAAACCAGCCTATGCAAACCCACAGCAGGGACAAATGAGCCTTCCCTGTGCTGTAGCCACACCTGCATTTAATCACCTTTCAATTAGTCAGGTGTGACTTGCTACCCAATAGGCTGGCTCCACGAACGAATTGCCAACATGTGCACATAATTACAAATGATTGACACACATTTGACAATTTACAATTAGCATTTAGTCCAAGGAAGAGGTGGTGAAGTCTCTCCTTCACAAGGTGTGTTGTGTTATTTAGCTGTTTGGTTGTCTCCTGAACCCCACCACGCTGTGGTGCATGCTAGCCTCGAAGATTTGAGAATTTTGTCAAGTGGGGGTGGGGTAACGCCGCTACAGTGGGTGCACAGATGGAAGAGAACTTTACTACAAATATCATTATTTCCGTTCAGGAATGCACCTTGGGTCACTGGAGGGCACGTAAGGCCCCATTGCATTCAAAGAGGGCGGAGTAGCTCTATATGTAGAAGAGAAAAAAATTCAGGCTTTGGCGTTTGTGAAACACACAAGCCAGTGGTGACTCAGTTAAGGAGGTGTGGTTTTTTCAGGCAAACACCAAATTGCTGTGCTCATCTATCTATGTATACTTGACACTGTTTATCGGCCTTGGAAAGACTTGTGTTTGTGTTCGGCCAATGATGAACATATGATGGTTTCATGGGTTGGGTGTTTTACCAAAGAAATACAGGTGAAGTAATCGGGATGCACATCTGCATGCAAATGAAGCAATGCCTCGAGTTTATACACACTCACGCCACACGTGGCATCCGGGGCAGTGATAGAATGCACATGCAGACACTGAACAGCTGAGTATCAGAGCACTCTGTTCCAGCCAGTACAAACCCCCCCACCCCCCACCCATACACCTACACATTAGCCTGAACCATAAACACAGGACGTGTTTTCCTTTTGGCACAGATTCTCTCATGATTACACAGTGGCGTGATGTAAAATCGTGGCTTTGGTCGTGTGTAATACGCACAAGGATGAACTCTGTTGGCCTTTGTGGGTGGTCCCTGAGGAGTAGCCTACTGATCATCTTCAGGGAGCGCCAACAGAGTGAAAAAAAGGGTTTGTTTTTTGTGGTCCCAGCGTGTTTAGCCGAAAGGAGAGGACTGTCTGGGCTCTCTCTAATGACCTGTTGACGCAAACTCTCATTGTGTTATAGTGGCCAGATTGTCAGCTGCTGCCCGTGCCTGATATCATTACACTCTGTGATATAATATAAATAACACACGCTGCAGACACAGCCATTTGGTTGAGGATGTCCTGGGAAAATCTGATAACCCATCTGGAGTCTATTTTTAGGGATGTGAAGGTTTATATTTGCAAAAAGATATAAAAAATCATTTTCTATGAAGAGTGCAGGGTATGACTGTGTTTAGTCATGCCACCTTTAGCTGAGGTAATTAAGGAATTATGGTACAAACTCAGAATGTTTGCCATCCGTGCTATTATGATGCCATAATTGGGTTCAGTGGAAGCTGTGGGTGATGTCATTTCTCTGCCCTCCCCTGCCTGTGTCAGCACCACAGTGCCTGGTGACTGAGAGTTCAGCTAATCCTCAATCCGTGCTATACTGTAGTCAACACTGGCAAACATTACAACATTCAAAATGTAATGTAAAGCAAGACAGCACAAGGTGTAATGATGGTAATGGCCGTGACTGTCAAAACCTTTCTAAACCTCCTGGTTTATTGGTCAGATCTTATAGCTGCTGACTTGATTTCGTTGTTATCACATTCATGGCTTTTTGCGCTTTCATACAGATGGACCAGAGGGTGTGACTAAGTACCAGAATGACATGTCACGCCAGAAGCCAGAACAGGAGCGCAGTTTGCTCCCCTGGCTGGAGACCTTGATCTGTAGATTAGGGAGCTAATCTTGTATTTGGAGTGCTGTTGTGGGTGTCAGTGGGCTGGTGTTGGAAACCTATGGCAGGCCTGTCCTTCTTACGCTGGTATCAGTTTGTGGGGTGATGGGGCTGGTGCTGACCTTTCGGCTGGGCTGCTGCAGGGGTTTAGAGGGGCAAAGGGCAGCGTGAGTGAGGACACAGCGGGTTCTGACCCCGGCGAGAGGGAGCAGGAGCGCGATGACGTCTCCGGGGTGCGGGGCTTTATTTCAGTCAGCCGTGTCAGAGCTCTCGCTGCAGTGTTGCCACCGAGCGCCACGGTTCAAAACCCAGCAGCAGACCAACCTCTGTCCTGCCGGCTCCAGGGGCACAGCGCGAGGGTTGCGTAATCCTCCCCGGACTTGAACTCGCAACCTCCCAGCCACAAATCCTGCTGTGTAAACAGTGCCGTGCGCCAGGCTGCTCCCTGCAGAGGCATAGCTCTCCCGGCTGCCCCCGCCCCGCCCGCCTGCGCGGGACTCAGGGGAAGGAAGCAGGGTGTCGGGCAGGAGCATTCGCACAGTACAGCGTGTCCCTCTCGGGGCGGGGGGCGCGCGCTCTGATTGGACGGGCGAGACCCCAGCCTGAGGGAGCACACAGCACACTTCCACCCGGGTCAGCCACGCTGGAGCCAGAGAGCGGGCTTCCTGTTCCCGCTGCTCCCCGCGGGCAGAGACCCTGCAGAAACAGCCCCCCCACCGCCACTCTCTCACTGCTCAACGGGTAAATCAGGCAGGTTTATTTGCGTGTACAGAAAACACGCGCAGCGCTCCGGTCGCTGGGGAGATCCCTCGTGACGTGCGTGCGTGTGCACTTAAATCCATTCCGGAACACTGAAGTAGCGTGAGGATTCCGCTGCTTTTTCCAGCTCAGTTTTAGCCCTGTGCCTACCTCTACGCTAAGGATGTGTGTGTGATTGTTTACAGTGACGCTTAGCACGTATTCTGCTACTTTTTTCGGCTTAGTTTTAGTCCTGAACCTACAGCTGCTTTAAGGGTGTGTGTGTGCTTTCTTTACAGCGATGCTCAGTGTGTACGCTCATGCAGAATGCCTTTCACAGCTCACAGTTTATGTTGGGGTGTTTTCAGTGGCTGTTCAGGTGAAGGGCCTGAGCACTAGGGCGCAGTGATGTCACCAGAGAACGTGCCAGCTTCCTGTTCTGATTCTGCTGTCTCCCTGCTGCACCCCACTGCTGCTCTTCTGAACCCCCTGCTGCTAAGCGCTCCTCCTGCAATTATCTGATATGAAGCCCTGGGTTTATGCGCCTCTGCTCTCTGGAGGCCCGCGGTGGTCTGTCCAGCTGCGCCGTGGGATTGCAGGCTGATGGAAATGCACTGATCCTGTGTGAGGTGGCCGGGGGTGCGAGGGGGAGAGTGGAGCAGGGGGCGCCTGGGAGTGGGTGTGGAACATGGGTGTGGCCTGGGAGTGAGTATGTGGAGTAGGGGGCGTGGCCTGGGAGTGGGTGTGGAACAGGGGGCGTGGCTTCTCTGTGACATCATGCCCGAGTGTGGCTTTCATCCCGTGAGCTCTGTCTTGCTGTTGAAGCATTTTGTTTTTTGTTGAGGAACTTTCTCCTGTTTCCTGTTTCTCCACCCTCCCTGTAGTGTCACTCCAATGGCCCCGGAGAGCTCATCGAAGGCCTGACACATCCTGATTCAGGCGGGCAGAGCAGCTGAGACAGCGCCAGCGAGGAACGCCGCAGAGAGGACGACGTTTCAGCTGCCGCTGGCAGGCAGGTCTCTCCCTCAGCTTTCAGCACGCTGCCCTTACAGCATGATGTACCACAACATGTTATACTTCAGCTTGGCGATTTACACAGCTGCATATTTATCTGAAGACATGAAGACATCCAGGGTAATTATATCACTCAGGGGTGCAACAGTGCTGTTTAATATTTTTATCATATTCATGACAATGCTGTTGAGGACTCAGGTGTGTCCAGGTTAGGATTTGATCCATCTTTCAGCTGATGTGCATGGAACATAGGCACTGTTTTTTTTAAAATTAACAGACAGGGGGGGGGGGGGACGGGACTAGAGTGAGAAGTTACATATACCCTACTAGGGCTTGGAGCTGCATCTATTCCAAGTGTGGAATTCTGTTGCCATGGCAACAGAGGGAGGAGACCAGATGGAGGCTTACACATTTGAAATCAAGGCTTCAGCCCCTTTCATCTGCTCTGCTCACATTGGCCTGAGGGGGCGCCGTAGTGTGAAACAGGCTCGTTACAGTGGCAGGAGTGTGAGGATAACACGCCGGGGGGTTCCACAGTGTGTTCAGGAAACCGCTTCCAGGAGCACTGTTTTGGATTTGGGAGAAAATTACATTTAATAACCAATTAAGGACCATGATAGAGGGAGATTATAATAATAACTACAGTTTGCATCACTAATTTTTCGTACGGGTAATAACCCATACAATCGAAAATAAACTGTTCTTCACACCAGCTTGCTTTGTAATAGAGGTGGAGTCGGGATGATTACTGGAGCAGTAATTACAGCCATTTTCACCACACATTTTTTAACACAATGCTTGAAGGGAACCTTCTGTTGCTGTGTCTTTGTGGTGAAAATAACTCATAATTTCAGTAATTTAAAAATAAGTGAAAATAAAAAATATCTCTATTTTTAATCTGAGCATTTTCTGTAAAATCAGTAACAATAAAATTGTGGATTTGTTCCTGGGTAAAGATAAGGGAATGCGTAGGTGGTTCCTGCCAATCTGGCAACCCGTCAGAGTAAATATGCAGTTTCTGTTTCTGTGGAAGTCACATGACTTGAGGAGAAATATCCCCAGATTCAGTCTATTTTCAAAACATCTTTCCATCTGTCATTCAGTAACAAATTTCGGTGTTCACTGTAAGCGTTCAGGGTTATGTGTAAGCCTTCAGTGTCCAGTGCTGAGCATAAGTGTTCAGTGTTTCCAGTTCTCACACCTTCTTTGATTATTTTCCATGACACCTAAAACCATGACGTTATGTTTCCATAAAATAATAATAAATAATTCATCAAATTGACAGTAAATTGAAAATTGTACTAAATTATTGTATAGCCATAGAGGTGACTTATTTGGCGTGCTCCTTTAGCTGGAAAATATATTTTCTCATGTGAGTTTGAGAAGTAAATTCAGGATTAAAGGGAAGACCGTGATGGAGGTTTGTATCTTGATTATGCCTCACTGCGAGGGCAGCGTAATTCAGGTGTAATGTGATCAGCACAGGTAGGAGTCATCGTGTTTACCTGCTGTGTGTATGCTGTAGGTGACTCCGCTTCATTACAGCAGGTTTGATCCAGAGGGGGGAACCTCCCTGTGCTTTCTGTCAGTCTCCGGGAGAGAGAACTGACTTCTTTTCCATGTGTTCTGTCTGCGTGGAGGAGAGTTTTATTGGCAGGGATTTGACCTACTTCCATCCCACATCTCTGCCTGTGCCTGGAGAAAAAAAGAGGAGAGAGAGAGAGAGAGAGAGAGAGAGAGAGAAAGGGAGCGAGCGAGGGAGAGAAACAGGGACCAAGCAGGGGTGAGATGGAGAGACACAGGAGAGAAGAGAGATACAATGAGAGGCAGGGATAGAGGATGTGTGTGTGTGTGTGTGTGAGAGAGAGAGAGAGGAGAGAGAGGGAGGGAGAGGGAGGAGGAAGGAGAGTGCAGTAAAGAACATGAGAGAGTGATGGAGTGTGTGTGAGAGGGAGAGAGGGAGTTGGTATGTGTCTGAGAGAGAGAGGAAATTTTGTGTGAGTGATAAAGGGAGATGAGAATGTGAAAAGGGTTGGGGGGGAGGGGGAGGGAGATTGAGAGTATGTGAGAAACGGACATATGTGTAGAAGCAGAGAGAGGGAGGGAATTCTTCTCTCGGGCCTTCTTGCAAGGAGACGGCTTTTCTGTGAAAAAACATGCACCACCCAAACTAGCCCACATGCAACTGCACTCCAGTGTCACAACAGCAGGCAAACAGCCGGACACTCCTGCACTGAGCCGGCGTCACATAAACCCTGCTGTAATAGAGAGAAAAACATAAATCGGAAAACAAAAAAATGCACTTTGATAAGCCTGACACGCTCAGGGCTGAGTGTGGGTTGTGTTCCTGACGTGTGAGACTCGTCTCGTCTCTTTCACAGGAGAGTGGCTGCAGTACTGAAACCAGAGACTCCAAACCTGCCTGCTGCGGTGTTTCCCTCACCTTTCCCTGACATAGCCCTACATCAGCACAGGAGAAGAACCTGGAAGGCCTTTTGACCAAACAAACACACCTGACACACACCTGAGAGAACCTGAAAATCCTGCGAGGAGAAGCAGGGACCAGATCACAGGTGCGGATGTTTCCGGAATCCCTCAGAAGTAAACGGAGCCGAAATGCCTTCTGATCGATCCTTCTGATTGATCCGTCATGGTTCAGGGACAAAAAAAGAACAGCCATGTTTATCTGAGAAACGGCTACAGACGTCCACCTCCCTCGTGCTATCTATAAACTGCAGCACGCAATGCGTGGCAGTGTACTGTTTCAGAAGTCCAGTTATTATTAGTTATTGACATACTGGGATAGCTCTAACCTGGGTGTGTTTTTGGATGAGTTGACTGTACCTCAGATACTATTTCTTGTTGTTGCAGTGAGCTCAAACTCTACTGCTTGTTGTTGGCATGAGGCGGCTCACTTTATGTTTTTTATAGCCGTGGGTTACTGTATTTTGGGAGGGAATGAGCAGAGTCTGATGTATCGTATGCACAGGACTCGGATGGTTTCCTTTGAAGACCTTTTTTGCCTTCTGTCAACGTGAATAAAGTTACATGCAGAATCGGGTGGCGAGATGTATCTGTTTACGACTGGTGGCGATTTCGACTGTCACGTTTTGAGGAGTGACCGCCCACACACGCTGTGACACGGTGGGGGGTTGTTCTGCTCTTATTTCTTCCCTGTTTATTTAAAAGACCGGGAGAGTTGGGAGAATTATGGAGACTCTCCTGTGCATTCACCCTCCCCTGCTGTCTTTAATAAATCGGTCTTACTTTGTGTACCAGATGTACCCTACGTCTAACACCGGCCTCTAGGGGGGTCCCTGACTTCCTGTTTGTTATCCAGGGCTAATTATTCAATGTGATTCGATGTCCAAGAGGACCGTGAGGAAGGGTCTTCAGAGGGTATTTTTCTAGATTTTAGGGAGGCTGTTTTTCTTGGTTATGTAAGTGGAAGATTTGATCTTTCTCTTGTAGTTCAGCTTCACAGAGGCCTTTCCTCCCTCCCTGTGAGTATCTAGCTCTTACGCATTAAAGTACACGCAAGACCCAGCAATGCACCTGACCTCCTGACCTCAGATGGTTTAGTGGTAAGGAGCAGGGCTCCTAACTCACAGGTTGTCAGTTTGATTCCAAGTTAGGGAACTGCTGCTGTACCCTTGGGCAGGATGGTTAACCTGAATAATTGCCTCAGTAAATATTCAGCCATATAAATTAACACCATGGGCAGCATGTAATGTAAAAATGCCAGCTATGTAAGTCAGTCTGGATAAGAGTGCTAAGCAAATGAAATGGAATAAGCTTGTTGGGGTTCAGGACAGGGGTGAAGCTTAGCATGACCACCACACTCTCTCTCTCCCTCCTTCCTGAAAACCTGTAGCCCTCCATTTGGGGAGGCAGTGTAGACTGAACTGGAACTGTGAGCAGGGGCTTGCTGGCTCCAATCCCAGTTCAGAGCCTCTGAACTCTTGAGTGAGGTTCTTCACCAAGTTCTTCACAAGTTTCTCCAATGAAACATGAAAAATGCATGAAAAATAGTATGCGTGCATGATTAATGTTAGATATGTAACGTTATCGTGTTGTTCAGAGGAGGGTGGCTGTCGGTGCCCTGGCCCGTGAGAAGGACAGGCCTGCGGTTTGCTAGCGCAGGTGGTCTGAGCAGTGTGCTGGCTCCTCGGGTTGTAGCTCGAGGAGAGGCAGGGGCGTCTGCCGCGCTGATGCAGATTCCAGCGGACAGCTCTGACCTCGTTTGTACCCTCCTGCTGTTTTTCTGCGTGACCTTGGCGAGAGAGGTTGGTGGTGTTGCCAGGGAAACTCCCGCCTGTCCACCGTCGGCCTGGTGCTGCCCTGGCAGGCCGAGTCTGCGCTCCCAGACTGGCATTTCGGCGTCAGAGAGAGTTACGCCCCAGAGCCAAATCAGTCTGACAGAAAACACCGCCTTACTGCTCAGAGTCTGGAGAAAAGCATTACAGACTCTCTCTCACACACACACACACACACACACACACACAACCCACATATATACACACAGCCAGTCTCTCTCTCTCTCTCGCTGTCTCTCTCTCACACACACACACACACACATACACACGCATGCAAAAATACACATACATACACACAAAAGCACACTCACACTTACATACACACATACACACAAACACACACACACACACACACACACACACGCTGTTGATGCTGGGTGGTTATGGCAGGCTTGTACCTGAGGGCTGTGTCTGGACTTGGAGCCCGTCTGAAATGCCAGCGGAGCGCCTGCCCTCACGCGTCTCAGCGCTCCGCTGCAGTGAGCACGGCCCACCACCAGGGGGCTGTCTGAGGGCTCTGCCTCAGGACACCTCCAAAACAGGGGGCGCTTCCAGAACCCTGCAGCGAGGACCTGTCTGACTTTAAAAACGGCCTGAATTTGGCAGCATGTGGTGCAGTGCCTCCAGCGCTGGGTACTGCACCTGGGGGCGTGGCTAGAATCCCAGGTGATGCACCTGAGGGAACCCGTGACCCCCCCACCCCCTTTACCTCAGTTACTCCAGCGCACAGTGAGTGCAGATAAAATCCCAACACAAGTAGGTCACAGAGTGAGCGAAAGGACGGGGGCGTCCCTGCAGCTGATGCTAATGTTCGCTTAAATGATGAGATTAATTACACGCTCAGACAGCACCGTGGGTGGGTCTGCTGCAAGCCGCGCTGTGTCACGGACCGGTTGGGGGCAAGGTCGCCCTTCAGCCCCGCCCCTCCCCACCTCAGCCACCGATTGGCTGTGAGCTCTGCTGTCCTGCGTTTCCTGCTGAACAGGCGGCACTTCTTGTCGCAAAGCTGTGCTCTCTCCTTCCGTTCCAGCCTTTTTCATCACGAGCCAGACCGCTGTGAGACCAAAACCACCTGGGCCTCAGCAGAGATTAATGCAGAACACTGGCCAGGGCAGCAGTGTGGAGCAGCAGTGTGGAGCAGCGGTCAGAGCAGCAGTGTGGAGCAGCAGTCAGGGCAGCAGTGTGGAGCAGCAGTGTGGAGCAGCGGTCAGGCAGCAGCAGTGCAGTGTGGAGCAGCGGTCAGAGCAGCAGTGTGGAGCAGCAGTCAGGGCAGCAGTGTGGAGCAGCGGTCAGAGCAGCAGCGGTCGGAGCAGCGGTCAGAGCAGCAGTAGTCAGAGCAGCAGTCAGGTTTACTGTGTGCCTGCAGCTGCAAACACAATGGGGGTTGGGGAGGGGAGACTTTGCAATAACAATGGCATTTCTCTCCTCTGACGTCATCATTTTACATTGCCATGTATAGAACCTTGCTCTCGTGCATCTGAAGGCAAGAAGACAACAGTGCATTGTTGATTATCAAAGCAAAGAAGAAATGTAGCTAATGAGGTTATGGGCTGCGCTTGGATCCTGACTGGTGTCGAATTTCAAGTGACCTCAAAAACTATTTATCTGAGCTCTCTCATTTGTGGAACCCAGAGAAGCTGCAATGAACAAACTTGTTTGATCTAGCTGTAATTGGATGACACAGTTATTTCTGAAATCACAGATAGCACGGAATTTTCAGAAAATGCCACAGAAGCTCATTAATCTTTCATCATCGAGCCCTCATTCATGCTGGGAAAGTGCTGATTAATGATGATCACATTCAGATCAGTTCAGATAGTAAAATGAATTCATTTTGCTCAAAGAAGTAAGATTAGTATGCGCTAGCAGTGGAAAGTGGGAATCTGTCGTAAACAGTGAGAGTTCAGCTCCTCCGCTTGGCAGATTCAGGTCAGGGCATTGCAGTAGATGAAAGAAGAGGAGAAAAAAAAGTCCTTCTTTTATTTGAAGGGGGTGAAGGAGGAGGGGGAAAAAAGAAGCGGAATCACGGGATCAACAGCTGCAACAACTTCTGCAAAAAAACTGCTCTCAACAGCCACAAAGTTGTACAAAGAAAAAAAAGACTTGACTATCTAGCTGTATAGATGGCCAGCATGAAATGTAAGCTATGTAAGTCAGTCTGTATAAGAGTGCTAAGCTAATGAAATGGAATAAGCTGGTTGGGGTCCAGCTTAAGGGGTCCAGTGAGCACAGGGGCAAAGCTTAGCATGACCACCACACTCTCTCTCCCTCCTTCCTGAAAAAGAGACCTGTAGCCCTCCATTTGGGGAGGCAGTGTAGATCAATGTATATATGTGTATATCCAGTGCAACACAATGAGAATACTGAGAGGTGTGTGAGACAAGTGGACTGTCCCACTGAGAGGTAGATTTGGCTGTTCTCTGGCTGGGTCATAAATCTGAATGATCTGGAACTGGAACTCAGATCTGCTCTTTCCCAGACTAGCACACTGATGGCTTTCCGTTGCATGGTGTATAACTGAGAGGGCAGCTCTGTCTGTTACATAATTAAACTCAATACCAGTGATATAATTATCATGCCCTCTTGAAAACTCTGAAATCTAAAATGAGTTTTAAAAGCACCTGCTTAGAAATTTGGCCCTACTTTAATGCTCAGGTCAAATGTACCCAGATCCTGTTTTTGAAGTATGTCCACTCTACAAGCAGCCTTTTTTTGGTTTGTATAAGATGATGAGATGATGTCAGAAAGCATGTGATTTCAGAGCTCATATTATTCACTAAATCCAGTGCGCTGTACATAGGCTACCTCACTGACATGCTCTGGTGAAATGGAAGTTCTGCACAGCCTCGTACTGGAACCTGTAACTTTTGCACTCAGTCTTGTTTTGTGCAAACCAGATCAAACTTCAGTGAGAAGGTCTTCATCTAGTGCATCGGCTCAAGGCCAAGGATTGCTGTCAGGGGTTTGCCACCTCAAGCTTGAGCCTCTGCCACAAACCGGAGGTCAGAGACCAGGGGTATCGAATAGCAGCATTGGCCAGATTTATCTCTTCAGCTAAAATGGTCCCCTCAAAGTCCTGTCCCTTGTGTTCAGATCTGACATTTTAAAATCTTTTTTTTTTGTCTTGAGGCCCTAGAAAAATCATGGCACTCACTTTTCTAATGATGAAATGTTATTCTTTAAAATTGTTTTGTGTCCAAGCATTGGACAGCAGTCCTCCAAGATGGTGTGTTCAGAGGTGATGAAGTGTATCTTTATAGTGCTGGACATGTTTGTAAGTTATGCAATCTGATCTAATCGCGGCCCTGCAGTCGGCCCAGTTCTAGATGTGGATTCTGAGCCTGGCTCTGAGAAACCCTGCTGTAGATCCCTGAACATGGAGGTGTGGTTTTTCTGGGAGTGTGATTTGAATAATGCAAAGCAGGGCAGCTATCCTGGGTTCGGAGTTAATTAGAGCTGTATTTCTAACGGGAGGAATGTGGAGCAGACTTAGAAAGTCTCTGCCCTATTGGGTCACAATTTATTTTGAGGCATGCATGCACAAACACACACACACATTCATACTCTCTCACACACACACACACACACACACACACACACACACACACACACACACACACACACACACACACGCATGCACACACACACACACACACACACACACACGGAGCTTAGAGCTGGTCTGCTTTGTGAAAGCAAGCTGACGTTTTAGCATGTGTGAACATATGTTCTTCTGGTATTCCTTCGGTGATTATTTTAAGAGCTGTATACATTCCTCGGATAATCAGAAGGGGATTTCACTTCCAGTTTTAGCCTAACGATCTCTCTTTTATGGTGTATTAAGTTATTTACATCACTCACATGAGCCCCTTACGCAGGGTAAGCAGATTGAATCTCTCGCAAATGGCCTCTGCTCATTTCCACAAACATCCTCTTCAGTATGTCAGGGGTCCTGTGTTGGACTGATGGGGTTTCACTCTTCTGAACTTCCCTGAATTTTGAATAACATTGATGTGATCCAAATAGAATTCATTGCCCTTTGAAAAGGGGGTCCATTACCTGTCTGTATGTGTGTGCGTGTGTGTGTGTGTGTGTGTATGAATGTAAAACTGCTATACCGTAGAAAAGACTGCTTTAAGCTCACACTCATGACATTGCAATTTGCCAGTGGACTCATAGTTCCTGACATTTAAAAAGAAAACGGAAGAGTTGGAGACCAGTGCCTTGTACCATCATAAACGGGAGTGGGGAATGTCCTCTAACAGGTCGAAGGTCGTGCCGTGTTCAAACACTTCCCTTGTGCCACACGCCTGTGAATGAGTCACAGTGATGTAGGCGGGAATCAGAAAAAGGGTGGCGGCTTTATGGATTTACGACCAATCACCCTCACGTCCGATCGAGGTGGTCACATGTAGGGGTGGTGCGTCAGATGTGTTCTGGAGGTGGGCGGGGTCAGGGAAGTGGCACGTCCCTGAGCAAACAAACCCATAACCTACTGTGCTCACCGAGCGTCCTGATGATGTAATCGCTGCCCTGCCCCCTCAGGAGAGGTGGGCCATTCATGACGTCGTATAGGGGTTCCTCCTCCACATCCTGGATGGTCAGAGTATTTAACCAAGACTGTTATTTTTATATTCATGAGGGCACTTAGCAGCGCCCTTATCCAGAGGCCCAGAAGGTTGGTATGTGTCTGGGAGAGAGAGAGAGGAAATTTTGTGTGAGTCCCAGGGAGTGAACTGGAGGAATATTCTGTGTTTGGTGATCAAAACATCGCTTTGTGAAATTGCTTTGAGGAAAGTTGTGTAAGGTGCTCAGGTAAAGGCTAACATGGCCAGCTAGTACATGGGTCAGGTTAGGGCAAATAGTATTGAAAAAATAGGTGCTGGAGCATCTTACTCATCTTACTCACCAGTCTTACTGGTTTTGCAGGACAGGGTGACAAAGCAACAGAGACATTTTAAAGTTCAAGCAGTCTACCTAGATGTTCATTGGCTCAAAATCTGAAATGAAAATAAAACAACCAAACAATATTGAACGAACCACCATTTTACTTCAGTTTTGAGGCGCTCGAGAACCACAAGGTCTCCTCCTAACCTGTCCTTATCTGGGCCACATCTGTCCTTTGTCCTGTCCGTTGTGCCCTAAAAACCCTAAATGAGCCCCCGGGACCGTGGTTCAGAGAGAGAGAGCTGTTTGATGACACTCTTCTGTCGCTGTTACATCACTGAACACATCCTGCCACAGATAAGGAAATCGATTCCTCTCAAATCACGGAGCCGACACGCACTGTGCCAGTTACGCAACCGTTCAATCTTATCACAAAGGCTCTCCATAAACATTCATAAACACTCTGTATCCCCTGCCTTCTGTGCCGTGGAGCGCGGTTTCGGAATCGCTTCTCCAAACACGGCTCCCGGCCTGGGAGCTCTGGAGGAATCAGAGGGGGTTCTGATTTGAATGGGTGATGGCTTTCCTGCCTCTTCCTCAGGGGCAGAGGGGTTATCTGTTTCCACCAAACTGTCTCCAGCTGAGAGCTTAGCTAGTGCTGGCAGAAAAAAAACAGGGATGGGGTGGGGTGGGGGTGGCGTCTTAATCGGTACCCACAATGCATTGCAACCATTTCAGGTGTGACAGGAAGAAGTAAAAGAAATTTGAATCTGCAGAAGGGGGTCAGACATTCTCAGAGAGATTGCGTGTCTACAAAAGAGGACAAAGCAGAGACAAGCAAAGAGACAAGCAGTCTGAGACAGACAAGATGTCCAAGGTGAGAGATGTAAGACTGTGAGAGGCTGCAGTTGTGCCCTCCTGTCAGGGCAGTGGGCCCCCTTAAATGCCAAACATCAGTCGTTGAGCCATTCACGGTCCCCCGCCCCTCCCAGCCCCCTCCCCCGCCTCAGTGTTGATTGAAATGTACTCCTTCTCAGTGTTGACTGGAAGCACTCCTCCCTGGTGCTCCTCGGGCGTGGAAGAGGCCCAGAGTTCAGATCCTCCAAAGACAGGATGCGCTGGCCGTTTCCTGCTGGACAAAACAAAACAAGCAGGCGCCTCCATTGTTCTGCGGGACAGAGAGAGAACATGAAAGCAACTGGAGCAGGGAGAGAGAGAGATGGAGTGCAGGGGAGAGAAGGAGAGAGGGAGACGGGGGGCAGAGAGACAGAGGGAGCGAGGGAGGGCAGGAGAGAGGGAAGAGAGAGAAGGAGAGCAGGGAGAGAAAGAAAGAGGGAAAGAGAAGAAGAGTAGGAGAGAGAGGGAGGGACACAGAGAAGGGGAGCAGCTGGAGAAGGGAGAGAGGGGGAGAGAGAACCTGAAAGCAGCTGGTGGAGAGAGAGAGAGAGAGAGAGAGAGAGAGACTAGGAGAGAGAGACTAGGAGAGAGGTCATGATTCAATGTAACCCCATGTACTCAGCTGGAATGGGAGGGGCGCTTTCACCTTCCCAGAAGTAATTTGCAGATGCCTTACTCAAGGACTGAACAGCAAGCAGATGAAGTTCCCAAATGTTTGCAGTGCATTTAGAGACACCATATTCTGCTCACTGCTGAATCACCGGAGCAGTGAGTGCCTGATCTGGGTAAAATATGTCAGCTGCTGACAGACTTGTCAAACGCTTAAGATATTAGGCGACGCCCGCTCCCACCCAAGAGATCAAAACAAATGCCCCGCTGTAAAATGAATGAAATATACCACTAAATAAAAAGTTTGAAGACTTTGATTGGGTTAGGGTTCATCAGAAGTCCTTCCCTTTGCCAGAACTGACTGAAGCAATGATTTATTTTCTGCGTGAATAAGGCCGTGAAGATCGTCATGCTCTGTGTGTGATACCGTCCTCTGGGCCAGAGGAACAGAGTTCCTATCTTAAAACAACACAGGTGGGTCCGCTTGGCACAGACTCCAGCGTAAATCAAGGGGCAAAGCATGTGCCAAAATGGGAAATGACTCAAACGCTTATGCAACAGGAGAGAGAGGAACATCCATGCAGGCTGCTTTGGGTCTGGAACAGATTCACTGATCCCTTTTACATTTTAATGGAACAGACCACCCGATAAAATAGACCGATACATGTAAGAACTTACCTATTGACTTTTCTGAAATACAAAGCCAATATTACATTATACTACTGTCATTTAGCAGACACTCTTATCCAGATCGACCTACATAGGTTGCAGTTTTTACATGTTGGATATTTACTGAGGCAGCTGTGGGTTATGTTCCTTTCCCAAGGGTGCAACAGCAGCGCCTGAGCAGGGAACTGAACCGACAACCTTTTGGTTACGAGCCTTGCTCCCCACCACTATGCTACATTGTCGCACATACAGTATTGTATTGATATCTTTTCATGGCGGTACTGCATCTTCTGAATACTAGTGTTAGCAGGACTTGCAAACAAAAGGTTGTGGGTTCGATCCCCGCTGGGGCACTGCTGCTGTACCCTTGGGCAAGGTACTTAACCCACAATTGCCTCAGTAAAAATATCCAGCTGTATAAATGGATAACATTGTAAAGAACTGTAACCTATGTAAGTTGCTTTGGATTCAAGCGTCTGCAAAATGAATAAATGTAAATGTTACTGTTATTATGATTAATATTTAGTATTTATTTGGTAGATACTTCCAGAGGGGCCAGTAACATTAATATTGTTTTGTGGTGCAGGTCCTAGAAGCCACAAGAACAAGGTACAGAGCAGCTACAGAGCAGCTAGCAGCACAGGAGAGATGAGGCTGCAAGCTGAGCTCAGTGCTGCAGGAGTGTCTGTAGCTTATCGACATCAGAGCCACATCTGATTTTAAACTGCTAAAAGGAGGGTGGGGTGCAGATGCAGCAGAGGGGGGGGTGTTTTTTAAAACAGAAGCCCTTGTTGACCCTTGAAGCGCTCAGTCTGGTGAGTCTGAGAGCAGTGTGTTTGTACAGAACCGTTCCTCGGGTGTTAGGTTAGAGTGGTAAGGAAGGGAAGCATGTGGAGTTGTTAATCACCTGTGATTCTCACCTGGAGATGAGCTCCTGCTTTGCCTCCTCAGTGTGTATGCAGAGGCGGACACGCCCCTCTGTCCCCTGCAGAGACGTTGTGACAGCTGTGTGTCTGTGTGAGCAGGAGGGCATGAGAGTGCCTGTCAATCAACACCCGGTCCAGGCCTGCCTCCCTCACACAAACACACAAACACCAGATCAGCCTGACAGAAAACATCGCCTTACTGCCCAGAGTCTGGAGAAATGCATTACAGACTCTCGCTCTCTCACACACACACACACACACACAAACATACATTCACATACACACACACATGCACGTATGTGCATACACACACACACGCACACACACAAACACACACTAACTTCCACAAACACACACTCACACACAAACTTCCACTACCACACACACACTCAAACATGCACGCACGCACGCACACACACACACACACACACACACGCACAGTAATTGTTGCTCAGTAAACCTGTGTCCGCTGTGCTTTTTTACACATGACTGCCAGAACTCCATGTCAACACAAAAGTTGCGTAACTCCTGTCACGTTAGGTCAGAATGGAAATCTGTGCATTCAGAGTCCCTCCAGGCTTCGACTGAAATCCATATCAGAGCAAACATCGGCGCGGGCCAGATCGAAGGGGCGCTAACCCCAGAGACAGGCCGTGTTGGCTGTTTGTTCATCACTGGTGCTCTTACCCCGGGGGCCACAGTCATTATGCAAGCAGAGCAGTGTTAACACGCAGAGGTGCAGGGGTGTATACCATGAGGCTGGAGGGACAGGTGATGTGTGGAGGATCGCGTGTGGAGAGACTCTCTCACCTGGCACTGTGTGAGACTCAGAGACTTACGCAGTGACCATGGCAGCTGCGTTTCACGTTTAATGTGTGGTGATGAAATGTAATGTAAGGTGTAGTAATGTGTTCAGGAAACGGGTCCTGGGTGGGACGCTGGCGCTGCATCCTTCAGCAGAATGCTTGGTGTGAATTCCTGCAGGAAACATCCAGAGCAGTGTATAAATGAGGCCCATGTAAAATGTGAACAGTGGTTGCAATTAAGTGTGTGTAAGCAAGGTACACATGTGAAGCAGAGTAATTACACAGCAGATGGTGATTTGGAGGAAACGGGGTGACAGCGTTTTGCGACGTCAGACAAGGGCACCCCTGTACCCCACTGTCACATGCCAACGGGCGCGCTCAGAGCTACAGCAGGAAGCTCGGGGGTGTCCCTCCCTGCCCCACCCTGAGTTCACCAGGTCACAGCCAGCCCCTGCTGCTCCTGAGAGAGTATTCACAGTCCTGCACCTACGCCAGCCCAAAGCTCCATTCAGCTCTGTATTATATATACACACTGCTGATTCCTGCTTCCCACCAAGGATAAATACAAAAACCTCTGCATAATGTTTTTTCCCCGTGTCACTTTTACAAGGCTGTTCCTTGCTGCGTGTTCCAGATGCAGTGTGTGGTTTGGACCGACACGCCACCCACTGGGCTAACGCAATGATAAGGCCACCTTGGAGATGTGTTTTCAGAATGAAACAAGTCATTTCCTCTGCCGGTTTATACGTGTTGCAATTCACAGAACTCCCCCCAACCCCCCCGCCCTCCTCCAAAACTAAAGTACTTTACTGAGACATTAAGGTCTGGGGTTTTATAGTTGCTCAATGGTTCCCAGCATTAGAATCAACATAGCGCGAACTCAAAGTAAATGAGCACTTAGGTCAGTTGGTGTGAGGTAAGGGTTATAGGGTTATGTGGTTCCATAAAGCCAGTAATTTCACACACATCTGCACCGGGCTTACTGTAGAAAGCCTCGCTGAAGGGTACAGAAGCAGTGTCCCCATCTGGGATCTGAACATATAACCCTATGAGTTATGAGTTTAGGACTCAAACCACCACACCATACTCTCCCCTACTGCCGCAACATTAAATATAAACTCCTCTTTGAAATTCCAGAGGGCACAAACTTTAGAAGGAAATTCTGGAGGGCGCAGACTTTAGAAGGAGAGGCACCAGAGAGAGCACATCACAGAGACTGCAGAGAGCTTCAGTGATGGGCTCCGAGCTGTGAGCATGTGCACATACACACTACTGTAAAACATTCCCACCAAAAAAATCTAAGATAAGATAAAACGTAACCTTCATCCCAAAAGGCACCACAGCTGCCAGAGCGGGATGTAGGGCAGTGTGGCTTCCTGAAGGGTGTTCCCCCCCCGCCCCGCCTGCCCCCCGCCCCATGACAGAGGCTTTTAGGAGTTGCTAACGTGCCAGTTCACACCCGCTTTCGTGTGGCTGTGACTTTGATGATATGAGGGAATCATTAAGGGCCAGTGCACCCCCCCCCTGTCCCCCCCGCCCCCTCCCTTCCTCGGGAAGAGGAAACCGGCTTTGTTCCAGCTAACAGTTTTGCTGCACGATTTCAAGCCGAAACACCAGTGGATCGCATGTGGACCAACGCCACACTGCTAAAAACAGACCCAGCCAGCGTTCTGTAGTGTAAACACTCCACTCTGAACGCCTCAAAACTTTTTATAAACACGCAGGCTCGAAATGGCCATTATCTTAACTACTTTCACACACTTACAATGGCTCCAAGTGTTTTCCTTTTTAAATTGGTTGACTAAAACTAAAAATGGCTTTTCTGTTTCTTAATTATGTTTACCAGGGTGTTTGGTTGACATGGAGAGAGGAAGAAGACAGAGAGCATTGTTTTGGCAACATTCTACATTGTGAAGTTGTGGAAATAACACATGATGTGTAATGTGAATTTATAAGAGGAACAAAGAGAGAGAGAGTGTTTAGTTTTTGGGGAGTACACACTCAGAGCGACACTCCCATACTACATCTCTGAAAAGCAGGATCTTTTTTTAGGAGAAGCAGAGCCTTTTTCTTTGTGCAGGTTCCATGTTTCAGTTCCCTCTCATACCTACATGAATTTCCACTAATATTACATTATTACTTTATTGTCATTTAGCAGAAGCTCTTATCCAGAGCAACTATCCATTTATAGCTGGATATTTACTCAGGCACTTGTGGGATAAGTATGTTGCCCATGCGTACAACAGCAGTGCCCCAGTGGGGAATCGAACCAGCAACCTTTCGGTTACAACTCTGGTTCCTTACCACTACACCATACTACTGCCCATAGCATAATTTCTGTTAAAATCCATAATAGTGCTTGCAGGACAGGGGGAGGACCAGATGGCCGTATACTACCAGCCTCCCTTATTTCGGATGCACCCCACATTAGACTGCAGAGAGAGCGTTAAACTGCACAGTCTGTTAGGCCCTCTTCCAGCATCAGCGTACAACTGTGGGCTGTGAGATCACACCCTGTTTCATTACACATTTGCCAAAATCGTAACTGCTTTGGTGAAATTAGGATGTTTATGCCATTTTGGGGGGAAAAACAAAAATGGAGCCACATGGTGTCTAATTATGGGATCATAGAACCCTAACCCTAACCCTAAAAATAAAATTCATGTTAGGATGTCTTTTCTTGATATACCCCCTTTTCCAAGCTACTCTCCCACAAAATAACACTGTTTCACTGATGATGGCGGTATACATAAGCTTTGGGGTCTTTTAGTCTTACACATATGTGGCAAATCTCTTATGAATGAGGTAGCCCTGCAATTGTGAAAAATTAAAGAACATCAAAGAAAGCAAACTTTTAGCTGGTAGCTGGTATTTTCATATTTTAATGTTCTTTTTTCTCACAATATTTCTTAACAAAAACTTGATTGAACATGATCCAATAGCCATTGCCCCATTCAAAGCTGGCTATGTGATCACAGTGGTAAAATTTCTCACTAGAAATATTAGCTAGCCCTGCGAGCTAGAGATGTGAAGGTTTGTGATGTCATTTCCTGGCCCCGATAGCCCACTTCTCAGGAAAGTGCCCCCTCCCCCCACTTATCTCAGTGTTCTTTCCTCCCCAGACGGGTCCCGCCCGCCCTGCCCTGCTGGTTCACTGAATCGCGGGTCACGCCTCAGAGAGGACCCTGAGACCCTCTGAGGGCGATCTGAGGGCGATCTGGGGGGAATACACCCTGTTTTAAAACAGAAAGAGGTTTAGCGCTGCAACCTTCATTTCCTGCTGTGAGATCAGCGGAACGGCCTGCCGTTCAGGGGATGAGCCAGCTGTCAAGCGCGGCTCCAGCTGATCGCTGGAAGGTGTTCTCTGTAGGCAAACACAGGTGGTATTAGGGGGATTAGGGCACCTGTGGGTTTATTTGCTCCCAGCCCAACCCAAACAACCCCCTGCGTGTTTTTTTTCAACAGGATTAAAGAGGATTTGCTTCCAGTTTGTTGCTTTCTGCTTCCTTCAAGGATGTCTCCGGCAGCCCCAGACTGGTCCAATAAAAAAAATATATATCTATATATATATATATAGATATGTATATATATATATATGTATATGTATATATACATAGAGAGTGTGTGTGTGTGTGTGTGCGTCCAGGACACTGCTAATAACCTGAAGTGAAACCAGCTAGGTTTCCCCCCATGGAGCGCCAAAAAGACTGAACTGTACCATGTAACTGTACCATGTAAAGGGAACAGGTCCTCACTCAGACTTGCCATGGTGGCACAGATGCATGCTGGGATGGATCGGGTTCGCTGTGAGTCACTGAAGGTGTGCTGTACACGGCCAGGGGAAGAGGTGCAGATTTCCCACACACTCGCTCATTTATGATCTCACCCACTGTCATTATTACTGAGCATAACAGTTTTATGACCGTGTAGCATTTTTATGACTGCATGCAGTGTGTGTGTGTGTGTGTTGTGTGTGTGTGTGAATGTGTGAATGTGTGAATGTGTCCCAGCTGACTGAGGGGTCACTGTGCCATGAGTGCAGTCCTGACTCAGCACCTCAGGACAGGAGAGGAAGGGGCCTCCAAAATATTCACACCTCTCACTGACCCCACCAAATCCCCGGAGAATTACTTAACTGTACCACAGGGAAGGGCCACAACACGGGATTGTGTTATCACATGGGATAGTGGAATGTGGAGTGTTTTAGGCCAATTCTGGCTCAAGAATAGCTCTAGCTGAAGGTTGTTTAGTGTTTTAGGCTAGCTCTGGCTGGAGGTTGTGCAGTGTTTTACACTCACTCTGGATGGAGGTTGTTTAGTGTTTTAGGCTAGCTCTGGCTGGAGGTTGTGCAGTGTTTTACACTCACTCTGGCTGGAGGTTGTGCAGTGTTTTACACTCGCTCTGGATGGAGGTTGTGCAGTGTTTTACACTCGCTCTGGATGGAGGTTGTGCAGTGTTTTACACTCGCTCTGGCTGGAGGTTGTGCAGTGTTTTACACTCGCTCTGGATGGAGGTTGTGGAGTGTTTTAGGCTAGCTCTGGCTGGTGGTTGTGCAGTGTTTTACACTCGCTCTGGATGGAGGTTGTGCAGTGTTTTACACTCGCTCTGGATGGAGGTTGTGGAGTGTTTTAGGTTCTGGACCCATCTTCCCATCAGCTCCCCTGTTTCTCGCTGCATGTTAAATTCCCCCTCAGATTCTTATCCGTTTTGACAGGGCGTTGAAAATCACAGTGTTATTCACGCATGTTGTTTTCACTCATTTTTCAGGCTTCAAAGAATTCCCCTTATTAGTATGAAACAGGATCCTGGATGGCCCCAGCCTACAAAAACAGATTTTAAAACTTTCCATTAAGAATTCTCTTTGAGATTAGCAGCATTTGCAATTTGTGAATACAAATGAGAAAAAATACATGCATTTATGTCTTGAACATAGCTTTCTCTTATGAAGAAAGTGAATATGTAGGCCTACTGGTGTGTATGTGTGTGGTTGTATTTGACACAGCTGGACTTTGGCCAAGTGTTCACCTCTTGTTTTTTTCCTGGTTGCTGAATCCCTAACCTAAATGCACCAGGTCACATGATGCAGGTATCACTCTGTGTCTGCTGGCAGTGATGACTCAGCACAGTAAACAACAGATATCAGAGAAGCGAAGGTGCATTTACAGGCAGCTGGTCCCGACTTTCGACCCCTTCTCTTTTCGTGTTTCCCAATTGTTCTGAAGCAGGCAGGTCTCGGATCAGAACTTGACATTCAACATCCCCACCTCCGAATGTAGGCACCCCCCGCCCCCACCCCCAACACACACACACACACCATTTTTAAATGGAGATCTGTACAATGGGGTTCAGATGAGGAGTGAAAGTACATGGGAAATACAACCCCCCCAATACAAAACTGACAGTGAGTGTGTTAGATCTGCGTAGGATGTGAACACCATGGAGCAAATGCCAACTGCTGGGCATGTCGGTTTCCATTAGACTGCTGAGGAGAATCCTGCAAGAGACCCAATTTACCAAAGGCATCCACTCATTAAATATTCCAAAAACTTTCCATTTACTGTTTTGATAACTCAGTAAATGAACAAAAACACTGATTCTTTAGAACAGCAGTGCATCCATAGAGAAGGTTGCTTTGATAGCATAGCCAATGGAAAGACATTTTTGCATCAGACTGTGTGGGTGACAGTAGATCAGCTGATTCCTGGCTCACAGGGAGGTGCGTGGCTGTGCTGAAGCTCTGTGGCACTGACAGGACAGACCCCAATACCACAGAGCCAGAGGGGTATGTTTGTTTAAGCAGCAGTGTGGCGTAGTGGTAAGGCATAGGGCTCATAACCAAGAGGTGGCTGGTTCGATTCCCTGCTGGGGAGCTGCTGCTGTACCCTTGGGCAAGGTACTTAACCCACAGTTGCTTCAGTAAATATTCAGCTGTACAACTGGGTAAAATTGTAAGTCTGGATAAGTGCGTCTGCTAAGTGACAGCAATGTAGTATAATGTTTAACGCGGCCCTCATTTGCAGGATTCTTTGTGTTCACACTGGGGCGTGTGCAGGAAGCAGGAACACGCCACTCGGCCGGGGGCGATAGAGCTGCGGCCAGCGAGGGGCAAAGGGCACCCTTCCGCGGCACACACCTGAGAGAGCGGGCACACCTGCTCCGCAGCGGCACGTCACCTGACACACAGGAGCACCGGAGCAAGAGGCTGCTCTCACAAAGCAGACGGAAAACACTTCAAACGCTTCTTTACTGCAAGGACATCAAAGCTGCTCCTCCAAGCACAGGCAGCAAAGGAATTTATAATGTGTAGCATAAAAACACCCAAAAAAAACATCTCACAACTCGAGCTGACGAGTGCCCTGCATTTTTAACAGAACTGGCTACAGAGAGATTTCTGCCACTGCGATGCACTTACACAAGCATGTACTGACAAGCTGATCTCTTAAATTGTTAAACAAAAAGGTCTACACACTCTTGGCTCCTCTTAATGTATTTATTCACAAGGATAATGTTCGGATCCACATTTCATCTTTCTCAGGTCATGCGGTGAGGTAAGGCGATCTGATACAAACTGAAACATTGCCCTTGTCATAAACACATCTAGAGGAGCCGAGAGTGTGTGTAACCTTTCCTTTACAACATCGCCTGTTCAGCACCTCAGCTACATGGGACAAGCACCTGACCACTCTTCAGCCTGTAAAACATGAATGATTTTCAAGGAAATTACTATAGAAAAAGAAGCTCTTTTCATCCCCAAAATCTTCAGCTTCCCAGTTTTTGGGGACTTAGTCTTCAGTATGCTGAATAGGGTGGGTGAGAGAGTTCTTAAAAATATTTTATCAAAGGGGTTTCAGGCATACCAGGCTGCTCTGATAAGCAAATACATTTCATTCACAAGAGGACACACAGGACCAAAAGAGACAGGACACTTTCACATAATTGTGTATAGCATTTGTTTTATTCAAGAGTAACCAATCTGTCTGACTGACAAAAAAATCACTCGATAAGCAACAGGGTGACACCTGTATCAGGTAACAGCATACAAAAAACGCTTCAACCGAAGCAACACTTCACTGTGTTTTTATAATAAACCCCATATAAAATCTGCCCACATGAATTCAAAAAGAGAACAGCACAATTAAAGTGCATATGAGCATCTCTGTTGAACAAGGAAGCACCCAACTGGATGAATAGAGGGCCCAATCAGATGAAGACGTCGCTGTTGGTCAATGGGGACCGGATTGGGCATGCTTATAATTTCTGGAAACCACAGTCACCTTTCAGCACACAACAATGTCATCGTGAATGACATTTACTTTTATGTGGTGCATTCTGCCCCACTGAATATTTTTGGTTATTTCTTTGACATCTCAAAATCTTTTAAATTCCCACAATAGCTTAGCTTATTCTAATTTAGCAAACACCCCCCACTCCCCCCACCTTTGTGCAAAAAGGACACAGAACTCCAAGATGGCTGGATTGAGACAGACTGGCACTGACTCAAACCAACATGAAGGTGACATTTCTTCATCACCACTGTCCTGAAAGAGTAATGCACCCCATTTCATGTGGACCAAAAATATTAACACTGTCAAATATAAATAGTTTCCACATGGGCCTTTGGCGATTCTTCAGTTTTGTCATTGTCCAGTCCTCTAACAGCTGTACATCATACTGTCAGATACACCAAGTCCTCCACTTCTGAGAGCGGAATTAATACCCAAAATAAAGACTCCCCCGGAGAGCACAAAAAATGGGGGTCTACATCCATACTGCAGGACACCCCTTTTCTGAGGGGACACTTTTGCATGTAAACGTGTTCAACCACGTGTTATCCATGCGCTACGGTCTTCGTTTAAAAAGTCCCGCCCCTGTATTGCTGTGCCAAGAGTGCTGCCCCTACAGTCCGAGGGGGGAACAGTCGGGCTATCTCCAGCTCCCCGTGCGTCCGATATGACTCCGCCCTGCTGATAAAACTCAGCATCGCAATCTGTGTGTTTCAAGCCAGGACAGAAGGCCGCTCAGTCTTCCACAGGGTGTGGGGTTATCTCAGTGGTGTGTGACACAGCCCCCCCTCTCTCTCTCGTTCTCTCTCTCCGCCCGCGGGAGGCTCATCTCTTCCTGCGCTGCCTCTGCTGCCGCAGGGCCTTCCTGCGCTTCAGGATCATGTCGTGCAGCCGCTGCAGGCCCTCGTCCAGCCCCTCCCCGATGATGGCGCACGCCGGCTGCAGGTGCCAGGGCGTGGCCGCCCCCAGCTCGCTCAGTCCCAGCGTCTCCTCAATCTCCGCCAGCGGCAGCGAGTTGCGCAGGTCCTGCTTGTTGGCCACCACCAGCACGGGCACGCCGTGGTTCTCGGAGAGCCGCGTGATCTTGTGCAGCTCCGCCCGCGCCTCCTCCATCCTCTCCGCGTCCACAGAGTCCACCACGAACACCAGCCCGTCCGCGCAGCGGGTGTAGGAGCGCCACAGCGGCCGCAGCTTCTCCTGCCCGCCCACGTCCCAGAAGTGGAAGGTGGCCGTCCGCGAGCCGCCCAGCGCCACCTTGATCTTCTCCGTGTTGAAGCCCTTGGTGGGAACGGTGTTCACGAACTCGTTGAAGCGCAGCCGGTAGAGCACGGTGGTCTTGCCAGCGCAGTCCAGCCCGAGGATGACGATGTGCAGGGACTGGAAGGGCAGGAGGCTGGGGAAAAGCGAGCGCTGGTCGGATAATCCGTTTCCCATCCTGTCAAAAAAATAAAATAAAATAATTTTTAAAAACTGCGGCGGGCTGTGCGGGAGCGCGAGGCGCCGTCAGGAGACGGAGCGCCGCTTCATCGAATATTCACAAAGCCTCTTCAATTCCCCGAGGGCTGCAGCGCAAACCTCACAACACATACAAAAAAAGGGAAGAGACGTGATGGAGCTGACGAATAAAGGAAAACCAATAAACACAGACAGCTGCCTTGCAACCGAAAATGACTTTTCATTTAAGTTAATGCCCCCCCCTCACTACACACCCCTCCCTCATTATCATATCAAAGAGTTACATCTTCAGACCGGTAGGGTATCTTTGGGGGCCATCAGCAATCAATACCACATTAAACAGCGGGGCGCGCGGGGTTACATTTCCATGCAACGACACAATGTCGAGTGATTTCATACGCTAATTTCAGTTTAGTGACTGTAAAACACATCGGCATGTAAAGAGCTCGGAACTCTTTCATTGGCGTCTCTCGGCCCGTTTTCACCGCGTTTATACACATCTCTCATACACATTCCGCTCGCGAGACCGCAGGCGCCAGCAGCGTGCAATACACTTGCTAACGAGCATCTGCTTGAAGCACGCGCTGCCCAGCCCGACGATTTTAAAAATATTTTGGAATGCAGTCATATAATCATGGACGTCCAGAATCAGTCCATCCAGGTGACATCAAGACCAGTGGTCGTGCTCTGAGCTAATACCCGTGAATAAGTGGATATTTTTGCCCGTATTACTGGCAAGACGGACAAGAGTTTCATGTTGATGGGTAACCACAAATGTGGTATTATCCTACGGTTATATAAATAAAACACTAACAACATTAGCCTATTTGCTAGCGAACAGACTAGACTGCCTGCTAAGCACAACATGTTGATGATATGAAAAAACAGAGATTAGCATTTTCTTCCATTACATTCTCCACGTATGGCATTTCACAAAACAAGAGTTAGCTATGTTCTGCCAATAATACCGATAACAGCTTAATTGTATATGTGTTGGCTGTGGTTACATCGACTAGTTGTTTAATTGCAGTTTGTGAGATAGGAAGTTAGCCGACTAAATCAAATGTATGTAGGCTATCGTTCAAGAACGTACCTTACTTTGAATTGCAGACGGTATGCAATGTTTGCCGTGAGAAAGTCAAGTAGCGGTCGAAGCGAAGTATCCTGTGTTCACTTGATCCCCGATCGCCCTGCCGACCTTCGCCGTGAACCGCTCCAGCCGCACTGAAAGATGAAGCGATCCAACTCCCATAGTCATCCCCACAGAACCAGCACTGAGTGGACGGAGGCCGCTGATTGGCTGCGCTCCCAAGCAGGCCGATCTGATTGGTGTATTAGCACGCCAGTCATTTTATTATGCGACACACCTCCACCTGTGCCTGTCACACAAGAAGTCGCAAACACCCGGATAACTTCTCACCAGACGCTAAATCTGTGTCCTTGCGCAAAGGGTTCACGTGATTTAGCTCGGAAGAAGTGTAACGAAAATAATTTAGATATTTTTCCTATTAATCTAGGCGCAGTCGACAATGACACGAAATTAAATCAAATCAGTGAAAATGTAAAATTTCAAGTTCCCCACCCAATTACCTGATTTCTGTTTAAATATTCAAGTAGCTGTGAGGATGATGCCATGCCAAGGGAGAGAACACATTTAACACATCTCAGAGCTGAATTTACCTATGATCTTGTGTGAATCTGTGTCCAGTTTGGTCTTGAAGGATCCAAGGGTCTCGAACTCCGCTATAAATACCGGAGTTTTCCATGCACGTTAACTCTTCATGAGGGATACTGACTCCCTGTGGATTCCTGTCCATACAACTAGAGTTAAGTGAAGGTTTGCAAGGGTTGCGAAATCGGTATTGGAATTATTGGTGCAATTCTATGGTGTAATATATGGCAATCTACATCTGACTCAACTATGTTTATCTGGTGATTAACAAATCTGTATTCAATACAAAATAAAGGCTAAAAGGCTCAAAATACACAGACTGTACATAAAATGTAAAAGGATTTACTAGCAGCGAACCCCGATAGCAATTTGTTAGCCTTCACCGTGTCGCCATCTCGTGGTGAAACTGCAGAAGTGCATAAAATTTTGAGGCAGGAGCCCGCGTCCTCGATGTAAGTTGACAAACAGGCAATGAAAACACTAACGGTATTGTAATCGATATGTGCGATAGAATATGTTTTGGTCAATAATAATTTCACTTATCCCTTTTCAGAATTATAATATAAAGGCGTTTTAAACGTTGCAAGAACGACCGCTGATCAGAAAGAGACTTGTGGCACACACGTGTGGCAAGGCTGCATTCGTGGATTCTGAGCTTGAAGGAGTCACAGCGTAAAGAACGTGGTCTCTGAAGCCACTTCAGAAGTATCCCAGAAGCACTTCAAATTGCTGCTGCTCATTGCTGTGATTTTCACCTTTAACATGTCTCCTGAACAATAAAAAATATGCCCACGTGACCGGTAAGATTAACAAAGTCAGGTAATGGCTGTTTTTTTGGCATGGAACCTTCTCCTTTTGAAACCCACAGAATATTTAGTTCAGCAGTTATATCAAAAACAACATTATCCCCTTAGACTTCCCTCTCCTATTTGCCTCCATGATATCTAACAAACATTCTGAAAGACTGCAAATTAAAACATGTTCTGTTCAGTTGCTCTAACGTTGCTGATTTGTTAAATAACTTAGAATGCAGAAGGGCAAGGCTGAAGAGCAAACACATGCTAACAAAATGGCTACCAGAGCAGAAAGATGATGCCTTAACTGGTTGGAGGCCTGAGTGTGTGTGTGTGTGTGTGTGTGTGTGAGGGGGAGAGAGAGAGAGAGAGAGAGAGAGAATGTATTAGGGAGAGAGAGGAAGGGATGGAGCATCAGTTTCCTAAATCCTTTGCGCAGTGGGAGGGGGAACGAATGTCCAATATGTACAGTGTGGCACATTTTAGATGGAAAATGAAGTCTGTAAACAGGTATGAGGGTACCTGCACTCAGGTAAGAGTAATGACAGGGTGTGCTGTTTGAAGCAGATAACAGAGACCTGCTGGGCTGGCAGAAGATGGCAAAACATGAACCTGTGGCTGTACTCTCTGCTGTCAGACCACACCATGTCTCTCTCTCTCCCTCTCTCTCCCTCTCTCTCTCTCTCTCTATCTCCCTCTCTCTCTCTCCCTCTCTCCCCCTCTCTCTCTCTCCCTCTCTCTCTCTCCCTCTCTCTCTCTCCCCTCTCTCTCTCTCTCTCCCTCTCTCTCTCCTCTCTCTCTCTCTCTCCCCCTCTCTCTCTCTCTCTCCCTCCCTCTCTCTCTCTCTCTCTCTCTCTCTCTCTCTCTCTTTCTCTCTCTCTCTCTCTCCCTCTCTCTCTCTCTCTCTCTCCACACCACTGTTCTTTTTGCTTTGAGGTTCTACTTTCTCACAGGCTTTCATTAACAGAAGGTGCTAGACAAATCCACGGATCTAAGAAGGAACATCTTTCTTAAATGCTAATAACACCAAATATGAATTATATCACATTTAGCACCCCCGTTAAGAGCCACTCTTTCAAAGACCCAACATTTCAAAGGACAGGCGTTTCCCTCGGCCATTTCACTGATGTGCTAATTTTATTGAGCGATACATGATTCATCATTTTTCATAGGTTAATAACCTTGTGAAGAGCTCTGTTCTCAGTCGTAAAAGCTGTGCTTATACATAAAAATACATCAAAGTGCAAACTGGATAATATTTACCTTTTTCCTACACATAGTACTGATAAAAAAATGAATATAGGGCTACTGATGTATGCAAAGCACTATTTCTGTGACATACACGGTAAAAAAAGCATCAGATTCAACATAACGTGGTACATTGTAGTGAATGTGATAGCCTGAAATTTCCTATTAGCTGCACTAGGGTAGTCAGAACAGGCTGCAATAAAAAAGGGAAGATGGTCAAAGTTTTTAATATCACAGTTACTGCAGTCATCGCAGCTTTGCGGTCGTCTACCACGGTATGCTGAATCCAGCCCAATGAGTTTAAATCGGGTAATAGCACTCAAAAGCGTATAAAAAAGCATTCGGGGAAAAAAAGCAGTAATCCAGGCTCCTCCGGTCAGGATGTCACTGGACCTGCAGCGATTTCATCGCCCGCGCGACGGGGTCGCTGTCCCAGCGCGAGGCGTCCCAGCCCAGGAACCAGCCGGTGAAGGTGGGGGGCTCGTGACCCTGCTTCATGAGCACGATCGGAGTCTCCGCGTCCCGCCCCGCCGGGTCCGTCTCGACATACATCCTCGCTGCAAACGGTACGATATTCCTCATCAAACAAACCAGCCATCATCCATGTGCGTACAGATCAAAGCCAAAAACAGGGAGATTGAATGCTGATATTTTTAATTCTATTAGAATTCGTAAGAAAAAATACTGTACATGAAAACTGTGAGACTTGCACGCGTCATTGTGTTGAGTTCAGAGTCTGTATGCGTAATTCTCACACAAGAGGGCACTGTGGTAATATCCATAAAGCTCACTACAAAGTAAATTATTGACTACACATTTATTGTTGTAAAGTGTTGACTACACATTGTCTGAAAATTCTTGTCTTTTCCTCTGTGTTTTAGCTTTTAGAAATCCTTCAAAATGGCTTAAGTCTATTAAATCGTGTTTCTTGAATCAGTAGCCTATTTCTAAAATCCAAAATTCAGCTGCTCTCACTTTGAGTGGCCCAGATATTTATGATGACAGTTCAAAGGCAGACAGACACATCTGCAGCCTAAGGGTGAATCTATAACTCAGGAATTGTATATTGGAAATTACCTGACCAATGAATTCCTTCCTCTCTCCTTACATACCTGATTTCACCGACTCTGTCTTCTCAACTTCGTTTGCATCCTTTCCAATCCAGATAAACACCTAGCCATGAAACATTACATCTATGTGAAGCCCATCCAGTGAAAATAATGAATTTTAAACTGTACCTAAGCTGGTTTTCAGAAAAACAGACTCTTGAGATCTACCTGGAGCTTGAAGTTTATCTGAAAAGATTTCTGAGGAAAAAGTAAATATGCATTTGAAGATCAGCTCCAGGTTAGGGAGGATGTTTTGTTCAGTGGTACAAACACCCCACATGGCAATGGCCCATACAAGTCTACTTTCTAAAGGTTTGGAATATCCAGTCAAAAACTTTCCCAGGGTTTTATTTTCTCACATTGCCTCAGTATGGGGACATTCATATATCTGCGATCCTGTTGGTCTCACCTGATCCCAGACGTCCAATAACATCACATCGTCTTCAGCCAGATCATCCTGTGTGAATTCTCCAGGCACTTCCTCAACCTGCATTCATAAAAACACCTGCTACTACAATCACTTTTCTTTATCACCTACCAGGTAGGCTGGACCCAACAAAGGTGGCATTACTGATTAACAAAGTTAATAGTGGAAAACTCCTCATAGTATATTTAGTATATTTAACTTAAGCCATATTTAATATGTGCCCCGTACTGAGGGAATAATTAAGTGTGTTTTGGAAAGCAAAAACATAGCGGAATGCCCTAATTTAGTTCATCTGCTTCATATTCTAATGAGGATGCAGCAGGATGGCAGGCCTTCAAAGCTCTAACTATGAACATTAGTGTTATTAGTAGAATAAATTGCATTCCCGTGATCTATGGTACTATTCTGAGCTCTGCTTGGGGTAGTGGGTGAGGGTGTGGTTATGAAACACTGTGGCGTTTGCCGTTTGGCACTCACGGTGAAGCGACCGGTCTTGTTGGAGCAGGCGAACAGCCGCGGCGGGTGGGTAATGGTCTTACTCTCCAGACGTGCAGATGTCTGGTACTCCTTCTTCCCACCGAGTGCAGCCCAGAATTCAGCTGACAAAAACATATGCAATGCACCTGTGATAATTGCCCCTCTCCAGGAAGGACATCATCTTTACCACACAATAATCTTTATTACACAACCATCTTTATCACAATAACAATCTTTAACACACAACAATCTATATCACAATAATCTTTACCATACAAGCATCTTTATTACACAACCACCTTTATCATTCAAATGTCTTTATCACTATAATCTTCATCACACGAGCATCTTTATCACATAACAATATTAACACACAATAATCTTTACCACACAACCACCTTTATCCCTCAAGCATCTTTATGGCACATGATAAAGATCTTTATGGCACGTGTGTAAATACCCAGGTGTGCAGGATGCAGGTATGGTGCAGTTCCTGGTGCTCACCTGGCTCCTCCCCCTCAGCGATCCTATTGGCTGAGCAGTGCAGCACCTGGCTGATGTACTCCGCCCCCTGCACCTCCTCCTCGCTGGCCCCCTTGCCCACCCACAGGTAGCCCTTCCCCTGGGGCAGCGTCAGCAGGTAGGCATCGTTACAGTTCAGGCTGGAAGCCTCGGCCTCCACCTGGCAGGTATCACACAGGGACACAGTGTTTCAGTGGGGATTCCACAGTACAGTCAGTATAAGAAAGATGCCTGCGTACGCTACCCTTAGTTTGTAGTTATGTGTCTGGCATCTGTACATGACCACAAATTTCTCTTTTCTCCGCCTTTCTCTCTTTTCCCCTTCTCTGTCTCCCTCTCTCTTTATTTCTGTCAATCACTGTCCCACTCCACTGTTCTTACTCCCCCTTCCTCTGTCTCTTTCCCCCCTGTCTCTGTCTCTACCTCTCTCACACCCCACTCTCTCTCTCTGTCTCTCTCCCTCCCTCTCTCTCTGTCTCTCTCCCTCCTCTCTCTCTACCTCCCTCTCTCTCTCTCTCTCTCTCCTTCTCTCTCTACCTCTCCTCCCCCCAGCGTCTCGCCCCCCACCTCAGCAATGCGCGTGATGCTCCCCAGGTTGCGGCGCACTTGGAAGAGGCGTGTCGGGGGGGCGGGGGCCTGCTCCCCAGAGCGGGACGTCCCGTTCTTGAACACGATGAGGGGCTTGGCTTTGAAGAGGCTCAGTAGGTGGGGGGGCTCCTTGCCCTGGGACACTCTGACCTGGGATAGAACACAATGCGGCAGGGCTCAGTGCTTTGGTAATAAAAATACTTTCCTACAATTCAGTGAAACCAGGGAAAATGAGTTTTAACCCCAATGAAGCCCGCATCTGACCTTAAAAGACGGCTCACAAGTATGTGGCTTGAGCATATGACTGCCTCAGTGTAAATACATAGTTTTCACTAAAATGAGTTTCACCACAGACAGCCACCAGGTGGTGGTATCTGGCCATTGAAGACACAATCATTTCTTGTTCATTTCCAATCCCCAGTGGACCAGGAAAGGAATAATGTATCCTCAAATGCTCTGATGTCTGAACACCTCAGACAGTCAAAGCTATAAACCCACAGGTGCTGTTATGCCTACTGAAAATTTCCAAACAGACACGTGAACCCTTTGACGTGTGTAACTGTTCAGGCCAATCACATGGCAAGAATCACAAGACCAACAAATGTGGATGTGTGCCGACATTGGTGCGATAACTCTCTACTATATACCCCCAGACACCGCAGAGAAAGCAGGCTGTTCTTACACAACTACAACGCCTAACGGGAAATCTGCTCCTAAAAGGCCAATTCTACAGTTTCTCCAAGCAAATTTGTGCCATAGGCCACAAATGGAACTGATCTAGCTGGTCAAACTGATGAGACGTGCACCATGAACTGGCCAGGTACATGTGCATGAAAATGTCAAAACACGAGGAAAGAGAGCTAATGTTACAGGCCAAACGATGCAGAGGGCTCTTAAATTGAAGCTGGAATGGGTTTTTTCACTAAGATAGCCAGCTGCTAGTACCTGACCAGGGGCTACTTTTTTTAGCAGTTATAGCTTGTCACTTATCACTGAATCAGCTCACGTTAGGTACCTTGTTGAGCAGTCCCTGACAGCCCCCACTCAGCCATACTGTTGGCCTGCCTCCAGATTACCTCGCTCCATTTGACGGAAAAACGAGAAACGCGTTTCTATTTCTGTCAGTGGCAGGGAAGCAGGGCGGAGGAGCAGCCGTTTAAACGGCATTAAGTTAGCGGAGCGTGGAGTTTGTTTACTGTCCCGTGTTAGCGGCAGGTGAGGGAACAGCAGAGGGGGGGCTTTTCAGGCCACAGACATGAGCGAGGCTTTCGGGGAGAGGCAGTGAGCGAGGGGATGGAGGTTATGAGTCAGCGAAGCATCAAAGCCGTGGGGAGAAGGCGGCTGAGAAGGGGAGTGCTGGCGTAGGTGGAGCAGCCGGCGAAATGAATGGTCTCTTTATGAAAGACCAGACGTCCATCGCTGTATCCTCTGCGCATGGCGCCCTCAGTGCTGGCTGTCTGGCCTCTTTATGTCACTCTTCTCAGTGTTTTCCTCTGAACAGTGAGGCAGTAGCATAGCATAGGGGTAAGGAGCAGGGCTCGTACCCGAAAGGTTGCTGGTTCGATTCCCCAACAGGGCACTGCTGCTTTACCCTTGAGCAAGATACTTAACTCACAGTTGCTTCAGGAAATATCTGGCTGTATAAATGGATAACGTGTAAAAATTGTAGCCCATATAATTCGCTTTGGATAAGAGCATTTCCTTAATGACAATAATGTGATGTAAGGAACATTAGGCTAATGTCACAGGCCCTGATTTGGAACATGTAACCATCATTATTTCTTTAGGCTGGAATCCTTTAGGAGGCTTAAAGAGAGTCCACTTTTGGATGTATGATATCTGTTATTAAAACTGAATCATGCAAATGCCTAAATGCTTCACCTGAACGGCACAGCCCCCGAGTGAGTGGTCCAGCTGCACCGTGAGGAAGGCAGAGGCGGTGAGCTCCTCCCGGGAGGCACTGGAGCCCTGCCTGCAGACAGGAAGCAGAGACTCCATGGAGACAGGAAGTCAAGACACCAGGAAAACAGGAAGTCAAGACACCAGGAAAACAGGAAGTCAAGATGCCAGGAAAACAGGAAGTAAAGACACTGTGAAAACAGGAAGTAAAGGCACCATGAAAACAGGAAGTAAAGATGGGAAGTCAGCACGAATTACTACGGAAATGGGAAATAGGCAGGAAGTGAAGATGGGAAGTTGGTAAGGGGCTTTTAGGGAAACAGGACATGAAGGTTGTGTGTCAGCAAGACGTACAAAAGGAAATGGGAGGTAAGCAGGAATTCAACTGACCAGAGGAAACTTCAAAGTAAACAGGAAATCCAGATTAAGAAATTGTAAGGGCTATTACGAAAACAGGAAGTAAAACAAGGTGACAGTAAGGTCCACCACGAATATAGGAAGTGAAAACATCACTTGGGATACAAGCCTCACTGAACAAAGAATGCGATCATGCAGTCAGCAAACATCTATTTTACTCCTGCTGTGTAAACTGTTTCTGACAAGATACTGTGAGCTGCAGGCACTGAGTACTTATATGGCCAAAGGCGCGCCGCCATCCTCTGAGAGATTATAACATTGCAGCGTTTAACCGTCCACAGTATGAGTGGAGCCTCTGCCATCGCAGTGCTCATGCTTCAGCTGAGTGCCCTGCTTCAGCTGGCTGTGAAGGTGTGACTCGTTCTTCTGCTGAGGTGTCTCTGCAGCTGCCAAACGAGTTGTGCATGGCAGCGTCTGAGAGTGTGAACTGGCAGGGGACTCGTGACTCGCTTAAAAATAACTGCATTCTGATTTAAATATCAGCCGACACATAGACCTTCAGAAAACCTCCCCAAAAGGAGAAAGTTCAACCAAGAAGTTCTTAAGAGCAAGACTAAATTATGGAATTTCTTTGTCTCTTGGTCACTGGAATGAGAGAGAACACATTTGACTGTGAGATCACTATTCCATTCCTTGCATCAGTATTTAAATATTTGTCAACAAAAACTGAAAAAGAAAGATCAGGGGTTTTATTCTATCCCCTCACCAATTCATGAAGTTGGGCCTAAGAAGCCTGCAAAGATAATCCACTGACAAAGTGTGTGAATGGAGATGGCTTTTTTTCATTAGCTACACAGAAATAAGTGGAGTTTCATACAGTTTTTGTGGAAGAAGATCAGAGTGCAGCTATTTGAATATGCAGTACTGAGGGCCATAGAATTTGGTAATATGAAATAACTGCACATGCACCTGCCTTCTGTATCACACAGTGCTTTCTGCGTTCCATGTTCTGCACATGACCCACCTCCTTCTGACTATACAAGAGGATTAGATTAATATATAGTAAAGTCAAGAGGATAATGTAGGTGTGCCTGTTGCAGTTTCTGAAGAGCTAATTTAATAGATGCACATTATAAACTGTAATCCTACATGATGTTAACAGTGTGAATTGACTTGAAAACTAAAGGAAGTTGTAAAAAAAACCCTCCTCTTGCTCCCTCAGTCTGAAGTGAGAGATGTGCATTAGACTCACCAGGTGTAGATGATCTGCCCCTTGGTGTAGGTGTACAGGATGATGTAACAGTCTCCGCCGTAGAACTGACCGTATGTTTCGGGGTCGACCGGAACGCGACCGCTGCTCTCCACTCTCCAGATCTGCAGCAGACAGACACCAGCTGGAGCCCAGGGAACGTTGGCGTGTCTCAAGGGGCATTCTGCTGTTCAGGTGCGGTTTGCATGCGGTTTGCATGCTATTCACATGCGGTCCAAATGACTTCCAAATGTGGTTTGTCTGTTTTTCAGACATGTATGTTTTGGTTTTGGACCGCAGCCTGTGTGCTTGGCACATGCGGTACTCTCGCACTCACCTCTGTTTTCCCGGTCCCATCGTCCACCATGTTGTACTGAGCCGCCATGTGCTGGCACTCGTGAAGCTTGGAGGCGTCAAACTCCACCTGCTGGATTTTGGCGATTCTCTCGGTGACGTAGACTTTCCCTAGTCCCTCGCTCTGGTCCTTGTCCTTCCAGTCTCTGAAGAACTGCTTGAAGATGGGAGTCTCGCCCCCTTCTGGCAGAACCTGGATCTGCAGATGTATGAGAGGAACAGTGGCCTTCAGACCTGTATGCCTTGGTTATTAATTCAATGAGAAATGAGTAAGAATAAGCAGATGATTTCTGAAAGTTCAGTTGGCCATACCAAGCACACTTCAAGCCAATGACTTTTCCCAGGCTGTTTCTGAATGGCATCCAGCCAAACACTTTCCCTGGAGTTTTATTACCTCATAGAACTGCCTAAAGTGCAGGACTGACCAAAGTTTTTAAAGCACAAGTGACAGTTGTAGGAAACAGGCAGCTGCCTTACAGAGACAATGAGGAACCTGAGGCACAGCTGTCCAGTTTGAGTGGGGTAATCAGTCAGGCATGTTATTATTAGCCATGAGACAGCAATATAGCAAAGTGGTAACCAGGAGGTTGCTGGTTCAATTCCCTGCTGGGGCACTGCTGTTGTATCCTTTGCAATATACTTAACCCGCAGTTGCCTCAGTGAATATCCAGCATGTAAAAATGGATAAAATTGTAAGCTGTAAGTTGCCTTGGAAAAGAGTGTCAGCTAAATGACAGTAATGTAATGTGGAGGTAGCCTGTGGCAGACAGAACCTGGGTGTTGGGCGGGTAGCCCATCTGCTTGATGAAGCCCTCTGCAGTCTTCATCGCCTCCTTCCTCTCGCTGGGGTTCGCTTTGTGGCCTGTGGGGATGGAAATGGGCGTGGACACGGGCATGCATAGGAAAGATGGAGGTGACACAATGACTGAGAGAGTGCGTGGTGTGGATGAGTCATGTGATGTGTGTCTGAAGCACTGATGCCGGTTAGGCAGCGGCCATCTTGCTGACATCGCAGTGGAGGAAGACGATTGGCTCACCTTTCCAGACGAAGATGATCTTGCTTTTGCCGTGGTCCAGGATGAAGCACTCCTCAGACAGCAGCTGACTCTGGGAGAAGGGGTTCTCCTCTGACACCAGGGACACCTGCATGCTCCCTGACGCATCCGACACCTGCAGGAACAACGACGAAATTCTGCCCTGGACATCTTTATGGGTGAAGACGTGTCAGAGGGTGTGTGTGTGTGTGTGTGTGTGTGTGTGTGTAAGAAAGAGACTTTCAGGGTATGTGACTGTAAGGGTGTGTGTGTGTGTTCTTTGGTACTGTGTGTTTTTGTAATTGTATGTGCATGCATATATGTGTTTGCGGGCATATGTATGTATGGATGTATGTGCATGAGTGTTGTGTACTTGTGCATTATGTGCCTGGTTGCAGGTACGCGTGTGTGCATGTATGCGTGTGCGTGTGTATGTGTGTGTGTCTGTGGCCTCCATACCATGTAGAGTTTGGCCATTTTCCTGTTTGAGATGTCAGCCGCTGCATCATCATTATCGTCCCCTTCCGGAAGGTCTGGCTTTTCCCCAAGAACCTGCAGCCCCGGCAGGGCAAAGGACACAAAGAAAATCATCTATGAGAGCAAAAACATTTACTGAAATATCATGCAGATTGCTCTCTGTTATTTTAAAACGATATAGTTTTTCTTCCCTTGTCTCGGTCAAAAAGAGGTGATGGCATTACAGTGATCATCCTTAGAAATGAAGTGACTGAATGAAACAAAGTAAAGGCACTTTATTAGGAGGTTTACTGTCAGATACCAGAGGACTACAGGCCACGTGAAAGCTGTGACTGTGGCCAATAAAGTAGCACAGAACAATGCTTTATCAGAGAGAGAGTTTAACCACATTAAAAACCACAGACTGACTCACTGGTACATTGTGGTACATTGGAACACTGCTAGATTGTATTTATCAGCCTCTTTTTGGTAAACTTTTGTCTGACCTCTGACCTCTGACCTCTGAACTCACTCATGTTGGAACAGTAACAATTAATGTTAATAATTAATAATCTGCCTTTCAAATGATTGATTCTTTTTTTAAAATCTCTCCATGTTCAGAAGTTGGAAAGCTGGCTTTTAATTACCGTGCATCTTGCACTTGGAATATGTTGCAAAAACTGTTAAAATGGATACCTTGTTACCTTATTAAATTTAAGCTTGATCCACAATACTCTTACTCAAGGAATGTTCCTGTTTCTAACTGTGTATATCCTGAATGCTATGCTCTCCATGTATGTACTGTAGACTTTTACATTGTGTTGCATATTGTAATGTGTGTGTTGTAATTTTTTAATACTGCTGCTTGGCCAGGAATGTTAAAATAATGCTAAAATAAAGGATAAATAAAAATAAAATAATTTGGGGTTCCCAAGTAGCTCCATCCATGAGTTCCAATTGTGAAGACAAGCTCTCTGAAGCACACAGAAGATGGGATTTTCCCATTATCAACACAGAAAAGAGTAACCCTACAAATGTGCGTTTCTCATAGGGTTCTGCTTGTTACCGCTGTCATGTTGGCTGGCTCATGTCCTTCCTCCACCACAATCAGCTGTGCCCTCCCGCTCCTCTCGTTGTCACGGATACCAACTGCCACTTGGGTGGCCTTCACCCTCTCGAACTTGTTACACTTGGAGCCGCACCACTGATAGATCACCTGGAGACACAGAGAGAAGAGCAGTAACCTGTGGAACCTTCACCTGAGGCACTAGGACACTCAGAACTGCCTACAGGCATCACTGTATGGTTTGGGTTTGATCTCAACCATGTCATCAGCCAGCGGCAACAAGCAGCCCACAGCAGCTGTTTAGCATAGTGGTTAAGGAGCAGGACTCGTAACTGAAAGGTTGCCGGGGCTGGGGCACTGCTGCTGTACCCTTGGGCAAAGTACTTAACCCACAATTGCCTCAGTAAATATCCAGCTGTATAAATGGATAACATTGTAAATAAACTGTAACTGAGGTAAGTCGCTCTGGATAAGAGGGTCAGCTAAATGCCAGTAATGTAATGTAATGTAATGTTCCAGCAGTTGTAGTGGTGGGTGTGTCCACAGGGTTCCCTCATCTCCCCACTGTGGTGCCCTCTAATGGCTCCTGAGGTGGCCCTCTGTGACATCAGCGGGGATCCGCCCATCCTCCAATCGGCGTGTTCCCTGCTGTGGTGCACTGTGGGACTTGTAGTGTGAAAAGCAGCTGCTGGGCTGAGCCCGAGTGTATCTCGCCCGGCTCGCTTCAGAACCTCCACACAAGCACAGATCGTGAGCAAAGAGATGAGCCTAGTGTATAATCAGTCATGATGGTGAAAAGTATAGACAGCCAAGACAATTTGTGGTAAAAGGTAATTCATTAGATTTCTAATAATGTTAATTCTTATAAAATTAGTCCAGTCCTCCCTTTCTGACCCTCTTTATGGTTTTTGTTGACATGCAAAATATTGAAAAAATTAAATTTGTCCTTAAATTGTTTTCAGGAAGAAACTAGGTCTAGATCTTTATCTGGCTTCAGTGACTAGTAGAAACTTGTCTTGCAAGCAGATGCAATACCTCAGGAAATGCTGAAAAAATTCAGAGGAAACATGATAAGGCTCTTGGAAACTGCATAAATGCTGTGTGGTTGTGTCTGTGTGGGTAACACTGTTCTTGTATTATCATATTTGCACATTGCTTCGTAAAAAAGCAAACTGATGTGCGAACTTGAAACAGAAACGCATCAGTGATCCCTGAATGACAGATGCTGTCTCTTTTTTCACTCTTGAAGCTATGAGTCTATTAGAAGGGGTCTTGCAAACAAGCACTCAACAGCAGCAAATCCCTCACACTCTGCAAAACCTGCAAACAATGCGGGAGCCATTTTGTAGTCTGACAGGAGTGGAGAGATGGGGCCTTACTGCTCCGAGGTCCACGATGAAGCAGTCGCCCCTGTTGAAGCTGGCCCAGTTGAGGGGCACTTCCACTGCCCTCACCATCCTGCGGCCCTTGATGTGGAAGAGCCTCTGAGCGGTCAGGTCGTTGGTGACCACATGGTGGAACCCAGATGCGACGCCTCCCACCTGGGGGAGAAGGGATTGAGCTGGTTTTCATCCCTCTCTCTCAATATTTCTCTGGAAAAAGAGCTTCTCTTTCCATCCCACTCCCTCGTCCCAGTCACGGCCTGCGCTGCTAGGCTCCTGCCAAACTTCTCACAAACCCCAACCGGAAGAACATTCTATATGGCTAAAATATGTAATATTTTTACCATAAAAGGGGGGTGGGGCTAATCACTTATGTTAAAAGATTGTTTATGTAAATATATATGTATTTAATCAAAGAGAAGATTAACTAAGTACTGTACTTTCTGGTTGTGAAACATTGCTTCTGTGGGATGTACAGAGCATGTCTTTGACCCAAATTTAGTTCTGCCAAAAACTTTGCAACTGGGAAAGAATGTGGTGAGCAATCATGGCCAATAAAACAGAGAGTACACTCGAAATGACAAAAAAAAACTCAAGAAGATGCATTTCTTCATCAGCAGCAGAGGCATGTTTCAGAACTATTAATAATATCAATACTAATAATTATTAATTTTATCATTATAACAGTGCACACTGACATTATTCATAACTACTAATGTATTAACCAATCAAAAGATGTTAAAGATTAAATATCACATGCATCTCTTCAGCTGTTGGAATAGAGTTGGGTTTTTTGCACCAAATTTGTTATTTTTATACATCCACAGAGCAAAAGATTAGATTTGACCCCTTACCCCTTTTTAACCTTTTTGACCTTAACCTCTTTTTAAAAAGTTAAATGTTTGAGTGGCATGCTCTGTGCAAAATAGAAAGCAGGAGTCTGCTGCTGTATCTGAACCAGAACAGCTAGACAGCCCTCTGCAGGCACAGTGTAAGGCCTTTGGGGTGCATGATAAACGGCACACAGAGGGTTAAAAAAGGCACTGTACTTTGTAAGTGATTCCTGCTTTGAAGTAGCTGGAGAAGGTGGCCGACTCAAAGCCCTGCAACTCGCGGTACTGTACTGGCTTTCCCTTCAGGTAGTCATCCAGCTGCACAGCAAAGATGGCGGCCGAGGTGCTCTCATCCTGGCTGCATTCCTTACCTGTACAGGTAACAGGTAACAGGTAACAAGTACAAATTCAGCTACAGTTAGAGACATAGGTATAGCTACAGGGACAGGTGTAACTGCAGTTATAGTTACAGGTACAGTTGTAGACACAGCTACAAGTATAGTTACAAGTATAAATACAGGAAGAGATACAGTTCAGGTGCAATTAAAGGTAGAGTTACTGACACAGGTACAGGACAGGTAAGGATGAAAGTGAGATACATGTTTTCAGTGTGTTTCAGTCTATGGTGCAATATCAGTAATGTGTTACAGTTAGTTAGACATGTTAAAGAGTTAAGGCGCCACAGTGCATCTGTCTCTGTCTGCATCTTCACCACCAATTTTCTAAGAGAGATAAAAATCTTTAGTTTTCAACAGAGTTCAGGGGCAGTCAAACCATGGTTGTAACATGTCCTTCAGAGGCAGAAATAGACTCCTCTTCTAGCCCAATAAAACATTCTTGTGTAAAGAGTTTATTCTAAGTTCTCTCATCCTAACAGACCCACCTAATAGCCTCACATAACAAGTGCACGATTCAATTCTTGCTTTGCAATCTGCTCTGGATAAGAGTGTCTGTTAAATGACAAAATGTAATATAAATGTAACTTCAGCTTCAATTCAATTTCTATCAGTCTGAAAATCAACAGAGGTCTTTTGCAGAATAGCATCTTCATTATTTGTAAATCAGGTTCACGCCATCATGACATTTGATGTATGCATTCTTAGAACTTGGCTTGATGTGTCACATATTGTTTTAGTGACTGTCCTGCAGATAGATTTCTTGGAGGACACTGTGCAGTTGCACTTCAGCATTCATTTTCTTTGCTTGCACATTCTCACGCCTTGCACTGCACGATGTTATTCTAATTTTGTGGATGGCAGCATGTGGTGAAATTGTTAAAAAAAAAAAACGTCTTGCAGAGTGATATGAGACAGAAGCACATTACACTCTTCAACCTCATTCGTTTAATAATTGATAAGAGAGTCAGAGAAATCGAGCAAGGCCAAGGCAACATCCAAGTACTATGGATTTTTCAGTACCAGAAATAGCAAGCAGTCAACAGATTCTTCTTTTAAATCGGCTTGTTATGCACCTTTCCAGTATGTTTCACTGGACATTGCATGTGTGTTTCTGCTACGCAATAGTGTGTTGATGTAAAGAGTTAGATATAATCTGTATCTGTCCACAGTGGGGATGACTGAGATATTAGTTTGTGTCATCATGATAGTTAGCCAATTGTTGGGCATCCGAGTGGCTCAGCAAGGTGCTTGACCAAAGTACAGTCTGAGCCCTGCAGTCTGGGTAGGAAACTGACGGAGCCATCGGCCGACAATGACCAGAAGCCCACAGCTGTGGAATAAACAGGGCTCGACAGTGCGAGTGTTTCACTCGCATTTGTGACTAGAAATAGATCAGTGGCAGCGGGTGAGCTGGAAACAGGGAAAGCCTGAATTAAACAATCTCACGTTGTAGCTTTCACAAGCACACAAACTACAGACAATCTGCGGTGTTTCGCAAGTATAATCATTTATTCTAATTACGCCATTGGTGTTGATTATTCTGTGACTTATTTGTTTTATTGTTAATCAAGGAGGATAAAGGGGAACAGGTTGAAATTAATGATAGATTTAAAGGTAGTGTTCGGGCTTCCCCTATTTCCAGCTCACCACTGCCACTGATCTATTTCTAGTCGCAAGTGTGAATGAAACGCTCGCACGGGCAAGCCCTGATAAACCGGCTTTATTGATTGTGTGTGTGATTGTGTGCATGTTGCCATGGTTTTCTGGTCTCTCTGGTCTCAGGCATCCTGCGAGTCCTCAGGCGCCTGTGGGCGCAGGTCACTATCCTCCAGTGGGCACCCACTTCACTGTGGTGCACTGTGGGACTTGTAGTGTGAAAATAGCTGTTGACTGTCTGGGAATGTACCAGAGATCTACATTCATATCACTTAAGTGCTTCCACAACCGCAGAGGTTGCTGTTGTGAGACAAGCCCAAGACCGCCAGTTGCGAAGTAGGGCTGCATAAGGGGAAATGCATTGCAAAAATCAGCCATTTAAAACAAGAGGAAGAGTTAGAAAAGCAACCAGCTGGTTGTATTATTAGCAGCTTGTGGGTAGCATTAGTTTCACTTCATGGCACAATGAATGCCATCACCCAGCAAAGTCCACCAGAGTGGCATCTTCAAATCTTTAGCGTTTGTGAAATATATGCATGCATGTTCAAACATTGTGAATAAGTGTCATGGGCAGACTTTACCCTTTACCACAGTCCATGTGCCACAAATATTTTTTTAAAATTTTTTATTAGCATCTAAAGAGAACAAAGCAAGCTACTGTACCCCTGACAACTGCTATATTACAAACGGTCTGAGCTTCCTTTAAAAAAGACATGAATATCTATGCAATCCATATCATTATAATCCCTTTGGACGTCAATTTATAACTGTTGCCTATGCAAACTTTCTATGGCAAGCAGTGTTGGACCGTTCAGAAGAGACTGCTAAAGCTGGTTAGCTGATTTACGGCACCACGTCAATGCTATTGTGTAAACAATCTCCCTGTCTGCACATTAAAACTCCATAATTTCTTACACATGTAACAGCTAAGCCCAACTTTGCTCTTACCCCTGAAGCGGGTGTTGGTGTCTGCACATAGCTGTGCCGGGGGTTCGGTTTCCCCCTCAGACGGCCCCGTGTGGAGGTCCAGCTCACTCACCCAGCCAGAAGTGCAGGTTGTAGAAGCAGGTGTCTCTCTGCTTGGCGGTGTGCAGGATCAGGTAGGCGTCGCCCACGTAGAAGCTGCCGTGCAGGGCCTCCGGGATGGCCACCAGCTCCATGCTCTCGATCCGCCACACCTGCAGCCCGGCGGACCGGCCCGCCTTCTCGAACTCGCGGTGATACAGAACCATGGTCCGGCGGCTGGACACAGCGGGAGCCAGAGGAGGAAACCCAGGTGCAGGGCAGAGTGTGTGAGGGACGCTGTCTGTGTGTGTATGTGCGTGTGTGTGTGTTTGTGTCAGTTCCTGAGGAGGACTGAATCAATGAGACCAGTGTAAGTCAGAAAAGCTGAGTGGGTGTGTGCGTCTAAACCACAAACCACTCTCTCTCTCCTTCTCTCTCTCTCTCTTCTCTCTCCTTCTCTCACACACACACACGCACACACTTTCACCCTTACAGTCTCTCTCTTATAGACACGCATGCTCTGTCATTGTCTCACTTTCACTCTTACTCTCATAGACAAGGAAAAACACACAATGGGATATTCATTTGCACACACTGTCCCTCTCACTCACACACCCACACACGCACACACTCCCTCTCACTCACTCACACACACACCCACACACACACACACTCCCTCTCACTCACTCACACACCCACACACACCCACACACACCCACACACACACACTCCCTCCCTCTCACTCACTCTCACACCCACACTCACACACACACACACACACACACACACACACACACACACACACACACACACACACACACACACACACCCTCCCTCTCACTCACTCACTCACTCACTCACTCTCTCACACACACTCACACACACACACGTATTAATCCCTCTCACTTAGGCACATGCATTTTCTCCTTCACTCTCTGTTTTACACACAGATACACACAAATATCTCTCACTCTCTCAGGCAAGAAAAACACACATTTGTGGCTGCTCTGAACTCTGCCACATAAATGAACTTAAATGCAGTCCTGCTGTCTCTCTTTTCAACGAGTGTTTATGGTGTTTTTAAAGTTTGTATTATGATTTCAGTTTTATAGACCCCACACCATAATCATTTAAAATCCACACAATTGGGTACCAGCATTAGTGGAAAAGTACATTTTTATTCACACACTCTTAAAAGTTGCTGAGCATTGTTTAGACTGTAGTCTACAGTAACAGATTAGGTTTCACTCTGGCAATCCAGAGTGAGAACACTGGTTCTGCAGGACAGGAGATGGGTTTGAACCCCACTCCCCTCAGGAGGGCAGGAGTCTAACCAATAACCACCCGAGAGAAAAAGTATAGAGAGACAACACGGAGAAATAGAGATACAGCCAATGAAACAATGAGAAACAGAATCCCAGAATCCCAAACTTTTTCCTGCCTTCTTGTACCTGCTTTCAGGTAGCTACAGCGGACACCTCCCCTCAATGCATCTCTCTAGCCTGCAACTAGCCTGTGCCAGTCTGCAAGTTTCCAACTCTTCAGATACTTCAGATGATCTGGTATTTTTAACGCAATTTAACAGTAAACAGAGTACTTCTTAACTGCCCAGTGTTTATTTATTATATAACTAAAATAAATGTATTCCTCTTGATAACATCAAGAAAAGCTCCCTGGCTAACAAGCCCTTGGTTTAATTACTACTTGGCAACTCCAAGCACATGCTGTCCCAGTGTACCTGTGCCTGTCCAGTTAAACTGGACCCTGCCATGTTTCCACAGGGCCCACCTGCTCCAAAAGGAACCCCTAGGTGCTATAAACCCAAGCCACGCTTTGCTGCAGCACCTCATTATCCCCATTTCATTTCTCTTGGAGGGTGAGGCCTCCCGGCAACCGTAAGAGCTATCATCAGTCCTCCTGCTCTCAGACATGCAGCACAGGTCCTCTGGAGTACGCTGGAACCGCCACTCCAGGACGCACGCCCTTTCCTCTGATTACAGCAGACGTGTGCTCCCTCAACCCCCTCTCCACGTCTGTTCCAAAGTCCCCCCCATGACACCCACACAATCTCCCTAAACAGTGCGCTAACGAGTTCCTGGAACTCTTAATAATTCATCATTACAGTGGAAGCCCTATCAGCAGGACCTTGAGACCAGGAGTACTGCTCTCTAGGTACCTCTGGTAATTGCCTATCTAGCCAGATTTTATCTCCTAACATCCTCTGTTCAGGGGAAAAAGACAGACGGATGCACGGCGCGTGGCGGAGGGATACGACTGGACGGAGTACGCACTCTGGCATCGACCCACTCACGCCTCCACCACGCGGCGCCTCGACCCTCCGCTCGAGAAGCACACTCTGCTGAGCTGGAGGAGTTAAACCATGACAAAAAAATAATATTTTGCATAAATAATAATTATAAACTAACAAGACAAGACTGAGACACAGTGCCATTTTGAACCTCTCCAGTGCCCTCTCCCTGAGCCACTGGCAGGAGATTAAAATCCATGGTCATAAATGACAGTTTGTGCTTCGTCAGCAAGCAGCTATAGGACAGCTATAGTGATGAAACTGGGGCCTGCATTTTCTACTTAACCATCTCAACAGGACGATTTTGGAGCCAGAGCAAGGACACACAATGACACAAAATAAACACCCAGATAACACATAGAGACATAGACAAAGAAAAATAATTATGAGTTGTGACTTCTAGCAAAAAGTGAGAAAGAGATGCAGAGAAAAACAGCAGTGCAGAGCTGCAAGAAAACCACAGAGCCGCCGTCCTGGGAGGAGGGGGGGGGGGGGTGGGGGGGGGGGGGGGGGGTGGTGGGGGGGTTGGGGGAAGGCAGGATGGTCTGTGATGGGGGTCAACCTTTTCCTATTAAGAACAAAAGAACTGTGGCTGAAACAGTGAAGATGTCTAACTGTCCTTACCTAAAAGGGGCGTAGCATAGTGGCAAGGAGCAGGCCTTGTAACCATAAGGCTGCTGGTTTGATTCCCCACTGGGGCACTGCTGTTGCACCCTTGGGCAAGGTACCCAAAATCAACTCAGTAAATATCCAGCTGTATAAATGGGTAAAGTTGATAAGAGTGTCTGCTAAATGACAATAATGTAATGTAAAAGACAACCAGCTCTTACGGTACCACTTCCTCTTGTAGCCGAATGAGATGCTAAACAGAGTTGGATTTATTTTCTCTCCAGTGACAAACCTGAGGAGCTGATCAGAGAAAGGGCCCTTTCTGCTGTCCTTTCTGTCAGGCTGATACCAATGCATCCATCCAGGTAAATTCACTGAGGCTGACTCTCAAAACTTTACTTTGACCTGGTCCCTACAGCTTATGTCTGAGAAACGCTGGGGCAATTTTGAGAAATACTGTGTATTTCAGCTCTGTGTTCTCCTGTGTGATGCTGCCATTACACAACACTAAGACAAGTTGGTCTTGAAATAATTTTAATTTTTTTCTCCACTGCAAAACAAAGACAACTTCAGAGAACAGCTTTATATTAATCAGTACATGATGAATACAGATACCAAGAGAAAGCTAAACTGGGAAACTGTACATATGCAACACCACGTTAATGTAGTTTAGGACACCCTTCATTGCAGTCCCCGCACCCTCAGTCAGTTACAGTACGGATTGGTTAAAAAAAAAAAAAAAAAAACAGGACGTGACATCACACCACATTCCCCTGGTCAACTACCTGCAATAAAACGTGCAAAAAAAAAACAAAACAAAATCAACAAAACAAAAAAACAAACTTCTTCTGCACATACTGTATACTAGAGTTTTCAACTGAGGCGTGGCTAACTGGTTGACCAGAAGACAGAGAAAGTCCCAGATCAAATTATTCATTCCTTCAAAGTGCAATTTTGAATCATAAAGCATGATAATCAAACAACCTTAAGGTGTCCATACATTTATATACATATCTGATTAAATCTAAATCTACTACACCAAAGAAGTAGACAGGTTTAAACTTCCTAGAAATGTATTCTTGCAAATTTCATTAAAAATGTTTAAAAAATGTTAAGTTCCCCACAACCTTTGTAGAAAGAATATGGGTAAAAATGAAGTATTAAACACATGATTATTAAAACATTGAAGATTAAAGTAATTCAAGTTCTCCTAAAGAAATCAAATTATTCTGATATGTGTACCAGGTTGGGTTTGATTTTTTTGCTTTCCCTTTTCAGAAAACTCCAACAAGGTTTTGTGACCTGAAAATATGGGGAGAAATAAAATGCACAAAGAGATGGAATGTTTTCTGTGAACTTGATTAATGGCCAAATTCAACAGGGTGTTGAAATGTGGATAGAGAGCACTGAGCTGAGAACTTAATACTAAAAATAAAAAAGCCCTGTAAAACTGCATGAGCAGGAAACAGCCAGTAGGGGGAGTTCCAAGCTCATGGGGTTATGAATCTCTAGTGGGCATCTCCCACTGAACACTACAATCTTGAATTTAACATGGCCCTGGAACACATTCACAAGGGATGTTTGTCTATTTTAGGTAATTCCACTATTTCTGAATGATTGTTATGGTTATAATATATTACAGTATACAAGCAACCAGCCCCCCTTTTTTAGGGACGGTTGCATTTGAATTGCACCGCTGCTCATACATCAGGAGCAGACATTGTCAGAAACTGCATTACAAAGAGCTGGTGTAGCATTATCAGATCTGATTTATGAAGTGATCGTCCACAGAGAGGATCGTAACATCTAGTTAAAGCCTTCCATTTTGTTTAAAGAGAAGCATTACTGTGCATTTCCCACAGTCTGGAATCCAGAGCTAACCAGCAATGCAGAATACCTGCCCCCTAGAGGAGATGTGGTGCATTACACATGTGCCACTGGTACCTACTGAAGGAGAGTGAGGTAACTACTGTCATAACAACTACAATGACTTCAAGTGATGTCTGAAATGAGGAACCTCAAAAACAAAGTATTGTTTTTGGTTGCTTGAAAGACATCGGAGAGATTTGAGAACTTCACCACAGTTTAAAAAGAAAACTACTCTATATACAGACCCCATTGAAAGTGGTACACTGTAGTGCTTCAGTGGTATCAGAACCTTAACATGAGAACTTCTGGCTGGTTTTACTCTGTAAAATAATCTGTTTGCTGAAGTAACTATTACCCTCTAAAGTGCTTTTATTCCCTTTTAAATGTCCTTCCAAAAAACACGTGGCAAGATGTTGCTAGAGTAGGGGAAAAATCCTTCCTCCACCCATCTATAAATCCCCCTTTCTCATTCTCTTTCACCTTTAATGCTTCACAGCATCTCTGTATATTGGCACCTTACATTATGCTCCATGGTCACCTAAAACACAGACATGTATGGCGTTTGAAACAGGAGATCTTTGTTGCTTCCCAAAGTGAACGGGGTGGAGCCCGGGGACTCAGACAGGAGGGCTACCTTCCAGAGGGACAGCCATGCAGGTGGCGGGCTTCCTCCCGGGGGGTTGGGGAAGGGGGTGGGGCTGGGGCGTTACTCGGGGGGCGGCAGGATGTTCGACACCTTGGGCCGCCCGTGCAGGGAGGTGGTGTTCCCTCCGCAGTCCACGTACTGGTACATCTCCTGGGAGACCTGCTCCGCGTGCCCAAAGTACGCCGTGGTAACCGTCACCCTGGAGACGAGGTTAAAGCATGGATGGGTATACTGTCACACACTGGGTATCTGGCAGTGGGGGGGGGGGGCTCATCCGGCATCCCAGTGACTGTGTGCAGAGCACTGTGTGACACTTACGACTCCCCCAGCCATACATCCACATGCATTTTACCACTGACCTGCCTGCAAGTTCTACAGTATTCACTGTGGACTAACCACAATCAACTCACACATCTCACAAAGCAGAGACCACTTGTGAAGACCACTTCGTTTTCCAACAGAAGCAACCATCGCGCTGTGTGCCAACTCCAGAATCATAAAGCTCAGGATTTTAGGTGGGTGGGTCCTATGGGCCCAGAGGCTTGTCTGTGAGGGTGGTGAACCTACTCCGGTCCCGGCGTGCTGGGAGTCAGCGAGCTGAAAGACAGGTATCGTAGCGTGCCAGGCAATCTCCCAAACAGAGAAGCCCAGTGGCAAAAACTGCCCATTGGCGTGGAAGGTGTGTGTGTGTGGCGTTAACCCTTGTTGACACCATTATAACACTGTGTTCTTTTAGAACTAGAACAGCTGTGCTGGAGCAGCTCCGGTTCTAATGGAGTTCAGTGGTCTGGTGGTCTAAAACCAAGGCTTTCACAGGCCCACTGTGTCTCAGAGGCAGAAAAACAAACGTGGGTCTCTTACGCTTTTCTCAGTTTCGGTGTCAGGATGGAACAGGCTGTACTTACTGCATCATGACCACAATGTTGTGCACTTTGATGGTCTGCAGGGTGCAGTAGTCGCTGAAAGAGGAAGCACGCGGGATTGGTCAGAATATGCTGGACTCACAGGTCATTGGTGGAAATCACTGACTGCAAAACTCTGGAGGGGATACTTACTACATGTAGCTCATTTCGTCTGCTATGACGGTGGGAACCATGTAGTCGATCTGGGAGACGCAAACAGAGAGAGACAGTTATACTAATGACAGACTACCACTACTCAGAATGTTCAGGCCTGATGCAGGCTGTCCTTGTGTTCTGGTGTGAAGGTATGACCTGACATCACATAGAAGGACAGCCCTTAACAATCACATGCCATGCTGAGCTTAGAGTGTCCATCTTGCTGGAAGGTTGTGGGTTTTAATCCACACCTGTGGCATCCCATACCACATAATAAAGCTTCAAAAAAACGGTATACACCACCCCTGAACTGGGTGCTCATCATTAAGACGTGAGGCACTGAGTCTAAAAGCTCCACAGTGCATGCAAGTGCACATCAAGTACTAGATGCAGCAGGTGTTAGCATACTTAGCCATTTCCAAATTTTCTGAACTCCTTTTAGGACTAGATGGGGGAAACCACTCCCCAACACTCACAAAGGACTAGGACGAAGGACGGTTCTTCTGCTGAGGGGGCAAGCCCTGAGGGAGCTTCTTCCTACAGGCCCTCAGAGAGCAGGCCTGGGGGGGTGCTCCTTGCTAATCCCACAGAGGGACCCTGGCCAGGACACCTGTGCCGCACGGAGCTCACCTGCGCCGCGTGGAGCTCACCTGCTGCATGTCCAGGGGCCTGATGGTGGTGACGTTGCTCACGCGGGACTTCCCGATCACCGTCTTGGAGAACTGCACCTGCGCGGTGATGTTGGCCACCTCCACAGAGTAGTAGTTATTATTGGTGATGTTCAGGGTGTTCTGCAAACAGGGAGATGCACTGACATTACTGCCACTGGCTGAAAACAGTACAAAATTAATCAATAAATCCAGCACAACATACTGCCTGCAAACACAGACATGGGAATTGTACATTATACGCCCAGTTTGCTGATTCAGCTGGTGGGGAAGCCAAATTAAATCCTTCTGCTGCCAATAAAGTAAGAGCGCATTTAAGCCCACACTTCAGGGACAGCTGGAGCCATTTTCCGAAAAATTACCAATACTTCATCTTACAATTGTCATCTAACATGTACTGAATTGGAGCATGAAATCTCCTGAAAATGAATTTTAAAGTTAAAGCCCAAGAAAAACCGTTTAGTTGGACAGACCTCAGCGTTACAAGGTCAAACGGCTTTACAATGGCATAAAATTAAAAAATCATAAAATGCTTGGTTACATTACGTCCAAACAGATACTTTCCCTGGGTTTTATCTTTTCATGTTAAACACCCTCCCTGCTTTTTGAACAGCTCATCTTTTCTGTCACTCCTGACAACAGGCTAAAACTAGGCAGGAGTGAGGAGCTTACTGTGACGTTGAGGTAGACGATCCTCTTGCCCTGGTCGTAGTTGACGAAGACGGACTTGACGCCGACGTAGGAGACGTCGATGGAGCGTGGGAACAGGAAGAAGACGGCGAGGCCAGACAGCAGGAGGCAGACACTGACAGACGCCGTGACGTACAGCTTTCTACAGAGACAGACGTGGGACCGTTAGGGACAGACGTCTGCCTGCATCCGCACCCCCCCACCCCACCCCCACAGTGCTCCAAACAATTTCATCAGCATTATGGGCCACAAAGAGGGCTGTCCTTCACTCTGCATAACAAATTTAAGCTAGTGCTGTTAATGCAAGTGGATGCTTTCATGACTTGCATAACATGATGACTGTGAGGGTAAAAAAAACAAACTGATGGAAATGTTGGAAAGGTTCCAAAAAAAACTGAATGTTTGCTTTAATTACACTAATGTGACAAATAAATGGCTATGATTGCATGAAAAAAATAGTCTACTTATTACTGTTGTGGCTTTAAGTTTCAATTCCTTCTTATTGCAGTGTTACGCTTTCCTGGGTGCTTCACATCGGCCAGTGTAACTTTGGCTGTGGTTTTGTGGTGTGATCAAAACAACCACCAGATGACCAAAAGATACAACCCAAACTCTTAGCCTCCCCACTTTCCTTCTTCTGGGAAAGTTCACGGCGACATGGAGACATGCTGTACTCACGTTCTTCTGGGCCTGAGCCGCTGATCACTGTATGGGATCAAAGCAACGAGCTGGTTCTCCTGGCCTGTGTGGGAGAAGGCCGCATTTGAAATGATTAACGAAGGGGCCGCCATTACAGCAGGCTCAACAAAATGCTCAACATCAGGCTGTCACTGCAACCGCAAACGAGTCCTCTACTGACCCTTCTGGTTAAACAAAGGTAAACGAACACGGTGCAACCCATGTAATAAAAACACGCCAAAGGAATGTCACTGAGGATGCTAGCTCATGACCGCTCGATACAGCACGCCGAACGCTCTCCCCGGGTTTCCGCTCCACCCCTCCCTACCTCGCGGGATCCTCCCCGTGCCCTGGCAGGTGGGACAGGTGACGCTGTCGCGGCCGGTGAACTCCACGTACGGGAACTGAGACACGTCCCCGCCCTTGCCGTCCTCGCCGTGCGCGTCGCTGTACTCCGCTGCCGACGTCAGGTCGTCCTGACTGTCGTCCTTGTGTTTGGGCAGCTGGGAGAAGGACTTCCCCATGGCAACGGCTGGGCAGGTGACCGAAACAGAAAGAAGCAGCCGCATGAGCAGGTGTACAGTGTATTTACCAACAGGGGCAAAAAGAAGCTGGTTACAGCATCATGTGTCCAATAAAGCTCGGCTGTTGAGCTTTAACCGAGGTGCCTGCTGTTGAGCTTAAACCAAGTGATAACAGATCATATATACACATCCACTATGCAGAGCACCCAGAGTAAGGGTGTTATGTTTCAGAGTGATGTGGCGATTTGCATTTACAGCAATGTTTTGGAATGATTAGGTGATTTGTGGTTCTAATGATGTTTTGGAAAGATGTGATGGTTTGTAGTTTGTATGATGTTTTGGAATGATGTGATGGTCTGTAGTTTGTAGTAATAAGGTGGTTTGTAGTTTTAAAGATGTTTTGGAATGATATGGTACTTTGTAGTTCTAATGATGTTTTGGAATGATGTGATGGTTTGTAGTTTGTAGTTAGGCAGTTTGTTGTTCCACAGCAGTGGGCAAGATGGTGTTCTGGCAAACTGACAGGGCTGTGGTCACAGATGGATGAATTCCAGACTATTTCTGGGTTTAAGAATTCCAGTCATCCTGAACAACCTAAGTGTCTAAATGAGCGTTCACAGCGGTCCACTGCCGGAAGTACGGTTATTGCATATTGACAGCGACAGGCTGTGACCAACCGAACCCAACCGTTTCTGGGGACGAGCAGAAAACAAAAGACCTTAATTAAGGCCTTCTTGAGGGACTGTAAAACAAGTTCAGAGTTATTAAGTGGCTATTAAGCTAACAAACACGTTCTGCCTGCCATACCATCTCCGGTCTACTGACTTTATGCCTTGTGTTTTGTTCCAACGCGCTGGGGTGTAACCAAGCAAAACATGATGTTGCGGCACTTCAGTTCAGTGCCTCTGAGATAAGATATCAGTGCACCCGGTGACAAAGGCCAGGGAAACTCTTCTCAACCCAGTATCTGTTCTTGCCTCTCGATCGACAATTCCAACAATTCAACCCAGCTACCACTACAACACGGCTTTAAAGGACAAGAATCAATACACAATCTGCAAGCTAGCTATTTAAACGGCACACCTGTACCTCTGACTCGCACGGATTGCCCGCTTGCCTGATTAATATAATTTCAAACTGTATGGATTTGGCGTAGCTAAGGAAGACGGGCAGCTAATGAGAAACGGACATCCGTACTAGCTGTGTTATGTAGCAATGCCGCTACGCAGCTAGCTAAGTAGCCCTGTTTTGTGTTTTCGACAATAAGGGAGACTGTCATTAATCTAAAAGCATGGCAAAAATAGACGGACTGAGGATAAACACTGAAATTATTTGATCTGAGCTTGTCCTCGCTAGGGGTTGTCATCACACAACTGTTGTAGGGCGTGAAAGACCGAGGTTACGTAACCAGTGTACACAGTGTACCATTTAGGATGCTAACGTTAGCTAGCTCGCCAGCCATCTTTATGTTAAAAACGTACAACGAAATGATCCAGCCGATGGCATATTTTTAGGGATTAAGCGACAATAAACGGTCGTTGTTACCCCGTTTCTGACCGACTGTGGATTTAGAAAGACACCAAACAGAACTGCTACCTAATTCCTAAACAATACAGTTTCGCGGTGCATGTTAAGTCAGCCATGCATGATTTTGTCCCCTGCACAAAGCTCACTCTGAAAACTATGCATTCAACGATGTACCAGTAAAAAGCAGAAATCAAGCTGGATGATTTCGTTAATTTGTCGTATATTGCAGCGAATTAGCCAGCTAAGTGTCTTACTTCAGCGAACAGATTCAGCTATCCTGCAAAGTACAGTCGGCAGGTACATGTGCATTAGCTAACAGCTAGTTGGCACCGTTCAGGACAAGTGCATAATTCGTCCATCTAGACATCGTACCACAACAAGCGCTTTTATCTACAACTACCCGGCCACCACACACCATAATAAAATCTATCAAACCGTGGTCGTTTGTTTGCTTGCTAGGTCACCAAGCCACCAAGCAATGCAACGTTAAACCAGCTATCGAGTTTGCTATCTATGTCTCGGCCTGGTGTTCATTCCGTCCTTTATTGAATAACATGTAACGCTAAGGGTATTGGCCTGTAGAGAATATCCGTATTTTAAATATACTGAAAATATGTATGCTTATAATAAATTTGTTAAACAGCACAACCCGCAGATCTTACCTGTTCGTGTCTGATCTGTCTTGTAACTACCTCAACCTTGTTTACGTCCGATAATCTGACATGCGCAGTGCCGGATACCGCCTCCCCCCCACCCCCAAGACTTCGACTTTGAGACTTTCCTATCACAACTATAGCTGTGACAGTAATACGAACAACGATGGTAATTCATTGATATATTTAAGTTGGAGAATTAATAAAAAAAAGTGTTCTTATTATTGTTAACCATGAGCTACCATGTTAGTAAAGGATGGCAGGTGTGCCATCTCCTGAATTACCCTACACCCGTCCAAGAGTTAATTTCATGTGCTATCCATATTTCTTATTTTATTACAACTAATACATTTTTTATTTATTTATGTATTGAACACAGTCGTTTCTGGAATGTATCACGTGCTTAAAATGTGCTTAAAACAAAACAACGGCAGTGTCCCAGCGGGGAATCGAACCAGCAACCTTTCAGTTACAAACCACTGTGCTACACTGACGCCATGTCATATGTAATTTAATGTAAAATAAGATCTAAACCTTCAAACTACAGCAGGGAGTGTGTGAACCTTAAGCAAGCACACTTACTTAACACTGAAGTATCTCTGTTACCTTACAGCGCTGTGGAATCCTGCTAATCACAATATTCCACATGCGTTTTGCGTTCTTTTTGTAACGTTTCTTTTTTCATATGCATACATTAATATGAACATACATCTGTTATGCTAGCGACCAAGGATGGCTGAAGCGCATAGGTAAGGATGGCGCGTTGCCCGGTGCATGTGAAAGTCTCGCCAAGCAGATTTTACTCTGATCACTAATTTTTCTGTTGTCAGCGGTATAGGTGATAGTCTATTATCATCATTATCTATTGCCAACTTAGTAGCCTATATTCACAGGCGAGTGACTTGAAATAACGGTCTTCGGTTCAACTTCGCCTGAAGTTTGTGTGTTGCAAGCTGGGGTTAATTTTATCTTTTATCCATAGTTACATGTACACGAATTGTCAAAAGTTATTTGTCAGTGTCACTTTCACATGGACATCACCTTAACTGAAGTGACACTGACGACTTTGACCATGTGTTAAAACGGACATTGGGCTAACAAGGAAATTAAGCTAGCTTGCTTGCAGTTGTAAGCTAAAAGTTTTCGTTAGTAATAACATTGGCGAGCTATCGATATCCGCTAGTGAACACAATCATATTTTAAAAACCTTTTTACATAGTTAGATGTATTTTAAATATCAGACAGCTAGCTGAGAGTGCCCAGCTAAGAATTCGATAGCTGTTGTAGCTACCTAGTTATCAACACCATATTGAAGCAAAAGTAACACGTTTCCTGTTCTTACTCTGTGCATATGAAGCTAAACATGGTGGTAGTAGGCCTAACTCAAATAATCCCCTTTTAGCAAGCCGGTATTGTAAGGTAATTACTTTGTCCCATAAAAACCTTCCTGTAGTAGCTAGGTAATTTACCATGCATTGCTATAGCTAGCTACAAACTTAGTAGCAAGATCAATCCAGATTCCCCTGTTATGGTTTTAGGTTTTCAAAATTTCAGTGGGATCAGCTGGACAATGGAGGACAATGCAGAGAAACAGCCATTTTAGGACTGGAAAATGTAGCTGTCACTAGCAGGTATCTCAGGGTTGTGTTTCCGTTTTCACCCTAACAGAGACGAGCTTTTCCCCAGCCCCGGGGGGCTGAATCCTGCCAATCCGCCCTTAGAGGCCGGCGGGAACGAGGAAGGCATGGCCGCCAAAATGGGAGGAGACAGAGAGATGGAGATACCTGCGGTGGACGACATAGACGACGAGCTGCTGGTGCTGGACCCCGAGCACGTGAGTGACCCCTCTCTCTCCCTCAGCATCGGAGTTTTTTCCCGCCTCGTTTCATGTCCCGCCTGAGTCCCACTCTCCACCCTGTTTGACCGTGTCCGGCCTCTCCCTGTGTCCCTACAGCCTCTGATGAAGGGCTTCCAGTCCTCTTTGAAGAATCACCTGGAGAAGCAGCTGGAGAAGGTGGACATGGAGCTTCGAGAGCTGGTACACTGCCGTCTCGCCGCCTGAGCACCATCCCCCCGAGCCGTGATTCCGTTTCTCTACCTGATCGCTACGTTAGACATTCCCAGAATCAAAGAATTCACACCTCACACGCGGTCTGCCTCCTCGGACCACAGGGGTGCAGTGAGCTGTGCAGAACAGAACAGGGTCAAAGTGCTGGGGGGAACGGACAGGGGTCCAGTGCTCTTTCTGGGGCACCACAAAGCCTTAGGCTTGTGTCACCAGCCTCTTACGTATCGACAGGTACTTTGATTACACTGTCATTTTAAGCCAGTTGGAAGTCAGTAACTGTTTCCCTAGTAAGTACGTGGACAAAAATGGATTTTTGTGATAGATACTCTACATTGCATAACATTATTGGCATTTAGCAGATGCTCTCATCCAGAGCGACGCACATAAGTTACAATTCTTACATGCTACCCATTTATACACCTGGATTTTTACTGAGGCTGTTGTGGGATTAAGCACCTTGCCCGGGGGTACAACAGCAATATCCCAGCCGGAAATCGAACCAGAAACCTTTCAGTTAAGAACCCTGCTGCTCATACAGATACTTATGTGAAAAGTACAAGATGTCAGCTAATCTGTACAAGTACCTGAGTTGCCTGTTGGAAGGCCGCGCCTCCTTGTGGGCGGGCCTTAATATGATTCGTCGGGAGTTAACAGAGAGGCGTGTGCTTTCCCAGAGGGCCATGGAGCGTGCGGAGGGTGATGGGAGAGTGGATCTGGGCGTGGAGCTGTACAAGGTGCAGGACGAGCTGAACAAACTGCAGACCACGCTGAAGGGCCAGCATAAGGCCAACAAGCAGGCAGCTTCCCAGCGTCTGCAGGCCCAGGAACACCTGGAGGGCGTGCGGCAGAAGTACCGCACCGCCATGGCGCAGACCAGCCAGCAGAGGGCGCAGGGTAACAGGAAGGCTTTACCTACAAATGCCCTTTCACACAACCCTCAACAGTAAAGACTCAGGCTTTTGAATCCAAATTGGTATAGTTATTTTTGTATTTTGTAACTTTTACACATGAATGTCTTGTCTATCTGGAAAATGTTACAATGAAAAAAAATTGTAGGTGCCCATGAAGTTGTAAGTAATAATGGGTCATGTGCATATGCAGATACATTGGTGTAATGACTATATAAAGAAGAAAGAGGGAGGGAATAGGAGGAGGGAGTGGTGGTGTTGGATGTCACTGAGAATCTTGGGATCCAGGAAGCAGGTGCTTTGGAAGCTGGTGGTTGGAGCAGCTCCGTTGTTTCGAACCCGACGCTGCCCTCCTGTCCGGATCGCCGGGTCCCCTCACCGCGCCCCTCTGTGCCCGCAGTGTCCCAGCTGCAGACGGACGTGGACCAGATGGCCGTGCGGCTCCTGTACATGCAGGGGGCCGATGCAGACCTGCGCTCGGACATCGCCGCCGTGCAGACCGCCTCCCGCAAGGGCCAGGCCGAGAAGCTGCGCGCCGCCGAGCAGAAGAACGTCCAGGTGGGGGCGCTGTCGCAGCACGCCGCCGGGCTGATGGGGTGCAGGGGGACCTGCCGTAGGGTCCCGTTTCAGCTGAATGCAGACCTTTTCGGGCTGGATTCAGTCTACATTCCTCCCTCACTAACGCTGTAAACACACGTTCATTTTATTCTTAGCAAATGCAGTTTAGCCAGTTCAGTGATCACAAACATGAATTAAACTGATTGCTTAATTTGAATTTTTATTGAAAAAAGGAATACTTGGCATTTATGTAGTCAAAGGTTACATTACATTACATTCAATTAGCAGACGCTCTTATCCAGAGCGATTTCCACCACAAAAGAACAGAAGTGTATCCATTCAAGTTGGATGGAGCAACAGTGTCAGACCAGGCTAAGAACACTCTCAGACTGGTTCGTGTGAGCATAACACTATTCAAGCCCTACCACAAGTTAAGTTGTGCTAACCTGATTAGACAAGGGAAACCAAGTATACTACCATACATCACAGTCACGAATACTAAGCAAAGGACAAATGTTAATTGAATCCAAGTCGGTTGACCTGTGTGTGTTGTGGGGGCATGTCCACCCCTGACCCCTGACCCCTGACCCGTGACCTCTGACCCCTCCCCTCGCAGGACCTGTATGTGGAGCGCCTGACGCAGCAGCTGGAGCGGCTGGTGGAGCAGGGGGCGCTGTATGACGTCCAGGCCGCGTCGCAGACTGTGGAGACCCAGGTGGCCCAGGAGGCTCTGTCTGAGGTAGGGCTCCATGCACAATCTAACTGATCACAGTACAGCGCGCAGGGTTAGCTCCTGCTCTGAGCAGCTGGTCTCAGTTCAGCGCAGAGCGTCACCTCTCCCCCCTGTGTGCTGCAGGCTCAGACGGAGCTGGATGCGCTGCTGGTGGAGCAGAAGCAGCTGCTGCAGCAGTGGAATAACAGTCTGCACGGCGTGAGGAAGCGCGACGAGGCCTACACCGCCATGCAGGAGGCGCTGCGGTGAGCCAGCAGAGCAGCACACTGCGCTATACTCCACTGCGCTACGCTCCACTGCGCTACGCTCCACTGCATTATACTCCACTGCCCTACACTCCACTGCGCTACACTCCACTGCTTATACTCCACTGCGCTACGCTCCACTGCCCTACGCTCCACTGTGCTACGCTCCACTGCTTTATACTCCACTGCCCTACGCTCCACTGTGCTACACTCCACTGCGCTACACTCCACTGCGCTACGCTCCACTGCGTTATACTCCACTGCCCTACACTCCACTGCACTACACTCCACTGTGCTACACTCCACTGCATTATACTCCACTGCCCTACGCTCCACTGCGCTACGCTCCACTGCATTATACTCCACTGCCCTACGCTCCACTGCCCTACGCTCCACTGCGCTACGCTCCACTGTGCTACACTCCACTGCATTATACTCCACTGCCCTACGCTCCACTGCGCTACGCTCCACTGCATTATACTCCACTGCCCTACGCTCCACTGCCCTACGCTCCACTGCGCTACGCTCCACTGCATTATACTCCACTGCCCTACGCTCCACTGCGCTACGCTCCACTGCATTATACTCCACTGTGCTACACTCCACTGCATTATACTCCACTGCCCTACGCTCCACTGCGCTACGCTCCACTGCATTATACTCCACTGTGCTACGCTCCACTGCATTATACTCCACTGCCCTATGCTCCACTGCGGTACGCTCCACTGTGTTAAAAGCTACTATACTACACATCACATACCTCACCAATTCGCCTGACAAGAACAGCTGTGTTTCTTCTTCTGCAAACCCGCTGTGTGTGCTGTTGCACTGAGGCTCTGACCGCAGGCTTGCAGTGACGCTGTCTGTCCCACAGGGCCGTGCGTGACCAGGTGCGGTCGCTGGACACGGAGATCGAGGGCTTTAACAGGTCCATCATGGAGGAGGAGGAGCGCAACGAGCGGCTGACCGTGCTGCTGAACCGCGCCCAGCTCGACTGCGCCACCTCCCGCAAGCTGATGAGCCGCAGCCAGAGCCAGCAGGAGGCGCTGCTGGCCAAGCACAGCACCTACACCCGCATGCTGCAGGAGACCGAGCACACGCTGGGCCAAGTGAAGGGGGTGAGGGCGCGTCTGCCTGCCTCCAGGGGGCGCTGTCGCTCACAGATTACACACAGTCTTCTCTGCATAACAAATCACATGTCGAATGTAAAAGAGAGGTTCATTTTACATGTTTTGATCCTGAGGTACCTGGTGTACGTACATGCGTCCAATCAAAGTTTATTTAAGCTCTTCAGGTGGTTATCCTTCACACACACACACACACACTCAGGCGCTGACCCTGTCGCCGTGCCTGCAGGACTGCTCGGCTCGCCAGGCCGAGGTTGCCGCGCTGCGGTTGCAGATGGACAGGGAGATGGCCGTCCGGCGCGAGCTGGAGGAGAAGATCATGTCCAAGATGCAGGAGCAGCTGACGCACGACCAGGCCGCCAAGTACTCACGGCGACAGATCGAGAAGATCGCCACGCAGAAGAAGGAGAGGGTGAGTGCGTGGAGCACAGAATAAAACTCTAACACACACAGACTGAGCACAGCCTGCGTCTGTCACCACTGCAGGGTGGGAGACCGTGTGGGGAGGGGTTCTGCTAACAAGTATACTGTGCAGAGGCACATACTAAAACTGTGTGTATGTGTGTGTGTGTGTGTGTGTGTGTGTGTATGTGCTATCTGTGTGTGTGTGTGTGTGTGTGCTGTGTGTGTGTGTGTGTGTGCTATCTGTGTGTGTGTGTGTGTGTGTGTGTGTGTGTGTGTACGTGCTCTGTGTGTTTGTGAGTGTGTGTATATGTGCGTGTGTTTGTGTGTACGTGCTGTGTGTGTGTGTGTGTGTGTGTGTGTGTGTGTGTGTGTGTGTGTGTATGTGTACGTGCTGTGTGTGTGTGTGTGTGTGTGTGTGTGTGTGTGTGTGTACGTGCTGTGTGTGTGTGTACGTGTGTGTTTACATTTACATTTACATTTATTCATTTGGCAGACGCTTTTATCCAAAGCGACGTACAAAAGTGCAAATAGTGAGCAAACAACAGGCACAAGAGCAAGATGTGTAAAGGTCATACAATGCAAATAGTGCTGAAGCTGAGCGCAAGGTCAGTGACGCGAGCCAACTAATCTGAACTAAGAATGCATCTCAAATACAATTACAGGAAAAATGGAGTACCGCTATACTACCTAGGTAAGTGAGCAACAAGTACAAGACAGGAGTCAGATTCTCAACGTCAAAGTTACAAGGTCGAAGAGGTCGAAGAGGCAGAGGTATCAGTCCAGGTAGAGACTGAAGAGGTGTGTCTTCAGCGCACGTCTGAAGGGTTGGATTGAAGGAGTTGTTCTCAGGGGGGTGGGGAGTTCATTCCACCACTGGGGGGCGATGATGGAAAAGCGTCGTTGTGAGGAGCGTGGGCCTTTCGTTCTGTTGGTGGGTGGAGCGAGGCGTCCGGATGTAGCAGAGCGAAGTTGACGAGCATTATATACGTATATGTGTACATGCTGTGTGTGTGTGTGTGTGTGTGTGTGAGAGTGCAGGAGCTGCAGCTGGCGCTGCTGGAGGATGAGATGGCGCAGGTGATGTTGGAGTGTACGGAGGTGAGCCTGCGCCTGGGCTCTCTGGAGCGGGCGCTGGCGGAGGTGGAGCAGGAGGCGAGCCGGCAGCAGGAGCTGCTGGCCCACAGCGAGGCGGAGATCAGCCGGCAGGCCGTGCAGCTGGAGCGCAAGCAGGCCGCCATCGCCAGCCTCAACAAGAAGATCGCCGACATGAGCACCAAGGCGAGTACCGCTGCCCCGCTGCACGGCCTTGTGGGATACATGTGACCTGACCCACCCCACAAGAGCCACCAGTCACACAGCCTTCAAAAGCATAAAGCTGAAAGCCAACATTAGAGTGCAAACTACAGCACCAGTGTGTATATAATGCTTATGTTTTACGTTTGTACGTGTGTGTGCATACATGTGCATGTTCATGTCTATGTGTGTGTGTGTGCGCATGTGTGTGTGTGCACGTGTGTGTGTAGCACGAGGACCTGGGGGGTTTGGAGATTCGGGTGCATAAGCTGACTAAGGAGCTGGAGGAGGTGGAGTCGGAGGTGCAGGGGCAGCAGCAGGCCTGGCTCAGACAGCAGGAGGAGCTGGTGAGGCTGAACCAGGAGAAGCAGACACAGAGCGCTGCCCTGCTGGCGCTGCAGGCCAAGCTCACCACCCTGCAGCAGAAGAAGGTGCGCACAGAGGGTAGGTACCGACGTCCTGACCGGGGCCTGCGCAGAGAAGTGTCCGGTTGGAACCGGATGTGTGTACATGAGTGGGTTTGAAAGGTCCTGACTCACCTGTGTCCCGCGCTCAGGTGAGATCCAGCAGGAGCAGAGGGAGCAGGCAGAGGTGGATCGGCACATGAACGGCCTGATGCTGGACATCGTGAAGCTCAACGCTCTGCTGAATAAGAACAGCCAGCAGCGCGAGGCCCTGGAGCAGAGTAACGCTCTGATGGAGAGCGACTTCCTCGGCCGCCTCAAGGTCAGGCCCCGTTCACACGCTGCCGCACACTGTGCACCGCAGAGCTCTGTCTTCCCATCCATTCAGGCCTGATCTGCTGCAGGAGTCTGCATTCCAATCCACTCTTACCCAGTCTACTGCAGAACTGTGTATTCCCATCCACTCTAACCCGCAGGACTCTGCATTCCCATCCACTCTAACCTGCAGGAGTTTGCATTCCCATCCACTCTAACCTGCAGGACTCTGCATTCCCATCCACTCTAACCTGCAGGAGTCTGCATTCTAATCCACTCAGGCCTGACCTACTGCAGAACTCTGCATTCTACTCCACATTAACCTGATCAATCTTCTGCATTCTAATCCACTCTAACTCAATCTACTGCTGGGCTCTGCATTCCAGTCCACTCTAACCTCACACTGTTGGCTCTGAGTGGGGTCTGTGTGTGTTCTGTAGGATGCTGAGAGGGAGTCCATCACTATGCAGATGAATTTCGACAAGATCCAAGAGGAGAAGGACATTCTGCTCAACAGTCTGGTGGAGGCAGAGTAAGTCGCTGAGGCCACACCCACCAAGACTGTACGTGTGTGTGTGTGTGTGTGTGTGTGTGTGTGTGCTGATGTTGTTGTGTGTACCAGGCGGCAGGTTTTGCTTTGGGAGAAGAAGACCCAGCTTGTGAGGGAGACGCAGATGGCCGTGAGAGAGGAGATCGGTCAGGGAGACATTCACTTCCTCAAGGCTGAGATTCACCGCATGGAGGTCAGTGCCTGCACCCGGCTAAGGCTTTCACTTACAAAGTACACTTCAGATCACGCTAAACTCAGACAGGGCTGTGTCTCTGCGAAGCTTCAAAATACCTCATTGGAACAAAGAGCTCTGAATGCTTTTCAGAGGACTCGGTTTGAAGTTATTGAAATCGGTTGGGGTTTGTTTCATGGAGTTTCAGCTGCAGCTGCATCAGCTGTGTCAGTTTAAACTGTCTGCATGTCTGCGCAGCTGATGACCCTGTCTGTGTGTCTGCGCAGCTGATGGCCCTGTCTGCGTGTCTGTGCAGCTGATGGCCCTGTCTGCGTGTCTGCGCAGCTGACAGCTCTGTCTGCGTGTCTGCGCCGCTGATGGTTCTGCGTGTGTGCGCAGGTGCGGTACGAGCAGCTGATGAAGCAGCAGGGCCGGCTGCTGAGGGAGATGGAGGCGGTGGTGGCTCGGCGCGAGGCCATCGAGCTGCACAGCGAGGCCCAGGCGCACTCCAGCAGCAAGCGCCACGCCCAGTCCGACCCCCACAGCGCCCTGCAGACCCTGCGCAGGAGGGTGCAGGACACGCAGAAGGTGAGGGAGCCGGTGGGACATCGGCTCTCCTGCGCCCACTCACATTCGCACCCAACTCTCCAACTCACATCCAACTCCCCCTCTCACACCCAACTCCCCATTCACATCCAACTCCCCACTCACACCCAACTCTCCCATTCACACCCAACTCTCCCACTCACATCCAACTCTCCATCTCACACCCAACTCTCCATCTCACACCCAACTCTTCCTCTCCCACTCCCACTCTTTCCTGTGCTGGAGTGATTTGCTGCACGTGTGTGTCTGTAGAAGTCGAAGGAGTTTGATTGTGTGTGTGTGTGTGTGTGTGTGTGTGTGTGTTTGTAGAAATCGAAGGAGTGTGACTGTGTGATTGATGAGCTCCTGGACACCCAGCGCAGTCTGAGGAGCAGTCTCAATGAGAAGAAGCAGCAGCTGGACGAGCTGCGCAGCTCCAACGACGCCATGACCTCAGAGCTGCGCAGTCAGCAGGACACAAAGAGAAGGTCAGCGCACAACCTCCTGCTGATCACACTGCCTCTTACTGATCACACACCATCCTACTGATCACACTGCCTCCTACTGATCACACACCATCCTGCTGATCACACTGCCTCCTCCTGATCACACACCATCCTCCTGATCACACACCATCCTGCTGATCACACTGCCTCCTCCTGATCACACACCATCCTGCTGATCACACACCATCCTACTGATCACACTGCCTCCTCCTGATCACACTGCCCTCTACTGATCACACACCATCCTACTGATCACACACCATCCTACTGATCACGCCGCCTCCTGCTGATCCCTCACTACAATACCCACAAGCCCTCTGAAGCACATAAAACGTTACTGACACACCCTGACTGTGGCACACTCTCTCTCACACACTGAGATACTAGCATTTAAACACACTACTGCAGCTACCTCATGCAGTGTAACTCAAATTCACTCTGATACAGCCAAGCACACACGGACTTCAACTCCCATGATTCCCTCCCTGTGTCTCACCCCCTTGCTGGGGCAGAACCGGGCGCGGCTGATCGCCCTGCAGGCCCGGGCGAAGCAGCTGCAGGCGGTGCGGGACGGCCGGTACCGCTCGCTGTCCTGCAGCATGGGCGCGGTGCCCGAGGCCGCCGCCCAGCGCCTGGAGGAGAGGCTGCAGAACGTCAACGCCATCGTGCAGCACATCTACCAGGAGTCCCCCGAACACCAGGGGGCGCTGCGCCGCCTCACCCTGGCCTTCGCCGCCCGCAGGGAGTACATCTGAGGGGCCCAGGAGAGTGGGGTGGGGGCAGGGCGGCAGGTTTCGCACACCATGAGGAGAGTCTTGCAGAGGTACCTGGCTGTAGTGTTATGATGTTATGATAGGAAGACCTCATGTCTGTTTATAACAGCATGAGCAGCAGCTGCTCGCTGTTGTACTTTGGTTGCTCTGCAGAGTCAGTGTTTCCACTGAAGTGCAAGGCCTGTTCTGGGCCTCAGGTGCAAAGCTTGATGCACATTATGGCAAGCAGCTAAGGAGTATGCGTGCCAAAGCCTCTGAGACCCAACACTGCTGTCATCACTACAGTATGGACACAATTAAACCGAATAAAGCTGAAGAGTTCACACTTTCTCCGCTCTGATTTCTTCTTTTGCTTTAACCTTGTGATCGATGATGCTCAAGCAAGGTTATACTTCCTTTCAGAAATGCATGCAACAAAAACGCTAATATCTTACTGGTGTGTGAGTAACCAACTATAGAATTCCTGACAGTTACAGGGTCATGTCCTTGTCAGAGAGAGTGCAGTTCAGTAGGAAGTGTCACTCTGTCTCTCCCTGTCTCTGGAGAGTGAGTACATCCTGTAACAGCTGGTCTCATGGCCAGGCTGTTCCCACTGAATCTGTACATCGTCAGTGTTTTTCTCAGTTTTTTTTATCAGTCACAGCAATGAGATGTTCTGCCACAGTGTACTGTCTGTTCAGGGCCAAAAGGCATTCAGATTTCTTTTGTGATTCCTTTCCAGCAGGTAATGTACTCTTCTTTTTGTTTGGTTGGTCTGAATTTTCTGAGGTTTGCAGTCTGTCAGGAGAGAATCTTGCTGTTAACCCTTCACCTTCCACTATGCCCTTCTGTGTTACACAGAGTGTCTGGTTGGTTATCACCCTGTCAGTCATACACACCTCTGGGCAAGAGCAGGGAAAAGGGCACAGTTTACTCATTTTGATTGGTCCGTAGCTGAGAAAGGTCACCCTATCACAAGTAAGCAACAGCCTGAGGCTATATCTGGATGACCCAGTAAGCCAAACAAAAATGGAATGATCCATTTTCCAAACTTCCTTTCTATAAAAGAGGGGCCTTCACCTTATTGGACAAGTAACTGCTGAGTTCAAAAAAGTTGGTAATAAGTCATTGCTAGTGAAAACTTACTATAACTTTTTGATCATAACACTGTGGTTATCCCAAAAATATTCTAATCAATAAAATATGCCACCAATCATTTCATATGTCATGCTTCATTAGTTTTAATAGATCATATCTTGCATAATTAGAATGAACCTAACCAACAAACCGAACAGCCACCTAGCAGATAGCTGCTTGCTGCATCACTGCTCCCCCTACTGGCCATTCAGCGGCATCTATTCTGCCAAAGGTGAAACTAGTAAGCCCGAATACGCACTACGATATCCACTCATAGCGTCACTAATTGCCCTATACGGGACGGGGGCCAGGAGCTGTTTCAGACTCGGTCTCTAATCACCGAATCAATGTGTTAGGACTACAACCACACACTCCACTCACTCACTCACACACACACACACACACACACACACACACACACACACACACACACACACACACACACACACACACACACACACTTTCTTTCCAGGTAAACCTATGAAGGTGAACTGCTGACCGGAAGAGGAGGGAGAGGAAAATACGCAATTTCATGGCGGCAGCTTTGAACTTGAGAGCGAAGCCGGTGTCTAGTGGTTTGGGGCAGTCTGGACGAGGACAGCAGTAGCATCTGATGGGGCTAATGACAACTGTGATCGTCGTGTTGTCGCTGTTTGATTTCGCTGGGACGACATGAGACAGCCATCCTAGCGCTAGGTCGACTTGCTATGCTGTTGTATAGCTGGAACTTGCAAGACGGCATTTCGTGGTCACGGACTGGTCTTCAGGTCCCTGAAGCCAGCAATGGGGCTATTGCCTTTGCGCCATCGTTTAAATAAAAGTAAACTAAACCAAAGAAGCCACCACAGCTGTGGAGTCCACAAGACCACTGATCGACGAGGAGATCCGAAGAGTCGGGTGAGTCAGTAAATTTACCTTCGCGATCTTGGATTGGGAGGCCTGCCCGGTGCCAGTTTTGGGTTTGTTTGTTGTTGTTTTTTATACTCTCACAGAATACACAAACAGGCTACGCTAGCTTTCCGTTTTACAGCGATAACCATCGTTTGTTTTCGAGCCACAGGGAAGCTGGTTGTAACAAGTGGTAAGGAGCAGGGCAGCAGTGTGAAGGCCATGCAATGCAGCCCGACCCAAATCTGAAGAGACACGACGAAACATGTCTGGTTCAGGCCGGTCCAGTCCTATAATTGCGTTATATAACTGGTTTGCATCGAGTCGTGCTGGGCTTTTCAGAATGTCAGGTTTTCAACGAACTGCAATGATCTGGGACAAAATCTCATTTTACACAAGTGGAATTGGTATTTTTAAGGCTGCCGAGTATATGAAGCTTTTTATTTACTGGTTGAGACAAGAGCTTATTTTGATCTAGGTGCCCAACATTTTTCGGAGAAGGACTATTAGTTTTGCTGAATAAAACTTTAATCACTATATTGCACTGTTTTCATAACAAGGACAGAGTTTTCTTAAGCTGCTGAAGGTTACATACTGTGGAATTTATTTATTTATTTACTTATTTATTTATTGAACGGACCTTTATTCACTGGGTACAGTGTTTTACCAAAAAGATGAAGACTTGGTCAGATAAATTTGACATAGCCTATGTAAGCTACTGATTTTGATTTGGTTTCTTCATTGCCAGCAGCTGGTTTGGTAACTGCAGATGGTTATAATGGAATATGTAAGACTGTACTCTCATAGAATCTCACTCCTATTGTTCCTTTGGGTAACGTACATAACCTGAATTTCCTCAGCAAATATCCACCTTTATCAACAGATAAAATGTAAAAATCGTAAGGTATGCAAGTTACTCAGGATAAGAGCGTCAGCTAAGCAAACCTGATATAATGTAATGTATTTGGTAATGTATAGGTAAGAACTCATTCAGCTCTGGACCTTATAGAACCGGTCGGGTCGAGGGCGGATCGAGGCTCTTTTCTCGCGAGGCGTGAGGTGGGAGTAGACTAATTTAGCTTTGGACCCATGAGGATGTAGGCGCTCCCGTAATTTTCTAGTTCATCTGGAAAATATGGTTGGCAGTGGCATGGTGGTGAAAAACAGGGCTCTTACATCCAGCTGTATAAATGGATAACATGTATGAATTGTAACCTGTGTAAGTCACTCTGCATAAATTATAATAATGTAATGTAAAGTAAAATACGAATGATAAAGGGCTATGTTGTTCAAATGATGGTCTTTCTCAGGAGTGTAATGGAAAGATGTGGGACTTACGTAAGCTATTACACCAGGTCAAATATTAGGCCATCACCTCAACTCAACTTTGACCTCCAAGCTAGCAAACCAGCCCCTGCTTTCTCGGTACCAGAGAAAGCTAAAGCTACTTCAGCTTCAACCATTACGTTGTATTATTGCATTTAGCAGACGTTCTCATCCAGAGCAACTTGCATGGGTTAGTTTTTTTACATGTTACTCATTTATACAGCCGGATATTTACTGAGGCAGTTCTGGGTTAAACGCCTTGCTCAAGGGTACAACAGCAGTGCCCCAGCGGGGAATCGAACTGGTCGAAATATTATACCACAGATACGATGTGCGTAGTCAGACAGGCGCTCCGGACCGCTCTGCTTCATGCTGTTCCGGCTTTTGCGCAAATCACAGCTGTCATGGCAAACACTGGTGGATCTGATGCGCTCTCGGTGATTTAGAACCAATGAATAAAGAGCGGCATCGCCAGTCCCGCGCTACAGACCAGGACAACCTGAATGTGGACTGAACCTTTCCTGAGGGTCACCTCCTGCACGCTGGTCGAGACACTTTCAAGAACTTTCGAATGATGACAGTACCGCTCGCGGTCTTGCACCCCCTCGCGCACCTGCCGGGATTTCCCCCAGCAGCCGGGCGCGTGTCCACAGGTCGGTGCTTTGTATGTCACGCGCGTGGTGTGTGAGATGTTTCACTTCGTCCACTAGATAAGGCAGAAAAAGAACTAGACATTTGTTATGTAAAGGCTTGCAAATCAGCAACGGGGAAATTTACAAGAGCAAAAACACTAAGACGAGGATACGAAAACGACAAGCGTTGTATTCGGACCCAAACCGGTGTTTACCGGCGTCGGTAAGTCGCACGTTCCTATATCAGGTGGCGTTTGTACGCATCTAAAGCTTTGACCGAGTAAAAATGGTTTATCTTCTGCAGCGCTGTCGAATATCACTGCACGCAGTGACAGATGCAGAGTCATGTAATGCATAAGTTGGCGCTGTGTATTGGCGACCAGATTTTAAAAGCAGTGCTGTAGTTACTAAAGTGTCTGCATGCTTGAACTTATACGTTTCACTGAAAAGCGTTCTGTGTCAGACAAGGAGCGTGTTTATTGTGGTGAAAGCTGGAATCCTACTGTTGTGTTTTGCAAGAACGTTGTTACTGCCACACGTGCAGGCGTCTTTCATAGTGTGCTTACTGGAAGGCCTCTTTGGCAGAGCAAATCGCTAATGATTTAAAGGTGTCATATCAAGGGCTGGTGAGGAGATGAACTTTAACATGTAGAATAATTACAAAACTGTGGCTTTTGTAAGGGTGGACTGTACCTAACATGGCGAATGTCATTCTTTACGGCTGCTGCTTGTATGGTGTATGCTGAAATTGTTAGTATAGAAAATTGGCACAACTCCTGTGGGAGCAGGAAGAGGGGAAAAGTTCCCTTCACATTGCTCCCACATATCTTGTATTTTCATTAAGTTCAAATTGAACAACAGACCTCCCAAGATGGGATGCTACATTGGTGGTAGTGGTGGGATTCAAACCCACACCTTACCAGATGGGATACTGACCCCATTGGAAGAGGTGTTGTTCACCATATAGTAATGCACTGAAACTTTACTGTACAGGAAAGAGGTTGCTGAGACTTGCAGAGAACTCCCTTGCATATGAGGGATTACTGCATTAACTATGATTAACAATTCATCCACATTTACATATTCATTTACCTGTTTGGATGTAGGTTTACACAGTATATGGATTTGGATTGCCCATTCATTGTACTCTTTCTTTGCAAAATGATAGTTACGTAATGAACTAGATCATCGGTAACATTCTGAAGACTTTTTATAGTGTACTTTAAATTAATGGGGAGGGATAAAGTGTTTTCCAGTTCACGTAGAGCCCAATCAAATGCCCAGTGAGATCACTGCTGAAATATACATCAATGTGTGACACTTACAGGAGTGACTTTCCCTTCCTCTCTCCTTCTCACTCCCTATCGCTCTCTTCTCTCCCTTTCCCTCTGTCTGTAGGGCATCCGTTTCCAAACTGATTTCCTGCACTGCTCATGCATGTAGAGAGCCTTTGATGTCTGTCACACTGAGGTCCATCTGCAGCAAAGTCTTCACATTATACTAATGCAGTCAGATTGGCTCTACAGTCTGTTAATTAAAGCAGTTACACAGTATGCCAGCTTGGTGCTGGGAGGAATCTGTAGTACGTGCTTTTGGCATCAAATCAAGGGTGAAGTTACTTTTTTCCTACAACATGAGAAAATGCAGTGTTCATATTCAATACATATTCATATTTTAACATAATGTCAGCAAACCTCTCCTGATAATGAATATCGGGTTCACAGGACAGAATTTAAGAGTTTGGTTATGTAACATGAGTGACTTTGGGTTAATGTTTCAAAGGATGAATACTGGAGATTTCATAACCCACAGTGTTCTCAAGCTAATAATGCTGTAAGGAGGTTTGGTGCCATAGGTCTTTCTCACTGCTTTCTTCTTTAGATGCGCTGGTGTCCATGATGTCCACATTCTTAGAGAATACTCCTGCATTCTGTGCACCTGCACTGTGCATTGTCGGTTACCACATTGCCGTTCTGTACTAGCAAAAGGTTATTTAGTTCAAAAGCCTAGGTTAAATTTGTGTGCCCAAACATGGATGCCAGTAGTTGAATGATGAAGAGGGATCATTTAGTCCAGTTAGGCTCCTGCTCATCATTTTGCTTACATTATTTCCAGGGCAGTGTCAAACATGGTCCCTATATTCACTCCGGACGCTAATAAACTAGCATAGCAATAAAGTTTAAGATAAAAACGTAAAACTCAGGTGACCTGAAAAAAAATAGAATCCGTGTATTAACTCTAGATACCCACAAGAGGGCAATAAGCGTGCTATTTTCCAAATATGAATTTAAATTTATTACTGTTTGTTTCAATCGTTATAAACATTATAAAGTATTTAATATTGGTCTCAGTGCCATATAACTAATTATACATGTACATGTACACCACAGGTATTTTTCTCTGAATGGAAATTCCGGCAAAAAGGAGCACATTGCCCACTCGAAGTGTTTTTTATGTAATTACATAAAATGGACACTAGATGGCGAAATGCGATCAGTATGTACGTAATCCATCGAAAACCAATGTGCACGGTGATACCGAGAAAGAGTTATGCGCTTTTTATATGGAATTTTTGAAGTCACAGTGTTACTTATACACGTTTTCTTATCCACACCCTTGTTAAGCAGAACATGATTCAAATGAAAACAAACTGTGTGTGTATGTAAGTGAGGCAACAGTGTGCCTGTTGTTTACCCACTATTTGCACTTTTGTACGTCGCTTTGGATAAAAGCGTCTGCCAAATGAATAAATGTAAATGCAGAGAGAGAGATGCATTCATTGTTGTCTTAAAATCTTATTTATTTGCTGCTAACAAATATGAAAAGAGCAGCATTGCATTGTCCTTTTTTGTCCTTCAAAATAATTCCAGTCCAGGAAACCACTTCAGAAGCTCCAAAGCTCTGTCATATAAGTGTCATTAAAATGCAGTTTGGAAAAAATCTGTTCTGCTTATTTTTATTGCGGCTTTTGAAGTATTCGAACCTCAGATTGCCAGAACTGTTGGAGGAAGACAAAAATCTCTAATATTTTCCCTTGGGGTCTTTCATGTATTGAGTTATTGTTCTGGAGATGAAATTGGCTAATGGGTGTGAGTAATCACCCTGAAAAGGGGAGTATTGCATGTTTTTCAAAAATGGCTTGCCCCTTAAAGTGAGTTGGCACCATTTTCACATAGAAAGTTCCAGGAGCTTCCCCTGGATGCACAGATGGCAGATGTCACAGCCAGATTACTGTAGACTGCAGGTTCTGTGTGCAGGTGTATGGTTTTGTCTGCAGGTACTTAAGGGTATTGTATCTTGATCACTGTGTTTTTGAAAGACATAATCCTTTGGAATTCATCTGATGTACAACTTGAGTTGTTCATATTAAAACTAGTTGCTCTTATTTTTTTCAATTTTATTCTACTGTCATTTTTATGTTGAACTGATTTTATTTAATTGGACATATTAGCTCTTATTGTGGAATTTCAGGTATTTGTGTTTTGTCACGACTGACTTAGTTGTTTGTAAAATGATGCTCCCTGCAAGAAAAGGAGAAAACTTTTCAGTGCTTGAGAAGTTCCATACCAATGAAGACATTCACATATGCAGTGTGTTTTTTACACAGATAAATGATATTTTGAGTTTCAAATCTGACATTATATCAGACACATAATAAGATGTTAATGTATAAGCAAAGAATTGGCCTGAGTAAAACTGGTCTATTGACCCATTGCCTAGCAACCTCTTGAATGTCAGTCTGAATGCTTATCTTTTAGTAGAAAGAGTTGTCACATATGATGGCAGGGTGATTTTGAAGATCAAGGTCTTTTCCTTTTGGTTTATTTTTATGCCTGATTACTTAGCTCTGAGGGGAAATATTGTTAACTAATATTTTTAAAGCTAAATATGACACTGCACGGCTACCAGCCCTTTGTGCTTGTAATGGATGCCCTGTATGCATTTGTATACATATGTATGTCAGTGTGTATAGACAACATGTTTAATAACATTAACAAGTCAGCATGCAGAAAGCGCACAGTGTCATAGACAACCTGTTTGCTTGCTACCCTCTCACACACCACGGAAAACGGTCCCTCACAAAACTTTCCGCTTGCTTACACTGGCTTGCAACAAAGGGTTCAGAGGTGAATTTGTTCCCGTTTCCCCGTCAGCAGCAGGGAGGGAGCTTGGCACTGTGTTAGCTGCTTTTTTGGAGGCATCGCTTCCGGTCATTGAGGCGATAAAACATGAACCGATAGACTTGGACTGGAGCACCCTGTCAAGATGATCTGCGGTCTGGATGCAGCAGGAGCCGTTACGGGTTGTCTTTCAGTTTTAAAATAACACAGTCACCATATCCGAAACGTTTTCAGTAAAAAAAAATCTATTGATATGCAAAATGACACTCCTGTTATTAAAATTTTTACAATTGTATTTATTGTAATTAGAAAATGGGTTCTACATTATTTACAACTATAAAAAAGAACAATTCCCAACCCTAACGCTGATACAATGATACTATTTATTGAGTAATCAAGTCGGAAGTTTGACAGAAATAAGACATTAGTGAGAACGAAGCGTATCCGCGGAGCGGAGCGGGCGGTGGTGGCGAGGCGGAGAAGAGGCGAGATTACCGCAAAGACTTTGATGCCCGGCCTGCCTGTGGGAACGCGCAGAGCCCGGGGGGAGCGCGCCTCTCCCACCGCATCCATTATGAATGAGAGGCTCTCGCGCTCCGCGGAAAGATGAACTTCGCCGGCATACTGATTTCTTCATCTCAACCTCATGCAAAAGCAATGGCATTGGTGTCTTTATTCATATCGTTCATTTCAACATTAAAAGTGATGCAAATTTCCATACTGAAGGGATAAAACAAATCAGCAAGATAAAACACAGACCATTTGCTTTTCCACATTAAGGTGCCAATATTTTTATCTTGTGTGCTGGATAAAACACAACATTTGGCAAACGACAGGAGTTATTTTTGTGTATGTGGTTAACTGGGGCAGCGCTGATGGAAAAGATAACGTCACCGACGGAGAGGCGCGGGAGACTGAACGAAGTCGTATGAAAAGCACGGGACGGTTTCTCATAGAGTTTTCCGGAGAGGCAGAACAGAAGTTTGTAAATTGACCAAATCATGAACAATCCGGCCACGTTCGTTGCGCGCGTGTTAGAGCCTTCACTTACGGCACGCTGACGGAAAACAGGAATTTTTTTATGTTCTCTGATTATCACCATAACTAACCGTAATTACAGCCTATAATTACTAATTAAAGGCATTGCCACATATACTATTAAACAACTGTATTTGCCTATATGTGTGTAAATGTGTATATGTACCAATGTATGTATTGTTTCCTTACATATATTCTCTCCCTCGTTCCCACACAGTTGTATGGCTATTATATGATTATAATTATAATAATTATTCTGTTCTGTGGAAACAATGTAAAAATCTCAGACCCAAACAGCTCACGCGGTAAAATCCATGCAGTGAGGTCTGTAAAAGCTTTTGAATAAATGAGTGGGCTCTTTGAATCATACACTCAAACCCGACAAAAGAGTCTTCTAAATGTTTATGACGCATCCCGTGCGCGGGGTCTTGTGGGAGGGACGCGAGGGGAACGTGATGCGCCTTCGTTGCCTGCGAGTCTTTAATGTGCCATGATTCCCGCATTAAAATCTCTTTTAAACAAGAAGAGGTCCTGGGATTTCTCTGTTGCAGATGTTACTTGAAGGGCATTTTGTTCTGTTTTAAAATACGGTTTCAATTTGCAATGCAAATGAGTCCAGTCTCATCTGAATAATCCTCCCGGTTACCTAACACTTTGGCATCGCCGGCCGCTTTCATATGTCCGCACTGCCGTGGCGCGCGGCCCCGGAGCGCTGGAGGGACTGGGCGCGTGCACTCCCCCACACTACAACCGAGGCGCTGCAAACACGGTGCGATCCCAGAGAACACTCTACAATCAGGAAAAAACAGACGTCATATCAACATTCCAGTATGATATTCACGCGCACAATCTTGCGCTTAAAGGTGAAAATATGAGTGATGAGAATTCCAGTGCAAAATGGCTGCCGAGCGTCACCCAGGTGGTTGCTACACATGGTTTGAGGCTTAATTACACCAACACTCTCCACAAAGTGCTTTGAGATTCAGAGGTACTATATAAATGTGGTCCATTATTATCCTGTTTAATTATGGGCATACTTCCCTAAACAAGTTGGTTCAGTGTACTCAAATGCTTTCAGAGGATAGCTTGGTTGGACTCTCTGTAGCATCACACATAAACCTGCATACTGAAAGAGAAGATATCCATGAATCACTTGGCTGTGTGTGTAGGAGTAAAAACGGCCAAAGTTCTAGAGCACACATGAAACCCTTCTCTAGTGTTTAATGCTGGCCTACGCACTAACTTGCAGGTGCATCTTCAGCAGTGTAGCACAGTGGTTAAGGAGCAAAGTTGCCAGTTTGCTTCCCCACTGGGGCTGCTGCTGTACCCTTGGGCAACATACTTAACCCACAATTGCCTCAGTAAATATCCAGCTGTATAAATAGATAACATTGTGAATAAAACTGTAAACAATATAAGTCACTCTGGATAAGAGCATCTGCTAAATGCCAATAATGTAATGTAACGGTATGTAATGTAATGTAAATCGTCACCAGCCACTGTGCTTGGGAGTGCAGGTGAGATTACCTGTGCTTCATCATAACGTACAACGAGTTCATCATGTTTACCAAAGAAATCTCCAGATGGTTCTCTAAATGTCACTAAACCTCTGTGACATTGCAAGTATTTCTGTGTCCTGGTAAGAACGGCTTGTTGAGGTTTTTATGGGTTGTGCAGAATTTTCAGCATTTTGATTTGAATGTGTTCAGTTTGATGAGAAATGGCTTCTCCAGATGTGTTCTTGTTAATGTATGTCTGCCTCTCCCTCCATCCAGGTCTCTTGGTATGGCAGTATTTTAGGAGTTTATATGTGCAGGGCAGATTTGTTGGGAGAGTCTGAGGGTGCATTTTCTTGCTAGACTGAAGTTATACACCAGAGAGCACCCCCCCCCATGAGATAAAATCATCTGTCTCATCTGGGACACTGCGCAACCAATTACAGACCCCGTATTAAAATGATATCAAAGAGGCTCCCTTTTGTGCAAAATAATTACTTTTTTTTCCCCAGCTGTATTATCCAAAATGTCCTGTTTGCGGTCTTTATGAGCCAAAGCGAGTAAATGTTGTCAAGATTTAAACGCCTTTGTACCACTCTGCCATGAAAATGGAATTTTTCTGTGCCTATTGAGAAACTAGTGGAAACTAATTACCCAATGTACCCAAAGCTTACCAAAACAAGCTGCCGGGTTCATTCCATGGATATTTCAGTCAAGTGCTCTTCCTCTGCCTCCCCTTAGTGCAGCTGAATTCATTGTGCATGTCCTCCAGATGGCGAAACTACAGCCCGGTCTGATAAAAACGCATCTTTTTTTAGGCATTTGAGTGATGTCAAATTATCGAGGGGTCAGGTCCCACATACTTAAGGAAAACAAGCACTTCTTTGAGCCTCTCCAATAAGTTAAGATGTTTTCAGCCTTGGTGCAGGCATGGGTTACTATGGGGATAAGTACTGTGGAGCAGTGATGTAGCAGCAGTTTGCTGTAATATCAGGTGTAGAGTGCAGCACCCTAACCAATACAGTGCACGGCACACAGCTGCCAGTCTGCGCATCGTATGATGTCCATAGCAACAGAGGTCTCTACATATTAGCTGGAAAGAAGAGAGATGCAGCAGCATCCTCATTCCTAGACCCATTAGGTTTCATAAAAATCACATGAGCATGCATATATAATAGCATATATATAAAATAGAAGTATGTACGTACATATATATGGGTATATCTGTGGAAATGTACTAAACATTGATGTTTCTCTGTGTTAATGTTCTGAAAATGTGTGTAGCTTTAATATTTCAAACATTTGTGTTCCTCTGTTAATATTCTGAACATTATTTCCTCTGTGTTAGTATTCTGAACACTGGTGTATCTGTGTTAATATTCCAAACACCTGTGTTTCTGTGAGTAAAGAGGGGAGTAATTCACCTCTTTCTGAACCCCCGAAAGCAGGCCGATGCCAGTGTGGATGTTGGCCCATCTTTCGCCAGCCTGTGCCAGGCGTTTGAACCCCTCCGCAGCTCCTGGCAGGAGGAGGAGGAACACAGGAGCTGAACATCCCGTTCTGCCATGTGGACGGAGACCGTCTCTGCGCCTCTGCTTTCCATAATCTCCTCCCTGCCATTTAATTGCGTGTGTGTGTGTGTGTGTGTGTGTGTGTGTGTGTGTGTGTGTGTGTGTGTGTGTGTGTGTGTGTGTGTGTGTGTGTGCGTGTGTGCGTGTGTGCGTGCGAGTGCGAGTGTGCATTTTCATGTGTGAATCAGTGGTCAGTTTATGTGTTTACTGTAGCTTGCATTTGCAGTCTAGCAGGACTACCAGCTCTCTCTAATCTGCCATCTTACAGCCATGTGGTTTCGGGCAGGTAGCCCTGCAGGCACAGCGGCCCTCCAGGACCCAGTGTAGAGTAGCCCACTCCAGTACCTTCAGCTTTCCAGCACATTAAAGCTACAGGGTTGTAAGCTAAGAGAAAGACAGCTTTACTGAGGGCTGTATGCATTGCGGAGGAGGCTACCTGATCAGGGAGCATGCTGGAGTCTCCTGCATTCGTAGGCATGTTGTTCTGGGGCAGAAAGCTCCTCCATCTTTTCTCCCGCACCTTTGTGTCCACGAGGGCGTACCTGCCCACGGCGCTGGTGCCGGCCTGCTTCTGCATTCTCGTCAGGTTCGCAGACCTTCGGTGGCACCCCAAAAGGCTACGGAGCAGAACGGGTCCGATCCGCTTTGATCTGGCGCTCGTTGCCTTGGGAACAGCAGGAGCATCTCCACTCCGGAGTTCAGGGTTCGAAATCTCACAGGATTTGGAGGCTCAGCCTTCAGAATCCCGTTAAACCCGCATTTGATTTGTGTTCCACAGTGGCAATGCATCTGCCATGCTGCTAAGGAGGCAACACGGCAGTGAATATCGATGCCTTTACGGGGGCAGCCTTCTGTCTCAGGGGAGGAAGAGCCTTCCCTCTGGAAGCAGCACATCTCAGAGGACAGTAGTTGTAACGTCAGGGAAAAACGCACGCACTCCTGAAAGAAAACCACGGCTCACTGTAAACACACTGCCCAGGTGTATGCTGGGAATGATCCCTGTTAAGTTCCTGTCTCACAGGTAAAGCAGCACTGTCCCACCTGGGTTTAGAGCCTAACCCAGTAGATCCTACAGGTGAAAAGGTCCAGTTCCCTCACCCTGTCACTCTGCATGCTGCTGCCAGAGGCAGAACAACTCTGTACACCCTTTTGCACTGACGCATGTCTGTGTGTGAGAAAGAGTGTGGGCGCTAATATGTGCATGTGTATAAGAGTGCATGTGCTGAATTGTGCATGTGTGTCTGTGTGTGCTTGCGACTAAGAGCGCAAGCCCTGTTGTGCGTGTGTGTGCGCGTGTGTGCGCGCGTGTGTGTGTGTGTGTGTGTGTGCGTGTGTGTGTGCGTGTGCGCATGCTTGTGTGTATACGTGTCAGGGTCAGTGTGGTTAATGCAGTAATGGAGAGGCACAGAGAGGTCAGCTGAACCCTGAGGCCCCGAGTCTCAGGGCAGCTGGCACAATGTGAGCAGTGGCAGTGTGCCGGGCCCTGCCTGAGACTCAGAGTGACAGGAGAGTCCGCTCCAGCTACCCAGGCGTCAAATACGCAACTACTGTAACTGACAAATGTTTAAAAGTACAGTGAGTTGTGATTGGGTGACACAGATCCAGCTGTATAATTTTGACTGTTCCAAAGGAGGTCATGGGAAGCTGGTGGAGGAATCTTGTTATATCCAGAGGAACCATTATGGAATTAGCCTCCCCAGACATTAGGAATAGATCATTTCCTTATAGTTTAATTTTAAATGTTTGCTGCATCTGTTATTCTTTTCTTAAACAATCACAATAACCAATACTGTGGGGAAGTCCAAGGATCCTTGGCATCTTGGGTTACAAGTATACATCTGTATAGCTGTTTAAAAAAAGCTGTATATCAGTACACACACATATATGCCTGTATGTTTGCTCACACAGACTTCTCTGTAGTTACTAGTTTCTATAGTCCAGAGGGAAGGATGTGCTCTTTCTGTTTCTCTTTCACAGTCTGTCGTTCTCTCTCTGTCACTGTCTGTTGGTCTCTTTCACTCTGTGTCTCATCAGGGCCAGGTCATTGGTGATTTATCGTGACAATACATATCCCCTCTGGCGATGTCATTGTCCCTCTCCATAAAAAATGGCCAAGGGAAGCCCAAACTGATTATCTTTTCCACATCCCACAACAGGCCTCTAAGTCTCGGTAATTCAATTTAGATCCATCAGTGTGCCATTTTTCATCGCTAGTGTGCTGTCAGGCATTTACCCACAATGCTCTGCTCTGGCTTGTTGCTATGGCCTCCTTTGGGTGTACTTCACATCCTGGGTCTTGACCAAAGTAGATTAATGTTGCAGCGTGTGAACGAGGAAGCTGGCATTTCAGGGCTGTCTTGGATATGCCCGACGTTTATACTGTCCTCATGAATCATGAAAACCTTTTTTTGTACTGAAGTCAGTTGAAAACCAATGAGAGTGCATGCATTTTCCTTTTAAGCCATTTTGATAAAACACATAATTTTTAGCCCTTGGGTCTCAGATGTTTATAAAACAAACTGAGCAAAACGCAGGCATGATTTAAGTCAGAGAAACAAGCTCAGTGTAGTATGTGTAAGATTCCTGAAGTTGTGAAGGTGATGTAGCCAGGCCCACCTGATTCCTGCTCGCACATACTCTACTCTGCATGCTACGTCGCAGTCACAGGCCTGTTTTGGAGTTTAAACTGATGCCTTCCAATGTGCTCAATCATCTTACCATGGGACAACTCTGGAGTCACCCTTATGTGGAACATCCTCTGGTCATTTGTTGCCGTGGTCACACCCTGGGCAGGGAGACGGAGCTTAAACTTGTTCACATTTTCAGTAAACTGCTTTTTGGTGGAGTAATTTGGGACCAACGCCTTGCAAAGCGGGACAGCCACAGGTTTCTCGCTGCTCAGAAAAGGAAACCATAACCACAGTCAAATCCGCATCGGTATGGGAGTGTGTAACGGCGACCTCAGCTAAACAAGTCAATAACCCAAGCTATTATTGGACCATTCAGCAATAACCACCAATGAACATTGATCACTTATCGAGCAGATCAGCCAAACGCTACACATGTCACAGAGATGGAGGTGAATTTAAACCGGACACAGAGAGAAGGTTAAAAAGTCAGTTCAGTTACCCTGGCTCGGGCAGACACAATTCACTGCTCCCTGCGTAGGCATGTACGTGGCTGTGTTAGACGAGAGGGAGCTGCAGAGAGACCGGGTCGCTGCAGAGAGACCGGGTCGCTGCAGAGAGACCGGGTCGCTGCAGAGAGACCGTGCGGTCAGCGGTCAAGTTAACGCAGAGCAGCTACAAAGGGACTCCATAATGACCACACAGTCAGTGGCTGCTCATATTCACAATGGCTTTTGTTCCCTGTTTTCCCGCAAGGGGAAGCAGATGTGTGGCTTAACCTTCAGAGGGACAGGCCTGTGGCACAGCTCTCTGATTGGATGGCCTGGGGGGGGAGGGGGAGGGGTCCAACAGGGGGTCAGTAAGCCCCGCCCTGCTCTGAGGAGCGAAAGAAAAGGAAAGAAGGGGTGGGGGTGGACTTAAAAGGACCCCCCTTCTATTCTTCAACTTGGATGTGGTTCTGAGCTCGCTGCCCGAGTCTGGCAGGTTCTGACCCGGCTACGACACCTCGCTGGGTCAGGTGGGTCCGGTCCGCTGACCGGGTGGGGAAACCCGCGGGCGCTCGGCCCGGGTCGGGCAGAGCCGCGGAGACCGGGCCCATATGGAAACCATTTCAGACATTCCTTCTGGATTAAAGCCTGTTATGAGAGGCATTTCGGCAGGCCCTCCGGTCACCACGGTGAATAGGGTTTCAAAGAATGCGTATATTTAGTTACAGTTAATATGGCCCGTTGGAGGAGTGAAGTGAAGGTCAAGGGAGAGGGAGAGAGAAAAAAAACAGAGAGAGACAAAGGAAGAGAGGGGAGAATGACAGACAGAGAGAGGGGAGAAGAAAGAGCGAGAGAGGGAGGCTTATGGAAAAAGCCTGCCATCCCTGCCATTATCTATATTGGACAAGCTGTTCTGTTTCTTCTCAAAAGCCTAAAAAATTGCCAATGAAAAGTTTGTCAGCTTCGTATGACACTGGAGCCCCTCTTTGGGCTTAAGTAAGATGTGCTATTTGGCTGTCAAAAGGCTTAGACTCTACTTGGTGGGAACTTTGGCGGCAGACGCTTGGAGCTTCAACTTGTGAGGTAATTTGAAGTTCACGGCGACGTCCTGCTGTTCGGCAACAGGAGATCTGTTTAAAAAAATCAATCTGTTAAGAGTGTTCTGAGAATAAACCATTTAGTCTGTATTTACAAGAAACTGGAGGCACGCTGAAAGAAGAAAATTAAACGTGAACTTGTTTGTTGGTTTAGGAGCATTAAAGCACTGGACACAGCCAGCTAGTCTACTTTTAAGCTTGGGCCTCAACCGATTCCACCAAGCGAAAGACTAAGGTCACATTTGACAGGTGTGACATTGCAGGAAATAAGACCCCCTCCGTGTATGACCATATTTGGGCCAGCTGACCTCTGCAAAATATGATGTCATGAGGTCTGCTGCTTCCTGTCACAGAAACCTGTAAAATCCAAACGACTAACAGGCCTGAGTTCTGACTGAAGAACCTCACAAACACTGTCTACCCGTTTTCCGATATGTTAAGGCTTTATGGTTCTATTGTGATGCATGTGAATGCATGATGGGAAAGCATTGATCTTGAGTGATGTTGTATAGGCAGCAGAAGGCACACACTCACAGCACAGACCCTACTCTCTAATAGGCTGAGCAGACGCAGGCCTGCTTTTGGAAATCTGAGGGCACTCTAGTGCCATTAGCGAGGAACCGAGTTTCCATGCTTATTCTGTGAGCTTTCACCATGGTAACCAAAATTGGAGCTCCTTTTGTGTGTTAATGTTAATTTTAGCAAGGTTATGTGAATGCTAAAGGTTTGCAAAGAGCCTCACTCTCAGAGCACATGCAAAACATCATGTGACCTGCAGCGAACATCTTGCAGAACTTTGGAGAGCTCGCTAAGTTTGCCAGCTGAGTTGAGGATTATGCTGATGCACCACCACTGCTGTCTGACACCAAACAAACACTGGGTGGCGCTACAACTGTCAGATGGAGTTCTGATTACAAAAATTTTTGAAAATGGCAGGTGAAAATGAAGCTGTTGAAAGTGAAGGTTTTGATCTAGCTACATCATCTCTTCTCAGAAGGAACAAACTTGCCTCTGGGCTATAAGGTCTGCAACATGAAATTTTCCACCATTTTGATATATAATTTTTGTAAAATGCTTAAACAACATCTCGTCCTTCAGTTTCACATTCCAGCACAGGATTTTCACTCATTTGTGCTTTAGATGCTGTTCTACAACACTCTGCATCACTTCTGCATTTAACAAAATGGCCACCAAAATCCAATCACTTCACAGTGTTTCAGTTTAAGAGGGGGAGGTCTGAAGAGATTCCCAGCAGGTCATAAGGCATGAAATCTGTCTCACACACCCTCCACCCCATAGGTCAGCATATCTGCAAAGTTCACGACGATACTGCCACTAGCCATTGAATTGTTCCCACTTTGGCAGGTATTACTGATGTTAGGATGCCCCTCATTACTCTGTAGTGATAAAAAGGGTCCCGTTCAGTCTGCACTGAAACTGACTGAAAATTTTCACCTCACACAGAGAGTCAGCTCCCATTGCTGCCAAGCCTTGGCTGTTTTTCACTCTGGTCCTGCGAAAGTGTTAAACATCTTTCTGTCTGGTGATTATTATCTGAGCAGTGGCTGACAATGCACCTCAGTATTTCAGGAGTTTCTCTGACACTGACATATATATTTATATATGTATTTTAACACAGCCCAGATGAGTTCTGCTTGGCTTTAATTGGAGAGGCAAGCTGTCAGTTAGTCCTGGATCAGCCCTGGAACATGGTGGCTGCAATTTTTTATCACTCAGAGCTGTTGGAAAGCAAGGAGTGAAGAGATGTCAGATTCAGTAGAGACATCTCCCAGAATCTGACATGAGCCTCAACATTTCTGTATAAACTGTGTGTGTCTATGCATGTGTCTGTGTGTGTGCGTGTTTGAGCATGCAAGTGTGTGCGTGCGTGCGTGCGTGCATGTGTGCGTGTGTGTGTGTGCACAGTAGAGGTCTCCTTTGCTGTGCTTCAGTGAAGCATGAGGCACATGAGGTAGTATTTGCACACAGCCAGCTTGTTTGATGTCCGTTTCATTGATGCAAACATCAAAGCGGTCGTACCTCTGACTATAGCCTGAGGCTGTGTTTCTGAAACTGGTAATTACACCATTTAAGTTTTTACTGTTAATATTTTTACTACTTCAAGAATGCCATGTCATGTACCAAACTGTTCTGTGAGGCAAAACGGCTGCATATATGACCATAAGAACATTTATTTTTTGTTACTTATTTTGCCTAAGGGTCTGTGCTTCCACTACAAATGCTGCTAAACTATTCCATGTATTAACAGCTCTCTGTGGAAGAAAAAAGTATAAGATGACATGCACAATATATGCATACACAGAGAAATAATGCCTTCACAGTGACATCAATTACCGAAAGTCAAAAGCAAAGAAACACACAAAATGCCACTGAGAACTCCAGACCTGTATTCTTTTAGAGCTATTAAACAGTGAATCTGACAGCACACAGAAATGCATCTCTTTAACAAACCCTCCTGACCGCATGCAGAAAAACTTTCACTCTGACAGCAGAAGTTGTGAAAGCGTTGAAGTCAAGACAACAGCTGTGAAACATCTGACCGTTTGCATTTAATTTGACACACACGGTGAGTCTAAAGAAGATACCATATAATGCTATGATTACAAGCGAGGGAGGATTGAATCAATTATTTAGTCTGTAAGGAAACAGTGCAAAGCTTCCACAGCTTTAGCAGAGAGAAACTGCAGGAGAAAAGAGAAATTAGGTCAGTGTAGCAATACTCTACAGGGACCTGAACACTGCAGTGGTGGATTGGAAGAGGAGATCTCAGATTTGAGCAAAATGGGGAGAAAAGTATGATATGCATATTACCAAGCCTGTCATGCTGCAGATGCATTTGTAACACATTCAGTACTTTCCTTGACAGGTTTTGTGAAGGTTGTTTATTGGCTTTGCTTGGAATTGTGTCTTTGGATATTTAATGCCACTTCCTCAGAATCCCTGTGCATGTCCGTGAAACAAGCTCTCGTTACATTACATTACGTGACATTACATTACAGCATCCCCTCTCCGCCCCATGTCCCCATTTTTCTTTTCCCTGTATATGATTTTCACACATTTCAGTGAACCGAGCCCACAGCCAGGTGTGATCCCTTCATCAGACTCTGAACTAAATAAAGGCACCACTATAACCCACATCAAACCCACACTTCACGCTTCAATTGTATGGAAGTTCATATTCAAGCTAAACTCAATATCCATCGTGTTTAATATCGATATTTTTTTTACCCGGTACATTTTCTGTTGCTTCTGTAAATATGGTCAGTGCCTGGCCGGCTCCTGTGAGTGGCTTTTAGGGGGAGAAGCTGGCTCCATCCAGAGCTGTGCATTAAGCGCCCGAGAGTACAGCACACAGTTTCGCAGGTGAAACACTCGCCTGTGGCCCCTGCCTTTCCACTCCTCTGCTTTCTTTATTCTTACACATTCACTCCCTCCATTCATACCCTCCCCTCTCCTCGCAGGAGAAACCAGCACAGCCTTAAGAAGCCTGGAGAGGTTTAATGGATCTGAAGAGGCAAAAACATGTTCTACTAGCAGAACATTCGCGCTGGTTAAATGAGAAACGGGAGAGCTGTGGACTGCGTGGGGATCTGGCTCCGACTCAGGAAAGCAGAGAGCTTCTGTTGTTGTGCACTTTGCTTACCTGTTTTTCAGTTATCGGGATTCAGTGTTAACTCATGCTGCTAAAGTGCAAGGCAAAATGTTGTGCGCTGTAAAGAAATGTAAATTAGCCTGGAGAAAGTACACCTCCCTTCCAGTTCTAGGCCCACAGATTTTCTCAGAGTTCCACTACAGTCATGCCTCTGCATTGTAGAGCCACGCTGCAGTTTATGACACTGCAGATGCTGCAGAGAAAATGAAGCCATTCTGGGGCTGAGATGAGCCTTTAAAATAGTTGTGCATAAAAGGGTAAAAGTTAAAAATGTTGGATATTGGCATATTTATTTAGAAAAGGAAGAACATAACAGCATTCAAAGTTCTACATTATTTATCAGGTAAATAAGTAACGTGGCAAAAGCAATAGACCGTATGGAAGTTTGTGATTCATACAGCTGGTATGTATGTACTATATTGCATGCATAGATGATTTATTTATATGGAACTGTTTATGTAAATTTGAGTGTGGGTGAATTTTATGAGGGCACCCATGTGTCGTAGCCTCCCACAGAGGAACGGTCGGAGGTACCTGGACACTGTTATAAATGAGGTTGCAACATATTGTGGTCCATGGTCTGAACTAATTAGTGTTTCAGACCACTGGCTTCCTGGCAAATCAGTCCAACACACTTTCTGATTGTTCTGGGGTAAGTGAGTTAACTCGACCATTGTGAGTTAACTCTACACTGGTCATGTTATGATATGTCTGCGGGCCTATGAGATGCATTCAGCATAGCCCAGCTAGACTTTGCACAGTGGGAACAAAGTTGTGCAGCTCTTCCGAGAAGCCCTTATGCCAGGTTTACACGCCTGTATCTGAAGTTTCGATCAACCTCTAAATGCGTCATTTTCTCTCATTCTCTACATTACATTAATTGCGCCAGGTTTGTTCAAGGAAGTTCACATCTTTGTTTTAGACTCTTTTTTTATTTTCTTTTGACATTTTGACCTGCTGAATAAGTCTCCAAGTCCCTGAGGTCATATAAAAACATCAGCACACATACAATTGTCACTTTCTGTCTGGGCGGGAGAGATGGAGAACATTGTTGGCTTGTTTTTGTGCCGAGACCCATTCGCACGAAGGCCTGCAGGTCTCGAGATTGGAAAGGATTTTATTTTTGTGTCTAAAAAAAAAAAAAATTCCTTGCTGTACGCATTTAATTGCATCTGAACTTTTAGAAGCCCTTCAGCCAGTTTGTGTTCACTCTCCCATGCATGCAAACTCTTGAACATCTTCACAAATCAGCGATAATCATTTTTGGACCAAAAGAAACATTTAGGTTGCTGCTGTTTATTAGTTGCAATGTTGCAATGACCCTAGTGTTTTCTGGGTTAGAATTCGTTATTTGGGAATTTGAGTCTGACTTTGCTCCGTGCAGTGCTTTTAAAGATTAAAGTATACATTTTTTATACAATATAACATATACCACTAACATGCCGAGTGTGTGTTCTGTGTCTTTATTTATTGATAAACGTGCACGGCTTTTCCTGTATGTGCACTTAGAGCAGCAGAGTCCGGGGGCTGAGAGCTGTGTCACATCTGCCCTCAGCCCAGCTGAAAGTACCCTGGATACTGGTCTCCTCTGAGTGTATGGATGAGTGTGTATAATGAGGGCTTCCGCCAGCACTGGGACGGGGACGGGGGGGGGGGGGCAACACCACCGGCTCTCATCGCAAGAACGATGACGGTGATCATTACAGATCACTCCAATTAAAACATAACTGATTAGATGATTTGTTTTTTTTTTTTGTTTCTTAGTCATCACTAATTTTTTGGATGTTTAATTACAAGTGAAAAATGTAATATTTTATATTTTCTCTTATTCTTTTTTGTTCATTGGCTTTTGTTGTGTGATTTCTGTGTGTTGGGTGTTGTGTTGGTTTGCATCAGGCTTTCAGCGCAGTGTGTGAAAAGGGCTGCAGGTGAAGGTTTTTTTATTGAATTCATTTTACTGCCTTTGTATTCAGTCTTCAGTTCATTTCTTTGCTTTTTTTTAACATGCAGGATATGCTGGAAACTTGACAGTTAGTAGATATTGGGGAACGAGCTGTCTCGTATCGGCTGTGAGAATGAGCAGATCACAGGGCAGTGTGGAGAACAGAGTGCTCACAGAGCAGTCTGAGTAACAAACACAATCACCATCCACCTCTGTCCCCTGGGCCCGTCTGACAAACACCACAATCACTGCAGACCTTGAGGTTCTGAAATATGATTAAAAAATATATATATGATACGTCCTTGTTGTGTGCCACTGACCTGCTGTTGATCAGCATTGTAGTGCAAGAAAAGGCTTGTGCCAAGGTACAGTATCACACAGTATCACACCTACTGACTCTACCTCAATACGCCAAGGAGAAATAAACCTAAATCAGGTGTCTGATTAAAAACCACTTTCACACGTGTATGTATTACTGATATACTTGCCTTTTTTGTTGTTAATTTATCAAATGTAGAATTTTTTTTTCTGATTTATGCATTGCTGCTTTTCTAATTCAAAAGCACAAATATAGAAACCTTAAACATTTGTTAGAAGCTTCCATCAGGATCCATTGCCCCTCGTCTTTGATCAACGCTTGACTGCTTCTTGATGTGAAATACGAGTTGGCATTGGTTTGGGTTTTTTATGGAAAAGAAGCAGGGCGACACTGTGTTCAGGGGCTGTGATGTCATGGCGTGTCCAGCTTTCTACACAGCATGCTTCAGGACTCTGCTGACTTTGGCCCGGGTTCCACGGTCGGCACGCTCTCTCATTCTGAAACACAGGTGTCTTCATTTTCAGTTCAGCACAGACCCTTTCGTGGAAACTGCCACCCAGAGAGAGCAAACAGAACCAAAAACAAGGCTGTGGAGCCTTGGAAGCCACTTAAAATCTCTGTTTCCAAATGAGCCAAAAGGAAATGGTCAGTCAACACAATAATGATGAAAAGACAGAAATCCCAGCTCTGTTGGAAAGGATGAGTGTGACAGTAAGAGCCTCTGACACACCAGGAGCCTTGATCCATGGTTTTCAGCCTCACTGTGGAGCTGCACTCTTTCAGCACAAAGCTTCACCTGCAGTGCCCCCCTACAATGTCTGCTCCTTAAGTATTATTATTAACTTTCATATTTTACCTGGATCCCAGGTGTGATGCTAAGCTAATACACAGGGCCAGGACATCCAGCACTTACTCTCCTGTGGTAGAAGACTCCATTACAGGCAACACTTTCTTCTTTTGACACTGGAGAGTCAATCATCATCCTTTAGGCGCTGGTGAAACTGCTACTGTTCCAGCTGTGCTGCTGCCCGGAGGGTTTGTGCGTGTGTGTTTGCGATTAATCTGAGATTGATTCAGCCTGTGTACGGAGCTTCAGTCTGTGTACGGAGCGCGCTGAGTGATTTATACTGGGCTGTACTTTCCGGACGGCGAAAAGTCCCTTCCTTTGCATTGCGCTCAATACACGCGATGACAACATCTAAAATGAATGAGGATTCACACCCACTTTGCCCTATTTTTTTCTCCAAACCCAGTCCCTCTCGGCGTAATGTCATCCTCTTAAGGTTTGTCTTTGTCTTAGTATGGACGAGCAATAAATAAATAAATACTTTTCCTATATCAAGGAAAATGTGTAATTAACTAATTTGCAGTCAGAGGGATTAATATAGCACTTTAAAAAACGAGGGACTGTCGCACTCACATCTTTTTGCATCGTTCTTTTCTGTGTTCGTTCTTTTGTTTCCTCCCGACGCGAGGGTCTCGTTTTTCACGGAAACTCGGCCGAGCGCTCGCGCTGGCAGGCGTTGATAAACGGATTTCTCCGCTACCCCGCTGCGATCCCCTTTGAAACAAAGTAATCCAACGGCGAAATGAAGAGGCTATATTTGGAAAGAGGAGCAGCGAGGGAGTGCGGCCCGAACAATTACGAGACGGTGGGGATTTCCTGGGAACTGTGCTGGCAGGAAGAAGTTGTAAATTCTTCTCTGAGAAAGGGCCGCGGCCGCGCTCTTTTCCGTTAATGAACTTGGAGCATCCCCGGGAGCCGCGCTCCCCCGCACCGCTGCCCGCCCCCGCGGCCTGTCGCGCCCGAAACGCGCGGGTTTCACCGTTTAAGCGCCGAGGGGGTCTTCATTCTCAGACCGCGTGTTATGACTGAGAGAAAGGGAAAAATAAAGCCATGTACGAGATATGTGAATAACAAAGCACCAAGAGCTGTACTGCCATAGAAAAAACTCTCAAAGTTTGGACACGCCAAGCATGTTTCCATTCCGTCTTCACAAGGGACGCTGACCCGCAATGAGCTTGCAATATGACACTTGCAAAACTGTGTTTCACCCTGCGTGTTCCAATGTGGGCAGTGGTGTCCTGTTTGAATAGTCCATGCCACTACCCAAGATGCACATTCACTGTCAGTCCCACTGGATGATAGCATCTGCTAAATGACTGTCATTGAACAGTTTCCTCAGAATTCCTCTTTAAGTTCTTATCTTTAACAAATCTCCATCTTAATTTCCAGTGAAGCATACATATTAAATGATCAAATATGAAGCACTGAGGGGATTTCAGAGCACAGCCCTCAGTGGCATTTAATGCCTGCTACAGAACAGGACATGACCCTGTGCAGTGTTGATCAGGCTTGTAGACCCAAGGGGTTGTGTATCTTCTTTTGCTTCCGCTGTACTCTCCTGGTTAAAAGCACTCATGGTCACTGATAAGCAGTAACTGGTCTGAAATGTGCTGTCGTCTTGTGTGGTCACTGACCTTTGACTGAAGCTGAGGGGAAATGTTTTTTAGGGAGTGGAGGACAGTAAGTTTGGCTGTATAGCCAGGGGATCCTGAACTGTCTCGGGCTTTCCTCCTAACCTGGGCTGTGGGGACATTTGGAAGGATTGGAAAGATGATTTTTTTTTAGACTGAAAGACCATATGATATGTGGCTGCTTCTCTGTCTTTGATTGTGAGTTCACCACTTGGCCACAAGCTTTGGGTGTGCACCCCCCTCCTCCTTATTTTCTGACATTTAGATCCTAAAACAATCAATTAAAAAAGTAAAAATAGTTGTTTTTTTTTTGAAAAAGCAGTTTAATTGATGAACAGCCCATATCACCTCCTGCACAGATCTGTATCTCCACACATTCCAGACATCTTTCCCCCGGAGGAACAATGGCCTCTTAAGCAGAGCCGGCTTTTCACACAAAATAATTACAGGAAGCTGGAGCTCTGTGCAAGCCGATACTGACCTGACCGGAGAACGGGGTGTGTGTGTGTGTGTGTGTGTGCGCGTGTGTGTGTGCGCGCGTGTGTGTGCGCGTGTGTGTGTGCGCGTACGTATGAGATTATGTATGCATGAGTGTGAGCACCCACATGCACGCGTGAGAGTATACACACGTCTGTGTAGTGTACATGCAAGTGTGCATCTGTATGTGATTATGTATGAGTGTGTGGGAGTCTGTGTGTGTGTTTGTGTGTCCCAGCCCTTGTAGGAACAGTTTGTTTGCATGATAGAGCCATTTGAGGCAGGACTTTTCACCTGGTGATCATCTTGGAAGTTCTGGTTTTCTTGCAATATCAACCAGAACATGCCTGTGTACTGGTTGACCACTGATTTTGTACATGACTGAATAAAAATACACATCCTGTCCCAGCATTTATGGACAGTATTTAATCCGTTTTGTGCATTTTGAATGATATGGTCACAGCTATATTACAGGAAATGGGCCAGTGAGCTCCAGACAGAGTGCAGTCTTGCACCTCCCTTTCTTTGGTGGTGGTGGTGGTGGGGGGGGTCACTGTCCACACAAAACCGAAGTGGAAACACATTTCCTGTCCGCGCTCGGGAGAAATGACACGGTATTGTGCCTGGCTCCACTCCAAGCACAGTGCAAAGAGCGGCTAAAAGTTTACGAAAACAGTCATCGATGCTGTGCTGTAATGTGCTGGCTCTCAGCGCCTGTTTTCAGACGTTAAGGGGCTTGACTTCACAAAGCCAGCCTCGAACGGAGAGTGGGACAAAGGCATTTTAATGTCATTTTACTGTAGCCTCAGTCCCCATTCTCCCTGCTGCTTTGTCCTCAGTATGTGTTTCCAAACACAGCAAACCAACAACATGGCAATACAATAACCTCTGACCTCTGATACTGATACTCTCACATTTAATATCGTTCTTTATTTCCACTTGAAATATTGCGCAGTAAAGCACCCTGTGTGTAATTCAGTTGTAATGGGCCCTGTATGGAATGATAGTTGATTGAATCCTGTTCTACTGTTTTGAGAAGTAATCTGTGTGTAATCAGTAATTAATCAATTGATTGGCTTGGTTTTGCTGATCAGAGCACCTGGATCCTCAGTTAGTAATGTGTTCATTTGTTAAACACTGTTATTTCAATTTAAATTTATTATTTTCTCCTTTTATTGGTTTTTAAATGATGTACTTGTCTGTTTCTATTTTGAGCTGCAGTTTCATTGTATGGAAGGTACGGCAGAGATGAAAGTCATATAATAATTGCTAATATTATTAAGAAAAAATAGGAAAAGTATTTTTGTCAATGACATCAAAAGCACTTGTTTGATGTCCTGTTTCCCCCTGTGCAGGGTCATGCAGGCCTTTTAGCTCGTTTTTTTCCAGCTCTGGGTTTTGAGTGTGTGGTTGCGTTTGGTTTTTTCTGAAATCCTTGAAAGCTGGCCTTTTTACAGAGTATGTGGGGGGGAGGTTGGGGGTGGTGTAGAGATGGAAAATGATTGGATGTCTGAGTTGTGGCTTGTTTTCGGTTCAATCAACATTCCAGAAAATATTGCGGAGCGCAGGAGTGCTCCTTGTTTAAGATGCGCATCCGAGGAAGAGGAATTTAGAAACGCCACAAAGAAAAAAAAAAAAAAAAAAAAAAAAGTCTTGTTCAACAGAATGCTGTTTGCCTGCCCTCAAGGTTTTACTTATTAATTTATTTGCGCATTTATCAATTTAAATGCCTGATTTTTTTTTTTTGTACTGCAGAGTCACCAACAACTTAAAAGACTGGAACCTGTGAGGACTGGGCTCTGTAGCGATGTAAGCCAGCTGGAAAAGGGGAGCAGACGGGAGATTGAGGGACCTGTTGCCAGAAGCTGAGCTGCTCTGCCGATTTCGCCGTCGCCGAGAGCGGCCTGAGAGGTTCAAGGTGGGGGGGGGGGGATGATAGCCAAACCGAGGGACCGAGACCGCCGCGGCCACTCTGAGGTCCCATCCGCGGCTCCGGGGGACTGCGGGAGGCGGGCGGAGTTCTGGTGACTTCCCAGACGCTGCGCATCGCAAGAAACCCTGGCGGGGCGGCATGGAGGCGACCGGGGTCGAGGGGACGAAGGCCGACGCTGACCAACGCTACGGTAATCCGAGTCTCGTACAGACTCCACTCTGCGTTTGGGACAGGGGGAGAGGGGGAGGAGCCTCGTACAGCTGCCCTCATATCCGGCGCTGTGCCACAGGTCATGGCTACACCAAGCCAACAACCGCCCTGACCCCAGGCAGAGGTGCAGGGGCCATTTAATGTTGTAAGCTGTATTGTTTCTTACCGCTTGATTTTTGGCAGAGGCAGTAGCATAAAGTCTTTACTGGAGCTGTGGTTGGTGGGGGGGGCATCCTACCAGAAACTTTCAGATGCAACTCTTAGGGAGGAGCGGATTTTTTGCACACTTTAGGGAGGACTCCTGAAAAAAGCATGAATATCCACCATTTTAAGAGGACAGAGCTGTGTGTGTGCGTGTGCGTGTGCGTGTGTGTGTGTGTGTGTGTGTGTGTGTGTGTGTGTGTGTGTGTGTGTCTGTGTGTGTGTGTTTGTGGTGTGCTGTAGTATGGTAAGGTACAGTGTGGTTAGAAGGCAATGTTAAAACTGATGATCCAGCTCAGAGGTAATTTTAAAAAAACCTTCTGGAATTGTATTTCACGATCCTGCTCATATTAATATTAACCACACTTGACAGACTATTTCCTCCATCTCCCTCTCCTCTCAAACGTTACCTGTACGCCCCACCTGTCAGAAGGCTTTTCCCTTGGTCCCTGTCTTTCTGCTTGGCAGTCTTCTCCCTCTTGGTTCACCTGCCAGAGTTAATGGGCTTCTACCTGTCCGTGTGTGGACCACATGTTGTGCCTCCCTGTCAGTTTGATGTCTCATTTCAACCAGTCAGCATGCTCCCCCATAGTGACCTCACTGATGGTAATCCGATCCTCTCGCTGTTGTCACAGTGTCAGGGATCTTCTTTTTCTCAGAAAGGGCCTGTTCGTATTTCAGATTTTAAATAGATAGATATCTATTTTAACCCTAAAAAAGATCTTGTGTCGCGAACATTCAGATAGTTAGTGAGCCAGTTAAACTATTGTATTGAGCTTGCCTTGTACCTCCTAACTGTGATTGTGTGTACACAGTGGTAGTCATTCCAGACTTAACGCTCTGATTCCGTACTGCTGTGTGCACTGGTGCTTTGACTCTCTGCTTTGACTCTGTACTACTTGCTCTTAGTTTGAGATTGTGTACACTGTGCTCTGACTCCATTCCTTTGTTTCTCTGTGCTTTGACTACTGTGTGCACTGACTGTGATTCTGTGCTCTAATTATTTGACTCCATACTCTATGCTTTGAAGCTTTGACTCTATATTGTGATTTAGATCAGTGGATTGATTCTGTGCTCAGACTCCCCAGTTTGCCGCTTGGATCTGCATGAGTTGGGCAGTGACACCATGACTCACCGATTCAGGACCGACGGTATGACTCATCGATTTGCAGACCCCGTCAGGCACACAATTCCTAATTAATTTACAGCAAGAGGAGGCTGCTCTGTTTCCTTCTAATGAAACCTGTCTGCAGTGAAGTGTCAGAGGCCAGCAAGTACCCAGTGAAGTGTGCCTGTGTGTGTGTGCGTGTGTGTACAGATGTGTATGTGTATGCGTGTGTTCATGTACTTGTGTGCATGCCAAACACACACTCACACACACTGAGAAGCACTCCTCTTGCTCTCCCCAGTCCTTTCTTAATCCACGCTGGGTTTGTTACTGTGTCTCTGTTACTGCTCTCAGGGTTGGTTTTCTAAGGTACACAGAGTCTGTCACAGGATATTTGGGGTAACTCCTGCACCCCAGCAGTGCATGAATAATTCAGAGATCTCCTATTACACTGTGAGCCCAGCCGGACAGCTGAGAGCGGGCAGTGGATCTACAGGCATACAGACAGACAGGGAGGGAGAGACTCAGATGAGTTTGCTTATTGCACCCCATCAATTTTAGCAAGAGATACAGAGAAAGAGAGACCACTTGGAAAGAAAGAATAACTAGTAAAAGTTTACACAAAACTTGAGGGATGTATTTGTAGAACTCATTATTGAAATGCTCTCTGTCTTTTTATTGTTAGAAGAATCATACTTAGAACATTTATTTGTGTATATGTTCATTGGTTTACTTTTAGATTCCTTTGTGCATTTGCGTTTGTGGCATTTAAATCATTGTAATGTTTAGGGAACATGTAGAGAACATTTTTCATGTCAGTGAAGCATATTGACTTTGAATTGAAATGAGAGAGGCAGAGTGACAGAGACAGCCAGAGAAAGAAAGAGATGGAACAAGAGAAAATGAGAGAGATAGAAAGTGCGCCTGTAGTTTTCATATAAAGCTGTGGGTCAGTGGCTCGACTTTATCCTCTCTGCCGAGGGAGAGATGTCCCATTCATCTCTCTGCCACATCATTTTTTTTTTCCTCATTTCTCATTGGTTACCAAGAGGGGATGCAGGAATGACACAGGTCTACATGCATTTCAGGAAGGTGTGAGTTTGTGCGATGTTAGAGAGGCAGAGATGGGAGACAGAGGATGGCACTGAGCCGTACTCCCTGTGGGAGTGCTGCATCCATTGTGAATGTACAGCAAATATGAGCTGCTTAATTTCCTGTGCCTTCATTCTCCCATCTACCAATCATACGCGCTGTTCTTACAATGTTTCTAGTGATTCATTAGTAATCAGTGTAAACAGAACTCACACTGTAGCTGTGTAGGAGTGCGTGCGGAAAAAAAAATTCAAATATATTTCCTAATGTAGTACAATTTAAAATGTCCAAGCATTTGTCACATTTTAGAAAATTGACCAAATGTTTCCATTTTTGCACTGACAAGCGTATTCTCTGTGATGAACTGCAGTGCTAGTTTTATACCTCGGTGTACTGCACTGTGAATGTGGAATGTCTTTAAGGAGTGTGTGACATATTTTGACATAAATGAAATGAACGCTTTTATTTCGCATTTTACTACATCTTTGTTGCTTACGGTTTTTCCTGGCAGGCGGCACTCTCTAGGTGAATTTTTAGAGCGTACACCTGACACATTATCCATTCCCACAGCTGGATATTTATGGCAGTGGTTCAGGTTATGCACTTTGCTCGAGGGTGCAAGAGCGGACGCCGGGAGTGGAACCTGCAACCCTGAGGTTACCGATCCAGTGATTCATATACGACTGTGACAGGCAGCAATCTCCAGAGGCCTGTTCAACCCCCAGAAGTTAAGTAAACTTTCACAGCCCCTCAACTGCCTCAAATGAAACCAGCTCAATATAATGGAGCACTTTTGAAAAGGGCTCTGGACACCCCCACCCGGGATAACAGTGCCCCTTAGCTGCCAGCTGAAAAGCATGAGTGTGAGGTAGAAGTTACCTCTGCGGCTGTTTTTAAAAGGAAGTTCCCACTGCCTGCCGCTTCACACAGACTAACAGAAAGCATCATGGAGGAAAACTCAGCTGAGAGGAGGGCCATCTCCAGCTGCTGTTTAATTTTACAGAGTTTTTGTCTCTGCACATCTTTCCAGTGGATGGGCAGGCTGTTCTAAATTTTAATCTGCTACCCTACACCTCCTTAAATGGGTGAAGTAATAGAAAAAAATATCCAAAAAGCATCTCATGTTTCCTTCTAAGTAATGAGTTTTAAATTGTGATGAGCTTAAAACAGGCAGAAAATTGCATGGAATTCTGAAGATTTTGTAAACATGTAGTTCTCTTCATAACCACTAGAGGCAACACTAGAGTATCCATCTACATTAGGACATTTCACTTGACAAGTATGTCCAATGCAAAACACAATATAAACCAACAGACAGAGGGAGGATTGTAAATATAATCTTTTTTTGTATGTATGAAGGATGATTTTATATTTCTGCAATGTTGACGTGAAGATCTCAAAAATGCATTCCCCAGTGTACACACAACCTCCAGCAGTCATAAATCTATGGCCTCTCCTTGCCTGTCTCTGTGGTTAAAATCCCCGTGGTAGCCAAACATAAATCAATGAAATGGCCTCTATTGTGAGGCTGTTAATAGGCACAACATGCTTGTATAGAAAGACAGCTCTTCTGTGAAAGGAATGTGTGAAAGTGGGTCTTTTGTAACGTGGGTGTTTCTTCCCTCCCTGAAGCGGCATGTGTATCTGTCCCAGGTCTAATTTATTGCTTTTCAGATACGAGTTGCGAAAAAGGCCTTCTCAGCTGTAATGTTTACATGGAGTGGTCCACAGCCTGAAACCGAGAATGAGTGATCCTTTCTACTCCATGCAGGGAGACAGGATGCATTTCACTGTAAGGTTTGCCGTGTGTGTGTGTGTGTGTGTGTGTGTGTGTGCGCGCGCGCGCATGTGTGTATGCTTGTGTATGTGCGTGTGTGTGTGTGCTTGTGTGTGTGTGCGTGCGTGCGTGTGTGTGTGTGTGTGTGTGTGTGTGTGTGTGTGTGTGTGTGTGTCACGCGCAGGGGGACTGCTGATTTAAGCCTTTCTTGCAATGGAAATTGTGATTCACATGGTGATTTTTCTTTTATGAGTGGGAATGGAGCAGCAGACTCTTCAGCTAATGGAGGCGGTGGGTAAACAGCCATACCACACTGGTTTGAGCCATGCAAGTCACAGAAACACAGTCAGGCTCTCAAACATGCCGGGTCACTCACTGTCACAGCCACGTCTTCCTCATGCCGGTACAGACATCCTGTCTCTGGCTGCATTGATCCACCAACTCGCAGCTAGCAAATCTGCCCATGTTACCTCACACATGCGAAAGAAACACTTTTCTGCATGATGCATCCTGTTCTTTCAAGTAATTTGGCTGATTTAATAGCATCTGGGCTAATCACTTTACTTTGTCCAGCACTCTGTGCACTAAGATAAATAACCAATGCTGAAAATGGCCATGATGTAACAACAGACTTACATGAAATGACTGTTCTAAAGAGCCTCTAATTCTAATTCTGCTGTACCTTTCATGCTGTTTTGTTAATTTAGCAGTTTTCAACCTGCAGGGTAACAAAAGGAAAAGAAACATGGACATCACACAGGCAGGTATGCCACATTTTTCTCAGCAAAAATATATGCATTAAAAGTTATAAATATATGCATTAACAATAACAGAAAGGCAAGATTTATTGAGCATTTGTTGATCATGTTGTATTTCAATGATATATTCCCCTTTCACTTGTTAAAATGTGATTGTTCTTCATTTACTGAAGACAACATTCTGTGTTTGGAAGGCAAACCATCCCTTTAAATATATATATGGGTGTATATTTATATATTTTAATAAAATTTTATTTCAATATACATTATGTTACTGTCATTTAACAGACACCCTACCCAGAGTGACTTGCATAGATATACAATTTATATACCATATACAATTATATATACTGAGGCAATTGTAGGTAAAGTACCTTGCCCAAGGATACAACAGCACTGCCACAGTGGGGAATCGAACCAGCAACCTTTTGGTTACAAGCCCTGCTCCTTACCACTACGCCACGCTGCTGGTGTAGTGGTTACAAATTTATATAGATGTATATGTGTTTAAACTATGTATATGAATATGTATGCTGTATATGGTATTGTCATCATCAGTGTTATTATTCGTGAGCTGCGTCTGGCTCTGGTGTGGTGATATTGCCTCGTGTTTCCTGAACCGCGGAAATGAAATGTGAGTTGACAAGCGCAGGAGAGTAACGCCACATTTGCGGCTGCCGCAGGAAATCAAAGAGGCTTTCGGGAGTCTTGCATTTCATCTCTGGTTTCTGCCGCTCTATCGGGACAGAACCTTGGCGCGGGCCGGATCAATCTCACCCTGGCTTTCATCTTCAGAGCGCTCTTACTGCAGGTCTGTTCGGCTGCATTTGATGTGAGGCTGAGCAGAGGGAGAAAAGCTCAGCTGTTTAAGCCTCCACGCAGCTCTGTCTAAAGCCAGACCTGAGGATCAGAACCGCGACTCTTATGAAAGGTGCAAAGACACCCCTGCTAATTTAGGCAGGAGAGAGACATCCCTCTGTACATACAGAGGAAGTGGAGAACCAGCATCTCTCTCACACACACACTCACTCACTCACTCACTCACTCACTCACTCACTCACTCATTCAAGGACAGACACACACACAAACACATGTACACACACTCGCATGTACATACACAAATAATCTCATAGTCACATACTCACACATAGTTACACACATGCTCTCTATCTCCCTCACACACACACATACACACACACATACACATACACAGTCTCTTAGATAATGCCGGCCCTAAAGCTTGCAAAACTGTTCAGTGGTGATGTTGAGTAGTGAGATCATGTGGCTCCAGTTGTTTCATAACTTACTGTTCGGTCCCGTTTCGTTCCCACAGACAGTTTGACTTTGGCTGTCTCTCCTGTGATTGGTCACGGTCGTCAGAACAGTGAGATGCTGTGTTTCTGACCGCACAGTCACAATGAGCGGTGATAGGATCTCATTGTTTACCAGCGTCTGTATTATATATTCACACACGCGGCTCTGGGTGACCTTCAGCTACATGAATCACTCTCCTGTGATTTTTACAGCTGTTTGCAGAGAAACTGTGTGTGTGTGTGTGTGTGTGTGTGTGTGTGTGTGTGTGTGTGTGTGTGTGTGTGTGTGTGTATGAGAGAGTGGGCCATCGGAATTTACATCGATAACGGCCACTGCCAAAGTCTGTCTGTCTCTCTTTTGTGCATTCTTTACACAGACACACACCCACAAAGCAAAAAGGAGCAAGATATGTCCAGCAACTGATCTAAAGTTAGATATCTAAAGGGTAGCCTGCTAGCTATGCCTCTCTCCCTCTCTCTCTCTCTCCTTCTCTGTCTCTCTTCAGTTCAGTTTAATGTGCTTTATTGCAATGAAAAACAAAGCAAACCAAACAGTCTTAAACAGAGCACATAAATCATACAGAGAGGGGGAAAAGGACAAAAAGGAGATGTCCCCTCTGTTTTCCCCTTCTCTCGCTTACTGTCTGACTTTTTCCATGCTTTGTTTTAAAAATGACAGCCTCTGTCTGTCTGTCTCTCTGTCTGTGTGTCTCTCTCTGTCTCTGCGATGAGCAGACCTTTCTAATTGAGTGTGTTTGTGTTGGGGGAAGTCCAGCAGCCAGCAAGAGGGAAAACAAAAGGCAATCTATGCGCCATGGCTGTTTCCTTACAGAGAGAAAGAGAGGGAGAGTGAAAGATGAAGAGGGAGTGAGTGAAAGAGAGAAGGAGATGGAGAGAGAGAGGGAGAGGAGGAGAGAATGGTGAAGAAAGACAGAGCCAGGCAGAGTGAGTGAGGTAATGCTGTACATTGTGGACCCACTCCAATAAAAGACACATTGGATTCATATTTTATAGAAAAAGTGAAATGGGGAGAGATAGCGGGTGAGGGCCCAAGAGGATCACTCGGCACTGCAGGGGAAGGAGGTTTTCAATTGTTCTCAGCTCTTAAAAGGTGCTGCTGTCATGGTAACAATTGTGCATGTATTTATTGGTTATCCATACATATCAGCATTTCCACCTTGGTGCTGTTGGTAAATATAGCGTCCCCTTTTTCTGAAGTGGCCCCCTGACAGATCTGCTCCTTTTGCAGGTCTATTTGGGAACTTCTCTGAGTGAATAATTCAAAAGGCTGTCCATTCTTCTGCCTTCCTCTATGTGTCCCCTGTATTTTAGTTGTTAAGTGAAACTCTGTAAATTCAGGCCTGGGCCCCACCTCTGTTCTGCCTACCTTAGAAGATTGACAGGTGCAGACCATGGCGTTTATGTGATCACACATGCTTAATGACTTCATTGTATAGGCATCCTGGTGTAATCTGATACATTCTAGCTCTAACCTGAGGTTCCTTCAGAAAGATCCACTGAGGAAACATTTGGACACAGTACTGTCACCATGTCACACAGACTTCAGAACACCTAAGTGTTAATTATAAAAAGTATATTTCTATATTTTTTGCTTCTCTGCAGTTTTCTGTGCATTGCACATGGCCGACGAGCCCATGACCTTTTTTCTGTGAGCAACAAGACAAAGATGGCTGGTTTCTTCTTTCCCCAATCCTCTTATCTGTTTTATGTTTTATTCCTTTTTTTCGCTCTGATCCTGGCTCGGCTCGGTATCCCTTCGCTGCTGCTGTTTTTTCCTCTCAGATCTGTGGAGAAAACGGTGGAGGATGGATGTAGAGAATGAGCCATTGATTTTCTCCCATCAGCTCAGATTAAGGAAACGCCAATACAGGCGTCTCCATCTGGTTCATTTTAAGTTCAGAATTACTGAAAATGAAAAAATGGAGCACCTTAAAAAAGAGGTGCTTATCTTCCGCAGGCTGCCGCCACATCCTGTTGGTCTGCTGTTATGCACCACCGAGTTTCTGAAATGCAATATTACTATTTTTAATAGACACATTAAAAAAGCAATGGCTACTGCTGTTCATAAATGAACTAAGTGGGGATCCCATTAGTGGTCTCAAAGCCACTTGAATCACCAATTATATTAATTTATCCCTTGGAGCTCTGAGGTCTTCAAGCTCCAGTGAAAACAGGATAAACATAATTTTAATTTTTTTTTTTTTATGGTCATTTAATGAAAGTTGTTTTATATGTGTGTGTGTTGTTTATATGTTAATGTGTCTTTGTGTCTGTGTTAGAAAGGCTGGAGATCTAGTCATTCAGCGGTGATTCTCCAGTTATGATGGGAGACACATCTTTACAAAAACACACACACACACACACACAGCAGTCTGCAATCACAGATCATCAACACACACACTTTCCCATAATTCTCCATTGGTGTATACTACCAAACAAACGGAAGTTTGAAATTGTTTAGGTGGTAGTGTTTCTGATATACTTGAGATGCTCAGAGTAAAACACACCGTACCTCCCCGGGCTGCAGAGGAACCTGTCCCCCTTGGGGGAGCTTCATCCAGAGCTGTGTGTCCCAGTCCAGGTTACACATGCTGTGCTCTTTTTCCCTCCAGCTGGACACTCTCTTAATTAGGCTTAATTGCATTTTTAATTGAATACTGATCTTTATTTGACATATCTACAAGTAATGTGCTGTACATTCTTTGCAAAGTATATAATCTGTCAGCTAAACTGGGGGGTGATTACATGGCCAGAATTAGACAGCTGTGTTGGGAAAACAGCAAGGTTACCTGGAGCTAATTTTAGAAGTCTGTATGGATTGTATTATTAATTAATATTATTATTAATTCATTTTTATCAGGCCTATGTATGATGATAAATAACAGTAGTCCGTAACTAATCTTATTTAAATGTAGTACGTTGAGTTTTTATTCCAAATTCCATATTTTCTAATTCCAAATTTCAAATTTTTTCCATATCGCTGTATTTGCTGCTGCTTTTCACACAGTGAGATCTGTGTTTGTGTTAGAAAGGCCTGTTTTCCTCAGACAGCTGATGTAAACAATGGGGGGGACTCTGACACGATAGGCAACACTCAGAGCGCACTGTAATTATGCCTTCTGCAATGGGGCTGCCCGTGGTTTGTAGTTAACACTGCTTTCCCCTCTTTCCCATCGAAACACATTTCGGTTTATTGCCTTTTAGCTCATAATGGGTTTCCCTCCCGGTGACTCTCGCAGGCCTATTTTATTTTAAATAATCAGACACTAGAGCCGCGTTTGACGCCTTTTCTGCTCAAACCCGTAACCCCGAGGGGGTCGTCATTTATTTGTCACGCCGTGCAGCAGCCAGGTCCCATCAGGGGTTTGATTCGAGTCCAGAGAGTCATCTGTTCGCCTCTCCGCTGCTCCGCGCGGCGGTCGACCCATCCGCCGAACGCTTCCGCCCCGCCCGCTCCTCTCTCACACTGCGCACGTCTTCATTCGTTTCGCCGTGGGGGGAGAGCGTCGTGCACGACCAACGGTCTGTTGTCTGTCTGAGTCGTGTATGGATTCTCCCATCAGCAACGCGCAGCTCATGCTAACGTCTGCTTGCTTGTAGGAGGCGCACGGATCATTGCAGTGAGATTCAATGTCAGACGTTCGGTTTTGATTGCCGTGTTGTACCACCGTCACTGAGAAATGCTTGAAATTTAAGAAGCAGAACTGGAAGGCATTATCTTCTCCTCTCTGGCCTTCACGGTATCTTCATAAGCTTGGGGTTGGGCTCCACTCCAGAATGTGTTTCCTGATGTCCTCTGGTGTCCCCCTGATTGTGTCCTCAGTAAATGAGACCAGTGTGAGTAACAAAGGTAGCTGGGGGGGCGGACAGAAAAAAAGATGCCACCAACTATGAAAAAGGAAAGAATGCAGGAGAGAAAGAAACAGAAAAGGAAGGAAAGTGAAAGAATGTGTGGAAGGCAAAGAAATGTGGGGGGATGATAAAAGGCTTAGGAGAGAGAATCTGGGAAAGAAAGAGTGAAGCAAGAAAAGAAAATAGGAAAATATTGGAAGGCCAGGGGTAAAAAGAAAGAATTAGAGAGAGAGAGAGAATGCTTGGAGGAAAGAAAACAAAGGAAAGAATGAAATGAGAAGGGAAATAAAAAATACAAGGAAGAATGTAGGAAAGGAAGAGAAGGAGGACAAGGAAAACTTAAGGAAAGTTTAACAGAATGGAAAAAATGAAGGAACGAAAGACATAATTAATACAAGATTCGTTTTACTTTGGTTTGTTGTAGGCTGTTAACTCTATCAGAAGATGCATCAGAAATATCACATCATAAATATAACATCAAAGTTTTTATATTCATCTAATTTGGACACTGGCACTTATATTCTCCCTCTGCATGTGCGTATGTTTATGAATCAGAATGAATGATCATATCCTGTTTTGTGTAAAATTATCAGGGGTCTGAGGATAGAGCCAAGAGGCACGTTTCTCCTCTGAAACTTTACTATAGACTCGCACCTCTCTACTGCCCAGAGAAACTATCATCTTTATGGAAGTCACAGCTGACATTTCCCTCATAATTGCTTAATACGCCTGCTGAAAGTTCATGTAGCCAGTCAGAGTCCATTCCTGTGAGAATCTGAGGGTTGGATGGTAATTGCTTTTCACCCCCATCATTCTTAAACAACAGTTGCAAACAACAGAGCTCATGGATTCTCAGCGTTGACCAAAATGGAATTTGAAAAAAATGGAAACCTTGAACTTGGCTGTTTCTGTGTATGTACCCATCATGTCTTTGTAAAGGAGGTTTTCCACACAAAGGCAGCGCACAAAACGCTTGCTCTTGCATGATGTGGCATGTCGCTGTAAATGCATTTCACTCCGCTGCGCAGTTTAAAGTTCCTTTCATCCAAGCTCAATGCACACCTGCACAATAACTGCTCAGGCTGATATATAAAACCCTCCCTTCGTGAAGCAGATGTTGGTAGAAGTTGACATGCTTCATTAACACGACAGTAAATGTTTTGTTTCTGCCATGGGATGCACCAGAGGGATGCAAATTCACCTGAGGTCATGCATCATCTCAGAGGGGCTGCACGCTGCTTTTCATAACCCGAGATAAAGCACACAGATGGTAAATGAAGGAAGGTGAACTCTGCAGCCTGTGTGCCTGCTCCTCTGGGCCGAGTTCTCCTCCAGCTGTGATAAAACTGTTTCACTGTGTGTTTCTCCCACAGTGAAGCTTAACAGAGGCTGCTATGGGCTTTGTGCATGCATGTGCTGGAACACAGCTCATTAAGATGGACACGTTCATTATTACCCTCTAATTACAGGTGGATTTCCAGGTGTATTCATTACCTGTGGGGCTGGCGGTGGGGGGGTAGTGGTTAGGGTTACAGTCTGTAAGCCCTGGGGGGTTGCGGGGATTCGGCTCGGCTGACTCCCTTTTTCATAATTCACGTCCTCCCGATCACTCTCTCCCTGGAGTGTGACAGGACTGTATAAAGTGGCCTGTCAGCTGACCTGGGACCAGCCGAAATGGAGGAGGGAGTGTGTGGGGGTGTGATTCGGAGCTTTGTGGTCCGTCCATCGCACAAAATGCCACCAAAACACCCATGTCAACAGCACCAGTCCTGGCATGGTCGCTAACGTCACCGGATGGTCACCGGAGTGTCGCAGGGGCTATTGCCTGGTATAGTAGTTGCTTGTGTTTTGACACCTGAGCAGTCATGTGACTAACCAATGGGTCAAAGGTCAGCATCCAGGGCAGGTAGAGCAGCTGCTGTGTACAGTGGTGCCAGAGAGGGTCCCCAGCTGGTGCCCCTTGGATTCAGCTCCAACCCAGCATGCAGCTCTCCTCAGAGAGAGGAGCTCTCAGTCGACCTCTAGCATGAACTGGCCATTTACAATGACCCACATTATGAATATTATTAAAGTCCACTTCATGCATGCACACGCAGTGGGTGCATTTGAGTTCTCACTAGGCCATAGGATGAGGACTTTACATTTACATTTACATTTATTCATTTGGCAGACGCTTTTATCCAAAGCGACGTACAAAAGTTGCATAACGAATGTACGGTGTCCTTTGGTGGCTCCTTTAGAAAGAGGTATTCCCCTAGATTGATTGATCAATTGGTTGATTTTTTTTTTTAACAGAGAAAATCTGTTTCACCCTAATGCTGAAAATGTGGGCACATATTTTTCCACTTTTTTTTTTTTTACATTTAGAGCAGTTTTTATAGAATTGTAGATGAAGACGGAGCAGACAGTGTGTGCATGTCTCTGAGAGTACAGTAGCTGAACTGTGCCTGAGAGTTACAACTCTTACTTCTCATAATTTATGCAAAATAATAATCATTTCAAAAGTGGCTGCACAATGTAATAAATTGTTGGTATTGTTTTCCTCCAACACAGAATGGCCACAGAAGTCTGGGGTTCTGACTGACTATAATTTAAAGAGCATAAAATTAATGTGAAATTCTTTCTTAGGGATGCTCTTTCAGTCAGATGTACCAGCCCATGGTTTCGGCACTTTTTAGTATTGTGTCATCCTTCCAAGGCAGGCATCAGGTCCCTTAACAAAATCCTCTAAACCTACATGATGTTGCATTCCCATTTCAAAAAGAAAAGTGTTGTATGCTACCATCTGTGTCATTGACTTAAATGATTATCTCACACATTTTTCAAACCTACCAGAAAAATCACAGCCAACGCTGTAAGAGAGCTGCTAATACAATTACATGCATCTCCTTAAATAAAGTAAAAAATACGGCCTTCCATTTCCTTAGGGGCAGTAATGTGCGTATTAAGTGGAAGCAAACGGCTGCATAGTGGTGGATGTTGTGTCTTCGTAATTTTATTATCGATTTTAAATGTCAGTTTGATCATTTTTATTGCTGCCAGTCTGTAACGGACCTCTAACGCGGGAAAGCCAGTCTGTGGTGCACGCGATGGTGCTACTACCCCTCTTCTTACAATACCCCAAACCGGGTGCGGGGGCGGGGTTCCACGTGCTAAATATACATTAGAGATGACTTCAGCGCATGTAGGATAGTGTATGCCCATTCAGTAAAAACTCACTCTGCGGCTTTATGCCTTTTAATAACGGCCCGTGTAAGGTCTCAGTAACAGAGGCGATTAAGGTACGATCTGCATCAGACCGTCACTGGCGCCGGCCCGTGACGGCTCGAGTGAAATGAGTTTTACACTCTTAATGGACAGAACGAAGTGTGTGCGCAAACCAACACGTGTTTATTCTGTAGTGTCAAAGCCTACATCACTGTCAGGCAAATAGGTGCACGTAAATTATCATTTATGTTGAGTTGGGCATTGCCGCAGCGGTTGCTGCTCAGTCTAATTTTCTTAACAACTTTGATTCTAATTCAGTTAGCCTGTTCGTTTTTTCATAGTCCTGTGTTTTTTCCAGCCAATTTCTCTCCATTTCAAGCTCTCTAAGCGAATGCATTACGTGATGAGACAAGTGTAACAAAGGAAAACAGCCTTCTGAAAGAAAACAAAAAGTACACGCACATACAACCATTAAAAAATTATTTTTGAACAAATGTCCTGCGTTGTTCACCGAAAACAGAACTGGTAAATACTACTTTGGAGTGGGGAAAAAGCGCTGCGCGCGCTGGCTGCGCTTCCCCGCGCCGCCTCGCTCGCGCTGCGGAGCCGCTGTATGAGAATGCTGGGAGTGCGTGATGTCAGACCGCTCGGGTCATTTGAAGGTTAGCAGCCTGGGAAGGGTTCACGGAAAGTTCACTCGCATATATTAGGCAATTCAATCTTTCATTCCCTGTGACAAAACTAGTAGGAAATGAGCTGCGTGGAGGCAGGAGAACCCATTCGTCATTGAAGGAGAGATGTGGTTTTTAAACCCGAACTGTGTTATTTATATGAAAAGAAAATATTTCCATCAAGCGCGCGTGATCTAGCAGCATTTCTTTCTGTGCAGTTAACCGTGCGGGACGGGCCGTGCAAAACATCAAGATAAACGCACAGGGATATTACTGCTGGGGGAACTGCCGACACCCGTACCGTGGCATCTGGACTGCGTGGAAGATGGCAAATGAGCATTTGGATCAATTACAAGCCTTTAGCAGCGTTGCCTGTCATAATTCATGATTCCAGTCTGGGGGAAAAAAAACAAGATTTTACGTGCCAAAAAAGGGGGCAGAGTTTGATGGAGTTGGGTTCACTTTTGTGTGCGGTTTCCCTCTGCATTTAAAAGATTACAGGCACTTTTTACAGATTGTTGCGAAGGGGACATTATGTTTGATTGTATGGATGTTCTATCAGTGAGCACGGGACAAATGCTGGACTTCTACTCCTCCGCTCCTTCTTGCATGCTGCAGGAGAAGGCTCTGAAAGCGTGCTTCAGCGGGCTGACGCAAAGAGACTGGCAGCATCGCCGAAGCACTCAGTGTAGGTCCGATTTTGTTGCGGCTAACTCGTTTCCCATGTTTGTTTATGTACAGAAATCTAAGCGCAAATCTGATCGATTCCTCACTAAATAATGCAGCACCCTGTGTTGTTAACTCGCCGAATTGCTCGGTGATCCCTGAAGATGTTGTGTTTTAGTGTGTTAAGGTACTGCTGATTTATGATACATCCTCCTGCACACCGGGAAAGTTCCACAAACTCTTAAAAAATCAATCAAACACAGCCTATCCGAACCTATGAGAATGATTACTCTTGTGATATTTATGCAAAACTGTCCGTGCAATTCCTAGAAAAAAAGTGAATTTCCATGCATCCATTACTAGATAGAAGTAGAAAAAGTCTTGCACATGCAAATTGTTACGTTTTAATTTTGTCTCGGTGGCGTCGCTTTATTTCGACTCGAACTTTTAAAACCCCCTATATCATGTGTACTTGGAACCAGAAATCTCTCCGGTGCAAAGTGCGGCTAGTGGTTGATATACGTGCTGTAATGCGACGTAGTGTCTCGACACGGTGCAGAGAAATTGTAAAGGTAAACGCGGGCAGCGCTCCAGCACCGACGCCCAGCACGGTGGATGACAGGGGGACGGCAGTTTGACTCCAAGCTGCCCACCACACGCAACCACCACTCCCTGACACTGATGTAGATAAATTGTTTGCGGATATTTCAACAAGGTTAGCCCAGCTACAGCTGGAAGACGTCACGTTCGACCCTCGCCTTTTCTATGGCTATGACACCGACACCGACTCTTTTTGGTTACCACTGATAGCATGTATTTATATTATTCTCTTGTTTTTGCCTTTTTTCCCCAGAGTGTCGCTACGTGCCGGAAACCCCATCTTACAGAGTAACCTTCGTGATTTAAAATGACTAAATGAACACACAGAAGCACTCGATCACAGATACGGTGGCCAAGCACGCAATGCACAATGCACTTGCCCGAGCTTGTTGCGAACGGTGACAGCACGATTTCCAAATAAGCGACTTGTTTAAGTGCGGTCTCACTCGCTGCGTGATTCATTTTGAGAGCGTAAGGACGCGGCGGAGATAACGTTAAGCACCGCTCTCTGTCACTCGCCCTTATCTTCTTGCGGACCTTAAGTTAAACTCAAGTGGTGCTTATCAGAAAAGCGGGAGTGGAGAAGGCGTCAACGGTGACAGCTGCTCTGAACACGATGTGCGTGTCCAGGATTAGCGTAACACATCAAAACATTACTTTTAACGTTTCCAAGTATTGCGTTAAAACACGTTACTTGTAACATTTAGGCTAGGAAGCCCAAAGTGATGAATCCCGTAGACTATTGGAAGTGAGTGTTTCACTTTACAGGGATGTAGTTATTTAATTGCTACTGTATCCCTTTATTGTTTGACCTGCTTTTAATGATGTCTTCATTTTGTTAAATTGACAAATTCATTCAGCGCACTCAGATCGTCTACCCCAGAAAACTTAGCAATTAAAGCCGAAGTGGTGAAACTTAAAGGTCAGAGTTTCAGTGTGTAGCTTCAACACCAGAAGACAATCGGTCAGAAAGTTTTTAGGTGGTGTTGAAAACTTCTCTGGTGATTTTTTTTTAGTCAGTAGCCTTTAGAAAGCGGGTTACATTACATTACATTACATACATTTTAGCAGACGCTCGTATCCAGAGCGACTTCCATCACAATGGATCATAAATGTGCTGTAATGGTTACCTGTGTTATTGGATTGGGAATTGGGACCAGATTTGGACGGTCGGTTTTTTAGTGAGGGACGAGTGTTTCTGTATTGTTTAAGTAACCTCAAGTAATTAATCAAATCGTATTAAAAATTAAACTGGGTCATTACTTTCGCCGATTACTGCACCAAAGTACCTCGGCATTTCAACGAATTAGAAACTCCATGTTGGAGTTTATGAGCTGAGAAGGCACGGCGTGCATTAATCTCCAAGGCAATGAACGATCGCATAATATTGGTGGTTTTACATGTCCGTATGCAGCTTTATTATAAGGCAATTTGGCACCAATACTCCTTCTCATGGATAGAGTGGCAATTTAATTTATTCGATGCAATAGTCTGCTTTCACTAAAACTTAAGTTTTATAAGGAGTATGCCTAATGGAAACCTCTGGGGTGTCAATTAACCAAACTGGACATGAGTGCAAATTAAATGTAGTTTCCTTTCCTTCTTTTTTGGGTTCTCAATTCGTAATGATCAGAATACCATTGGCAGTTTATAATTGCCTTTTTCCTGTCTTCAGACCAGACCGTGTATTCAGCTCAGAATGAAATTAGACAGAAATGAAGTTAATTAAGTGTTCTGGTTTTTTAGCTTTAGCATCTCGACAGAAGCGTGTATTTACCCAGCTATGGAGCACTCCATATGAGGCGGATGGTAGGCGTGCTGGATCTATCGGCTGATGTTTATCTTTAATGTTTCCCATGGCAGATTCAGCTATGTGTTGCACAATCTGCATTTTTCAAATGTTATCTGGTCACATGGAGATAATTTTGCATGTGCTTTCCAGCACTGCCAGATATGGCCACTGGTGCAGTTCCAGCTTTTTTTTCCCCCTCTCTGTGTGACTCTTTTCATAACAATTAAAAAGGGAAGGACTTAGTAACCAAAACACAAAGTATCTAATGTTGTTTAAACACAATTTATTTTATCACTCTTGGGGGTTTTACAGGTTAAAAATGAAATCTTTGATGGTCTTGGAGAGACAACTTTTGGGCTGGTAGGCTTCCAGTTTGTTTCAATCAACTGTCTGTCTGTCTGTCTGTGTCAGTCAGGAAGAGAGCTGCTGATGCGAAACAGTGAATGCTGTAGGGATGGGAGAGTGAGCCGCCATTGGTCCCGAAATGGGAGGGGCTATCGCAAGGAGCCAATAGTGTTTAGTTGTGGAGTGCAAGGTCTTTCAGTTGGTTCATGGCAAACTGTATAAAGCCTCGCTCACCCACCTCTCGTAAGGAGAAGGTGTGTACGGAGGCTGGTGCTTGGAGGGGAGTGGCTTCAGGAGCAAGGCCCGCGGTGCCTGCTTCTGATTGGCTGTGACATCAAAGGGGTTCTTCTGCAGCTATTTTTCCTCATGAGTGAATGAGACCATATCGTTTGTGTATAATGATGGTTCTGGCCTTCATCAGCATCCCCTTCCCCCCACCCCACACACAATGTTTTTGGCTCATTTAAACATGTTTGATTGGTTATATAATTTATCATATCTTTCCTTCGAAGTTTACATAAGAGTTTCTCGTGTTATATTAGTCCAAAATGGGAAAATGGAAACAAATGATCTCATTTCTTTGAAGTGAAAATTTTAGTTCATTTTGGAAGGAGGTCATCTAAAAATCCTTGCTGTTTAGTTTCAGCTGAGGGAATGACATTCTTTGTGAATGCCAGAGACAGGAAATTGGGGAAGTGGTCTGGAAGCTCTCCCTCTCTTTCCACTCTCTCTCTTCCCACTTTCTCTCTCTCCTCCCTCTCTCTCTCCTTCCCTCTTTCTTGCCTCCTGCTCTCTCTTGCTTCCCATCCTCTCTTCTTCCCTCTCTCCTTGCTGTTTCCCTCCCTCCCTCTCTCTTTCTCCCCCTCTCTCACCACTGTTTCCTCAGCTTGCCTCAGAGTGCTAACACTGCCAGCAATCTCTGTTCTACATCACCATTCCTCACCCTGACTGATACACTAATAGGGGCAATCTGCTGCCTGTGGGTGATCCTTATATAAATTAGCATATGCTGCTTAATCACCTAGACCAATCAGAACATCTGAATCGGTCTCAGGTAACCAATCAAATGAAGTTTACTGGCAGCTCTCCACCCAATTACTGATGTTTATCTTTGGTGATATTTTTCAGGTAGTGGTCCTCAGAGCCCTTTAATCACAGAAATAAAGGAACAACGTGCAGCCTGTGAGTGTTTAAACTCCTCGGCTGCAACTGCCCGTGCGCAGGCTCGGTAAACACTGTGCTAGCAGAGCCAGGAGAGGCCACGCGGGAGATTAGCGGGAATTATTCGCAGACCGGAGCCCCGCTAAAACACTTGATTTCTGCTCTAATCACGGCTCCGCTCTCCTGAGGGCTTAAGAGCCTCTGAAATTGACATGAAGAGCCGTTAGCAGAGCTCACGCAGTGAGCTAATTCAGTGTAGCAGAGCGGCTCGTAATGAAGGGGCTGAGACGCTCGGACCTGCACCTCCCAGCGTCGAGGACGGACCTCAGGGCCCCCTGTTTGAGGACCCCGTTTCTGGCACCAGCACCAGCATGGGCAGTATCACTGAAAACTTATCATGGGTTGGGGGAACTGTGTGGTGCGCTGTGGAGTAGTGGTAGTGGTAAGGAGCAGGGCTTGTAACCAAAAGGTTGCTGGTTCGAGTCCCCACTGGGGCACTGCTCTTGTATCCTTGGGCAAGGCACTCACCCCACAGTTGACTCAGTAGATATCCAGCTGTATGAATGTGAAAATGTAACCAATGTAAGTGCGCTGGATATGAGTGCTAAATGACAGTAATGTAAGGAGTGATATTTTGGCGTGGGAAATGGTTAGCAGAAATGTCTGGGATGGGGGTGGTTTGTTTCCAGGCTTTAGCTGGTGCGTGGAGTTGGGTGTGCTGTGGATCTGGCCTGCTTGCCGTGCTGATCGACACTCTGAGCCCTGCTGCTGTGATCCCAAAGCTGGCATCGGGATCGAGTGACAAGCCAAGCAGGCGGCTGGAGAAATCATAACATCACTGGGTTTTTAAAACGAAGGAATTTCCCAGGAAGCCTATCCAGTTTCCCCCCTCCGTCAGCGAATCCCTCTCCCTCCCTCCCTCCCTCTCTCTATGTCTGTTTTACTGCTTGGTGCTTTCCTCGGTTGGTTTTATTAGTGCTTTGAAGTGCCCCCACACCTGTTGCCTTGGCGATGTGGTTTGTGGGCTTCTGTCTGACCACGCAGGGTCACGGTGGGGTCATGGAGGGGCTGGATGTTGATGTGGGGGTGCACATAGCCCCCCGGGATTCAAACCTGAATCCACTGTCCATTGCTTTATCCCCTGTATGACCTACTGCTCTGCTGTTTCTTAGGGTGCTTGGACAGGAGTCCTGCTTCTGCACTGATCTTTATATCACCTGGATACAAAAATCTTGATGTCACATGGATGTTTGAGTCAGTGTTCTTTGTCAGCCTTTCCAGATGAGATGAAGATCAGTGGGTCTGCACAGTGCCTGTATCTGAGTGGGTGGATGTGAATAGGCAGCTCATGTTTTCCTGAATGAAGTTCAGCTGCAGTGTGCTGTGGTGTCGCCCCCACGCCCCCCCGCCCCGCCCCGCCCCTCACCCCGGCCCCTGCTCGAGGCCATTCTGCAGCTGTAAGTGGCCTCTTAATGAAAAGCAGATCCATGTTTTTTATTTTTCACATTTGGAGACTAGATGTAAAATTAGATGCCCTTTCTCCAAGACTCTCTTTGTGTTTTTTTCCTCCTCCCTGAGTGTTTTAAAAGCTTATAAATAACCACAATGAAATCCATACAGCCACAGAGCAACTGCTGAAGCTGGGTCTAATTTGGTGCACTCTGGGTGAACTCTGGCCATTTCCTCTCCCTTGGCTCCACCCGGTGTGTTGTGTGTGTGTGTTTGTGTGTGTGTTTGTGTGTGTGTGTGTGTGTGTGTGTGTGTGTGTGTGTGCGTGTGTGCGTGTGTGTGTGCGTGTGTGTGTGTATGTCGTGTGTATGTATGTATGTTGTGCATGTGTGTTTGAGTGTGTGTGTGTATGCATGTTTGTGTGTGTGTGTGTGTGTGTGAGTATGAGAGTATGTGTGTATACATGTATGCACGTGTGCGTGTGTGTGTGTATGTGTGTATGTTGTGCGTGCGCGTATGTGTTTGAGTCTGTGTGTGTGTGTGTATGCATGTTTATGTGTGTGTGTTTGTTTGTGTGTGTGTGAGTATGAGAGTATGTGTGTATACATGTATGCACGTGTGCTTGTGTGCGTGTGTGTATGTGTGTATGTTGTGCGTGCGCGTATGTGTTTGAGTCTGTGTGTGTGTGTGTGTGTGTGTGTGTGTGTGTGTGTGTGTGTGTGTGTCTGTGTGCACGCTGTATAGCTGCTCCACTCCAGCAGTGGTTTTAAAGGGAACAGTATTCCTGGCTGACTCTGCTGGCAGCCCTGAGGAAGGTGAGTGCTGAAATGTTTTGACAGAGCTCAACGCTAGGCAGTAATCATACCCCTAATCAGCTGGAATCATGCACCCCTGCCCCCAACGCACCTCATTTCACCAAAGCCTGAACTCTGAACTTCCTCTGGAGAGGAAATGCCTCTCTCTCTCTTCCCTCCCTCTCCCTCTCCCTCTCCCTCTCTCCTCCCTTCCTCTCTCTGTCTGTCTGTCTCTCTCTCTCTCTCTCACACACACACACACTTTCTTTCTCTCTTTTACGCTCCACCATTTTCTTTATTAAACTGTGCCTGTGTCTCATCTCTCTCCCTCACTTTGTTTACTCATCTGTTCTTTTTTTCTCCTCACTGGTTTTGAAGAGTGAAGTGCTTCTGTTTTTAACAAAGGGACAGCATCAGCAGTTTAGAGAAAGCTCACCTTTAAGGTGATTGGTTATCAGCGCGCACCTGTGGATCATCCCGGAAACGAAATGATTGGGCGACCCAGTGACAAGCATCTTTCAGACAGCCATGCAAGGGCCATTCATGTATGTCCAACCCATCACTCTCCCATAGGACACGTGAGAGTGGCCTCACCCAACCAAGACTACTCATAAACCTGTGATGGAGATCTCATGCTGATTGGTTGGTTGGGGCAATGATGTCATATTAATGAGCTGGCAGACAGGCCCATACCAACTGAGGGGGTGTACAGGGGTTTGATGCTGTGGTTTTCTGGCCCGTTTCCAAAGGAAGAGATATTTCAGAGATATTCTTGTGGCATGTTTCTGAAGAGGAGAGATGTTTCTTGAAGGGGAGCTTGCCAAAGACTGGCAGGGGCAGCAGCTGCTTCAGAGAGTAAAGGGCTGTTGGCAGTTACTGCTCCTGAAACCCTGGCGTGAACATGAATCTATTTTAAAATATGGAGACTGCTCGATCTCCGCTCAGTCTCTGCTGGCCATGGAAGAGCCATTACTATCCTTCATAGGCCCTGATGCACCATGTGATTTTAGCTGTTAGAATCATTTCTCCAAAAATCATGGCAAGTTCAGAGGAGCAAGGAAAAAGAGTGTAATTGGAGTTAAAATCATGGTGTGCTCCAGCCTTATGAGATTAAGCGGATAAAATCCGCACTTGGCTCCCAAGTGGCGCGGTCAGCTAAAGCGTTTAATCTGAGTGCAGGGCGAGCCCTACTGCCCGGGTGCGAGCCCAGCCGTGTCATCAGCCAACAGCGGCAGAGCGAGATGGCGTCATTCCAGATTCTGCTGTCTCTACGCTGTGGCGCCCTCTGGTGGCCCGGGAGGCACATCAGTGGGGGTGTGGCCATCCTCCAATTGGCCTGCGCCCCACTGTTTGGAAGCGCAGTGTGAAAAACAGCTTGGCTGCATCTGAGGGCAGGATCAGGATTAGGCGAAAATGGAGAAAAAAAAAAATTTAAATCCATGCGCAGTGGATGTGAGCTTAATGACTAATGTTTTTGGCTTGGCTGGGTTGTGCCCACACCAAAAAGCAGGAAGGAGCCAGCACCTCCCTTCCCTGCAAACCTAGGGAGGTGTGTTTGGATGGTCCAGAAGCCATCCAGTGGGTGTGCTTGACCCCAGGGGAGGTCAGACCGCCTCCTCCCCAAACTCCTCTGGTCTTCTCATTCCGCAACAGCACATTTTTCTCCATTAATAGCCCTGGAGTGTGCGTTCACACACCAGAATCTCAAGCCGTGTTTGTTCCCAGGGTTAATCGCCCCCAAACAGGCAAGGCTTCCCCCTTGTAGGGTACTGACCCTGTGTCAGGCTTCACGTGTCTGCAGGTGTGTGTTACCTGCATGAGTGTCAGCGACAGGTGGGGGTAGGAAGGCTTTGAAGGATGGAAGTGCTGGGAAGAGAAGGAGCAGTTGGCAGGTTAGACACATTTGAAAGGACAGAAACGCTGAGAGACAGAAGCAGCTGCAAGGGCAGAAATGGAGGCAGTTCCCTGTGTGGTGTACAGATCTGCCAGATAGCGATGTTCACTCAATCTGTCTGTTCAAGCGCGTGTTAACATGCAAAACATGCTCTTATTAACATGGAACCCCTGAAGTGTTAAATATTACATGTCTCTTGTTACCACAGTTCCTCTTACTGTACTACTCACTGCATGTCCATGGTGTTTAACTATACATCTCGCAGACGAGATATTTACACTACATGCTGTTAAACATTTATCGTGTCTGAGTACTGCTCTTCCCCCCCATACTGCGTACTGCAGGTCTTAAAGCAGGTCATCTCCCATGTGCTGAAAACTACACAAATAACATACAGGTTTAAACTCCACTGTTTAAAGCTGTGACACTAGTTGGCATTTAAGTGCTACATCTCCCACATGCCAAGTTACATTATATTACGTTACATTGCGTTCATTTAGCAGGCATTGTTATCCAGAGCGACCTCCAGCACAATAGAGGTAAGTGAGCGGCAGTGTCAGTCACTATAGCTTGGAGTTAAATGTTCCTGATGTTTAAAAGTGTTTCATCTCTTATGTTCTTCATACTACATCTCCCCAAACGTAATGAATCATCTCTCTTCTTACCACGAATCACATGTCCCTGATGTTGTCACTGTGCATCTCTTTGCATCTCATGATGTCAGTGTCCTCTGTGTCTCTCTCACGTCTGAATGACACGAGGCGTGCCTGGTACCTCACAGAGATGTGTATGAAGTGCTCTTTATCACAGAGGAAAGCAGTTTCTCCTATTTGCAGGCCTGTCATTTGCACATAGACAAAATAACAGCAGATGTCTGTCACTTATTATTGGAATTGGAATCAAAAGACAGACTGAGGAAGTGAACAAATTTGTTGTGAAATGAAGAGAGTCCAGCCTACCTCTCAATCCTAACAAAGAGAACTCTGAGGAAACAACATTTTCTGTCATTAATATAGTGATGTGGGTTGTAAAATGTGGATTACAGCATGAAATGTTAAATGGTAAATGGTTCATTTTTCACTTAAGTTCCAAAAGTAGCTTTGATTGAAATGTTGGAACAGAGGCTATTTTAGACTCCTTTGCTCAGTAAATGCTGCAGTTTTTCCTCTGCTCTGATTGGTGGATGATGACATAAGCCCAAAGGCGACTTCCTTTCAGTTTTGGCCCTTTTCAGGGCGTGTCACAGAGGTTTGGCCTTTGCTTTTTCTTGATGTTACCCACATGTTCCGCTCGACCGTCCAGCTGTGGTCAGAGGGCCGAAGCATGATTGAGGTGAGGTTACGCGGCGTGGCGATGTGAGCCTCTCTCCGGTTTCCCTCCTCCTGTCAGTGAGGATGCTCCACACACAGGCCCAGACCCCTGCATCGGTGCTCTGGGGAAGAACTCTGATTGGTGGGACTCAGTGGAAGTGGGGTGGGGGGTGTGAAATACAGATTTATTGCCTTTATTTATTTATTACCAGTGTAATAAAGTAGATTTTAGCGGAGCGTGGGCGTAAGGCAGTGGGGGCGGTGTGGGAGGCGGTCCCTCAGTGCTGCCGATTGGTTGGTGGAGCAGAGGCCGACGCCACGCTAAGCTAATTAGCCCTGACGGCATCTCACACTCACCCTCATTCTCGTGCTGTCAGCAAGCTCGAGATCCTCACATTCGTCCCCCAACGGGAAAGACGCTTTCGCCGCAGGCTGGAGACCAGGTGCTGCTGGGAAATGCACCTCATTAAAGCCGGGAAAAGCACCAGAGGGTGGGGCTGGGGGTGGGGTCTCAGAAGGAATCCATTTTATCTGTGGCATGTGCTCCGGGGCCCTGGTCCTGTCCATTTTTAATATAAGACGTGTTCATAGCTTGTTCTCAATCATGTTGTATTATTTGGTTTGTGGTGCATTTTTATGTGTTTTTGAGTGCGTGTGTGTGTGTGTGTGTGTGTGTGTGTGTGTGTGTGAGAGAGAGAGAGAGAGAGAAAACACCCTCTGAACCAACAGCAGCATTAGTGTCCTTGTCTCATTAGTTCTTGTCACTGTGCTCCCAGCCCCCGCAGGTTTTGAGCAGCTCAGTGAAGGTGTTAGCCTCCTCACAAAAAGCTTTCCAAAGATGAAATGCCGTTGGAGGGTCTGTAATTGGAAGCACCCTCCACTGACACAGAGATGCTCCTTGTTCAAACAAAACACAGACAGAACACCCAAATGCTAAATCGAGTCTTCCTAAATCAGTTTAAGAAATGGATTCTCCTTGGCTCGATATTAGACTGGACCGCTGGAGAATCTGAAGAATGGAGACATCAGATCGGAGCTGACTGAAATCTGTAACTGAGTTTACTCTGGTGAAGCATGCTGTCATTTCAGCCAATCAGAGGGGCTTTAAAAGCTTTAATAAAGCAGACACAAGACCTGAGGATATTTATTGTGTCCAAAACTTTGACTCGCAGATTCAAGCCGGAGTAGCTCTTCCTTCTGTATTTACATCATTTACATCATTATGAGCGCAGTTACTGATGAACCTAATGTTTTTAACCTGGGTGTGTGGGTGTGTTTTTCTGTCCCTTGGTGGCAGGGAAGGACTATGGCATCCAGTGTCTCAGTATTTAAAAAAGGTTGGGGGATAGTAATGTTTACCCCCATAAAGGACACCTGTGACGGTACCTGCGAGTCAGACCCATTCGGAACTGAAATGCCCCCTGTCTCTGTCCCCTGTGTCTCCGCAGCCATCGAGACGCAGAGCACCAGTTCGGAGGAGCTGGTTCCCAGCCCCCTGTCCCCACTGCCCCCCCCACGCATCTACAAGCCCTGCTTCGTGTGCCAGGACAAGTCCTCGGGGTACCACTATGGGGTCAGCGCCTGCGAGGGCTGCAAGGTAAGAGCCCGGCCTTCCTCACCCTCCTCATCCTCGCTGCTGTCTCCCTCGGGGTAAGCGGGAGGGACGCGGTCAGAGGCGACCCCGTGCCGACCTCTACTCCTTTCCGCTGAGTAATCGCGTTTGTGGCGGTAAGTGGTGCGTGGACTTCCTAACGAGGCAGGTGGACATCATTAGTGGTGCTGTGGCCACATGTTAGTGCAGAGTGAGCTCACAGGCAGCTAATGTCCTGTCACTCTCTGTGCTGCACACGTACTGTGTGCATTTATGTGTATGCATGTGTGTGTGTGTATGCGTGCGTGCGTGTGTGTGTGTGTGTCTGTGTGTGTCTGTGTGTGTCTGTGTGTATGTGTGTGTGTGTGTGTGTGTGTATGCGTGTGTCTGTGTGTGTATGTGTGTGTGTGTATGCGTGTGTGTGTGTGTATGTGTGTGTGTGTGTGTGCGCCCCCCATATGCCCAGCAGCGATTGATCTGCTATTGAACCTCCGCCAACATCAGAGGCGACATCAGAACCTTCTGATCAGAAAAATCCAGAATCACAGACCGGGTGCAGTGTGACAGAGAGGCAGTTCAAAGGTCAGCAGGCATGGAAAAATGAAAAGGAGACCAAAAAAATCAGTGAGGGGAAAAAAGCACTGCGCATTCTGGCATGAGACTCTGCTGTTCTACACGCCTCCCAGAGCAAAGCTCTCCCGGGACTGTTCCTTCGGGAGAGCTGGAGTTGTCACACCGTGACAGCGGAATGGTGCGGCTCGCACAGTTTGAGTGGCGGGTGTGTGGGCGTGTCTGTGAGGCCACTGGTAGGTTCATTAAGCTGGGCATTAGCACAGACGGCAAAAAGCTGCATAATGACAGAGGGGCGGTATGAAAGACTGGGGGCGGTGTGGAAGCCCAGGGGGGCGGTGTGGAAGACCAGGGGGGCGGTGTGGGTGCTGCAGGGTGGCTTGAAAGACCCCGTTAACCCCAATAGAATACGACTGTATTCACTTTAAGCAGAGCGAAAATCACCTGTTGGTGCGGGAGGCATGTTGTGCTGTTAAGAGATTCCTCAGGGAGAGGAGGTTTTAAAGAAAACAAGAAAGAACAGCCAGGCATTTCTGAGAGAGTAAGCATCCAGACTGTGCAGAAACAGAGGGAGTCCCAGGAGGGCTTTGATTTGGGCCACCTGGTGACGCGTATGAAAGCTTCCCCTCCTCTGTGCCTGTGGCAGTGTTGTTCCTGCATAAGGAGAGGTCAAGCCCTCTGATTGGACAGGCTTGTTGGAGCGCGCTCAGTTGTTGCGTGGTGTGGTGTGCAGGGCCTGGATCAAACAGGGCCTTGATGCAGAGAAGTGTGTAGGCCACAGAAAAGAGAACACGCATACACCTACACACACACACACACACACACACACACACACACACACACACTCCAACACACATACTCACACTCTCACTGACTCAGAGTTTATATTGAGGCCTGGCAGTGTTGAATAGGAGGCTGTTGAGATTTGTGTGAGTAAAGCATTAGTGTGCTGATGCCCCAGGGCTCTTTAAAGAATCACGTTACTCCATTATCTGTCACAGATGGTTCTTATAAGCTGCTGGTTCTTATGAGCAGTTGATTCTTATCAGGGCTTGATTCTCATGATCTGGTATTGTTCCATGCTTAGTATTTCATGCTTTGGCTTTCTTTGGTTGGTCCTAAAGATGCTGATCTTCATTGGTAGCAGCTGGCTCTGTCAGCATGTACTATAAAGTGGGGTACCCTGAATGCGGGATGCAGGGGACACAGCAGAGCAGGATGATCTTTAAGCAGGCAGCAGCCGCTTTGATGGCTGCGCAGATTCAGCTGCGCAGTCTCGGCTGCGCAGATTCAGGTGTGCTGTGCTCCCCGCTCTGACAGCAGAGGCCTGTGTTTGATGTGTTGGTGGGTCTGATTTGAATTGGTAAACCGGAGGGACACATATGGCCTCCTGTAACTTTATGCATATTCAGCTCCGAGAGATGGCCTGACTGTCACACTCTGCCAAAGGTGGGCGAGCGCCAGATGGATCTCCTGTCAGCCTCTAACGAGGAAATTTACATCCCAGAATGCACCCCTTCACTGCTTATCATGATGATAGAATGTTGACACAATGACGGATAATCACCAGGGAGGTGCTGGGAGAGTTATCGCGTGTTATCAGCAGCTAACCAGTGTGAACCAGTCATGGTGCTTGGAGAGAAGTGTTTTGACTGGTTCAAAGGATCAGTGATTGACAGCACATGGTAGCTCCACCCATTGTGGGGTTAGTTAAGCCTTCCTCTCCCATTGTTACATGGTGTTCCTTCCTAGTTCAGCTAGTTTTGTTTCTGCCTTGAGTCTTTGAAGGATTAAGGTGTCGTGATTGTGGAACAGAGACAGAAGTAGCAGAGACAGAAATTCTGGACATATATGTTGAACATTTCCCGTAACAAGATATCAAGATTCAGTGGCTGAAACTGCCACCCCCTCACTTTGCATCCACCAATGGAATAGCTACTCGCTTAGGATACCCACCAATAGAAAACCTCGCTCTGAGGCGTCACTTAAGGGAGAAATAATCAAAAGTAATTCCATCCCCAAAGGGTCTCTTAGCATCCCTGATGGGCGCTTAAGCGCTTTGTATTGGACGGAATTGTTCTGAAGATGCTGATTGCTGCCTCACTGATCCGTCATTCCTGCACTGCGTTTCCAGGTATTCGGCCTGCTGTAGCAGAGCTCTCCCACCCTGCCCTCATTACAGAGAGCAGACGCACATCGCTGACAGTAAACTCAGATTAGCAGCACTCTGCTCTCATCTCTCATCTCTCATCCCCCCACTTACCTCACTCAGATAGGCCTTGTGATTTTTCTCTCGTCTTTGTAGGTTTAGCAGGGCTCAATAAAGCATAAAGTGAATTGTAAAATAAGTAAGGAGTTTAAAAGCTAAAAGGTACATATACAGGCAAAACACAATTATGGATATGATGTTTTAAGACTCGTTTGATTTTTTAATTCGTTGTACTCTGACAAAATCTCATGACAAAAATAAAGTCAATGTTGACAAATTTTGACAAATGTTAAGAAATTCTGTCAATCAATTCAACATAATAGTTGTTGATTTATTTCATTAATTAACCAATGAACGTTTCATAACATCAGGCTATTTGTGTGAATATTATCAGGCATCATTTCTTGTTTTGTTTCTTTTAAAAATCACAGGCGGTGTTTAAACATCTAGAGTTCTCGTTAAGTACCTGCTTATGTAAAGCTGCTTGCTTGCTATTAGCACAGTCAATGAGAGGGAAGTGGTCACATGTTTACTTGTTTTGATCACAGCGTCGGCTGGAATGTAAGGTGCCGCCGCTCTCTGAATGAACCCTGTTTCCTCCTCGCACGCACAGAGCTGTCCAGACAGTGTTTGTCGCGTTTGTCTCTTTCGTCTCTGTGCAGACATCCTTTTGTCACAGTCCTAGCCAGGCGACAGCAGCGGGGCCGAACCCTGTGTGGAGACAATAGTGAAACAGGCGTGTGCTGCACCTGGCAAAGCTATCAGAGGCCTGTGGAACCGTTCACAAAACCTTCACAAAGCAGAGAAGGGTGCGTGTGTTCTGGATAAAACCCTGCAGTGTCCTGTTGGTATTTACAGTGCAGTGCCCGTAAGACAGCCCGGATGAGACCTTTCAATGCAGTGTCATCCCAGCTTTCTTTTCTGGGCGTGAAGCGGAAATATTTTTGCTCTTTTCTTCTGTCTTTAATCCCCCCACTTAGCATGCAGGCTTGCTTTGTGGTGATTCATCCTCACTGAACATGTTCAGGTGCGGAAGGTGTAGTTTGTGGATCTGTTGTGGATCTGTTATGGTGTAGTCTATGACCCCCTCTCATCAATCACTATTGGTTTCACCCAGTCTGGTGCTGTTATGTGATTTGGCAGGAAAGATCACAGTAGATGTGTGCCTGCATGCACCTGCATGAACTAAAGAGAACTCAGTCCCAACTCAACTCCCACTTTAACACACCGCTAGTAAAGAGCAGGACACAGGGAGATGGAAGGTCAGAGAGGTGGTCTCAAACACAGGGATGCATTTCCATCCACAGACATTATTTTAACATTAATGTTTTTCTGCCTCAAATGACCATC